>VZTG01009883.1:13876-128387 GCA_013397845.1 Melanocharis versteri | reverse complement strand
TCTTTGCCCGCAGCCCTTTTTTTTTTGCTAACAGATGGCTAAGGTGGGTGTTAAGATCGGCTTATCATGCTAGGTAAATGTTCAGTGCGGTGAAGAAAACTAGGTGTGAATTTGCTGGCAGGGTATTTGCAACTTTATCCTGTGCTGGTTGAATTCGTGAAAATATCCTTCCTCTCCGAAATGATAACATGATTTTCATCGACGATGTTATCCATCATAACATAGATATCAGCTTGGAATTCATGAAGTTACAGCTTGCAATCTGAGCATTTTTGTAGCCCTGTCATTACTGCGTTTTGCAACCTGCTTTAACCATACTACTTAAAAAAATACAGACCTGTTCCAAGAAACTATACAGCACAGTCATTAAGTCTTCCATGCTCTACTTCCCTACAGGTAACTGAGTGCTTAAATAGGAGTAAGCACAAACTAGCCTTTGTTCTTTATGCTTTCTAGAACAGTTGGAGAGCTGAAGTAATTTTCACAGAATACCTGTGTTCTGTCTTTAGTAGATTTTACAGTAATCAGACCCTGTTTTTATGCCTAGTGACTTCATCAAGACTCTAAATTTGGGCATAATTTGGCATTAAAATCCCGAGAGATTTCTTTGATTCACTGAGCGTTCTTTGCTGACTGTTAATGTCTTTGAAATTTGAAAGGTGGTGTCCAGTGTTTATCAAATGATGCCTCATCAGGCATTCCAGCTCTCAGGACTATTGTATGTTACCTCTCCAAAAGGGGAGAGCTTGCCTTAATTTGGAGAAAGCCATGTGTTTGATTGCATTTGAGACTGTGCATCATTTGCAGCCCATCTATCAATTGATTTGGCTGTGTGCTAATTTACCAAGGCCAACTATGCTTGCCATGTTGTGCAAGCTCTAGCACCTTCATTACAGGGGGTAGGAGGTGAGTAGGTCTGCAGATAACAGCAGAATCCTAAAGACTTGTGATTTTTTTCAATAAAATTTGTCCAGTTTCTGACTTTGTTGGGAATGGTTTATATCTTGTTTGTATTTCAGAAGGTACTGGGAGTGGAAGGAGGAAGAACTGCTAAATCATAGGGTAAATCTCATGTTTTACCAAATCTTTTTTTGAAAGTACTTTTAAAAGCTAGAGCTTGTCAAAGCATTTTTCCATCATGTGAAATAATCCTTCTGAACACTTGACATTAATTTCAGAATAGCACAGGAAATAAGTAATGTCTAAAACTCCAGTTGTCCTTGCTTTGTAAACACTCATATCTCACACTGTTATCCAGCGTCCTTGAATGCAAAAGTTCTTGAAACTGAAGAACAATTTTCTGCATTTTTATAGGTCATTTTGTGTCATGTTTTTATTTTTTAAAAACTGCCACAAAATAAAATACTTCCCTTTCTGCTTCAAAGCATTTGAAACAAGTGGGTTTGCTTTTATTTACAGTTTTTCGGTTTAGGTTGCCTCTGTTCATGCATATTATCTTAGGCTCAGATTAAGTTTTTGTAGAAAGGTCACCCTAGGACATAAAAAATGTAGGCAAAGGCAGTAATAATAATAATAATAATAATAAATTATTTCATTGGGTATTATGCTTTTATTCACCCGTTGCTCCATTGGCAACTCAGAAGAGCATTGCTGGTTGCCATCTTTGATTAAATTTGTGTTTGGATGCACAATTGCACAGTCATACCCATCTGACATAGAAGTATGGGCAGCTTCTGAAAGCTGGCTCGGCCTGCTGTCTCGTTATATTAGAGCTTAGAAAAATAATTTCCCAGAGCTGACTGCTGCAGTAGGTGCTTGGCAGCTGTGTGTGCGGGGGACATGGTTTTGGGGAAGGGCAGGACTTTATCTGTTGAGCAGTCTCTTGGTGTGGCTATGACTGTGGAAGACCCCCTCAAGCTCAAGATGCTTTTCCTGGGCTTTCCAGCTTCAGAAGCTGGTGCTGTTGCTTTGCTGAAGCTCAGCATTCTAGATGAAAGATCTGTTTAATTTTGGTTTATATAAGCATGCTATTAATAATAAAGATCTCTACCCAGTTTATAATGATCCTTTCCAAAAACTGGAGAGATGAATATGTAATAGTTGGCATGTGGAACTGCATTAATGACATTTAAAAAGCTAAATAATATTTTCAGGGTTGCAGTTGCATTTTCTCACTATGTGCAAGTTTAAATGTTCTGTGAAATGGCAAAGTAGGTTTCTGTGTCACCTAAAAGTTTCTTCTAAAATACACTTTTTTTGCTCCTTTAAGGCTGTTGCTCTATTAGGTTATTTTTTATTAGTGTTGTTATACTACTAGATTGAGTCAAATTTGTACCTTTAAAGTTTTGTAAAAGTAACGAGTGCGCACTTGTCATTAGAGGTGACAAATCTGTTAATACGTCTAAAGTCACTAGCTCAGCATTTGTTACTTTGCAGCTTGTGTGCTGTTTGGCTGTTTTTCAATTTTAATATAATTTACTGATGAAAACAAAGCAGTAGACTGGCTCTGTCTTAAAATGTAGTGATCTCTAAGGTGAGCTTAAAAATCCATTCATGAGTAGTCCACAATGTGCTGAATCTCGGGACGGTTTTTGATGGATTAACATGTTCTTGTTGCTTTCACTGCTGGATGTCAGGAAAAAAGCTGTCACACTGGCTTGTTTGTTGCTCTCTGTTTTGCTTGAATGAGATGGAGCCAAGCACTGAATTCCTGACTTCATTTAAGCCTGAGCAGTCCAATGGTGGTGTTTGATCAGCTTCTCTCCAGTCTGTTGTTTTTTCTGGGAGGATGCCGACACCAGCTGCTTGAGCCAACTAATGCTGCTTCCCACACTTGTTCCCAGCCCATCCCAGCCTAAGAAATAAGGGGCAGAGGGGCAGCTGTGTCCAAGGGCAAAAGTCCAGCTCTCTGTGGTAGGTAATGGCAGCACTTGCCCAGCCCCACACTCGAGCAGCCAGGGAAGGCTGGTTGTGGTTGGAAGGGGATGGGTGGCTGCTGGCTCAGGAAATAGCCAGCAGTGTCAAACCCAGAGCTTTCCCTTGCGGATCTGTGCAGGGACTACACTTGGAGCAGTCTGGGTGTGTCCTCGAGATCTCTCTGTACAGCATCTTCAGCTGAGAGCTGGGGTCTGCACTGTGATAGCATTTGTCCGTGGACCCTTCCCTGGCATGGAGAGTGTCTGAGATGCCCTGCTCCACCCCTAACAGCGCAAGATCTCTCCTTTGGGGTTTTACGTGAGTAATGTGACTTTTGAGAGCAAGTGCTTATTCTTGCTTTGACAGAATTTCTGAATGCCTGGTCTTATTTTTTTCCCTAATAGTGTAGAAAATTATTAGGTTTTAAAACAAAAATAATATTAACATGAGTGTTCTTTTCCCTTTAGAGTTGATCTTTTTCTTGCCTCACTGGATCCATGCAGCAGCTTCCTTACTTTGGCAGCCATTTTCTTTAGCTCCATTTGACTTCAGACTTCAGCTTTTTTTTAATAGATGCGTCTTTTGTCCAACAGAAGAAAGAATTCATTTTATTGTACATTGTTCTTAAATCAGCAACTTGGAAACTACTAACGATTGAAATGCAAAACTAGTATTAATGTATTTTATTTTCAAGAAATTTTTTGTCTCTGGTAGCCATTAAAACACAGTGATAAATGTGATTTTGCCCTGAAGTGATGTTTCATTGGGCATACTTGCAGCCTGTTAAGTGATCTGATTTTGACATTTTACACTCTATAACTGGTCAATGTATTTACTCTTTAAATATAGTGGAAAGATGAACATTTTACCTGCACACAAACACACGGTGTGGTTGTCATCAAAAGCCGGTGTTGCATTTCAGTGAAAGCTGGTCTCAGGAGTATGGTAAGCACTTGACTGGAGCAGCTGAGGAGTGGGCTTACTCCCTAAGGAAATTCTGAGGGAGGGGCAAACTAGGAATCAATATATTATAAATGAAGTTTATTATCAATTTTTTAACACACTATTTTTTGCCAGTTAAGATTCTGATAAGCAAACAGACTTAGGTAGGGATTGCTCTGTCCAATTACGCTTGTGTTATAGCGTGTGTAAGCCCAGATTTGCTTTGGGGATCACTATTGCAAAACAGTCTTGGTTTAAGGCTGGTGTGAGAAGGCCAGTCCTTGCCTGACTGCCCTCACAGTCATCACAGTGCCTGTAGCCTAATACAGGAGAACAGTGTGCTGTTCATAATGCCGAAGCAGAACTGTGTAACATTTACATAGGTTTTGCAGGTCACATGCTTTCTGGTGCTTCTAGTTGATCTTAAAGCTTGTTAATAGAAGGCCAGATGATGTATCTGGAATTCAGGTCGATCAAATAGTGCTGCTTGTTTGCCTTTGGTTTAGTTGTATGTCCACAGGCTTTGCAGGGGAAGGTTTCATAGATTTTTCTGGGTGACCGTCATGACTGAGTGACTCTGTAGAATGCCTGTACATTAACACTCAGTATGGAAACAAATGGGAGGGATTGGAGGTCTGCACTCAGTTACAGGGCTAGGATCAAGTTGGGATCGTGTGTAGGTGGTAGGACAGCTCATAGGACGGCAGCACTCTGGTGGATGAGTACAGGCTCTTCAGGAAGAACCAGCTGGACAGCAAGGGGAGAAGTTGCCCTTTATGTGGGAGAGCAGTGAGAATGCAACGGAGCTTTGCTGTAGAACCACCTGGGGGAGTATGAATCAGGGTTAGCAGGCAGACCAGTGTGGGAAAAGCTGCTGTGGCTGTCTGCTAAAAGCCACTTGATCAGGAAAAATGTGAGGTCTCCCTCATAATTGGAAGGACCCATGTATTCACAGGCCCTGGTCTTCATGAGAGACTTTAACCTCTGGAGAGACTTTAATCTGCTGGAGGGACAAATCAGCAAGGCGCAAGCAGCCAGGAGGCTTCTGGTTTGCATTGATGACAAATTCCTGACCCAGGTGATCAAGGAGCTGACAAGGGGAGGCAGTCCTGCAGTACTTCATGTGTACAGGCATATGAGATGTAAAGGTCAGAGGCAGCCTTTCCTCCAGTGACTGGAGAAATGATTAAATTCAGGATCCTGAGAGGAGGGAGCTGAGTAAATAGCAGGACCTCAGCCCAGAGTTCAGGAGAGCAGTCTGTGACTTTAGGGATCTGCTTGCAAGAGTCCCATGAGATATGGCCGTAGGGAAGAGTCCAGGAGAGCTGGTTATTTTTAAGGATGTGTAATGTGCCTGGCATGTTTTTACATTAAAAGTTATGCCTTATATGAGGAAGGAAGGAAAGAAGGACAGACAGTTGTACTAAAGGGGAGTACACCATGATGTGAGTTGTGTGTGTGGTGCTGTTGCAATCATTCTTGACTGCATGCAATTCATTTCTCAGTCACCAAGAAAACCTATATAGAATCCTCCTCCAGGCTGTCACTTTGAGGCAATAGGTCTAGCCTTGATATGTTATTTTCAAGGAACTAAAACCAAACTCTCCGTCATCAGACTCATTCATGTTCAGTGCAATAACAGGGTTTTTGACAAATATAATGCATTTTCATTGTCAGACTGAAAAGCTGATATAAAAACGTGCAGAAGTACTATGAAAGTCTTTTCAGCTCAAAGGAATGGATGCTACAGTGCTTTTTGTTATCTTTTGGAAGCAGAAGTGACAGGTTTATACAAGATTGTCAATATAGGAGTAGAGAAGAATTCATGAGGTTTTCCTCTAAAATTGGGAGTAGATAGATAAAAATAGATTGATTTGCTATTTGTTAGACAATTGTGAAAACTTAGCTGCTTAAAAATTTCAAAGTATATGAATGGTTGAATACTAAGAGGCAGAGCTTACTATGATTTCCTCTTCCTTTGTCTCTTTCCTGCAAACTGCAGAATAGCACAGGTGAGAAGGGTTGTACTTGGTGGGATAAAACATGCACATCATCCTTTATCAAGCAGACTTGACCAAAGCATGGCAAGTACTGCCCGTTGTTAAGAATGACAGTCAGTGTGTTCACCTGACTTGCGTTTGCATTTCAAAATTCCTTTTGGCAAAATAATGCAAATTTGCAAAACTTAAATCGTTATTGGAATACTTTTTTCCTACTTCGTTACATTCATATTTTCATTATGTTATTGAATTCTCTTTCAAACTGCTTTTAAAAAAGTCATGCTCTAAATTGTATTTGGCTGTTTAAAGAAGTGTTCAAGGGCTCTGCGCAGCCTGGTCTAGTTGAAGTTGTTCCTACCCACAGGAGGGGTTGGAACTAGATGATCTTCAAGGTCCCTTTCCAATCCAAACCATTCTATGATTCTGTGAAGTGTTCCCTACCTGTGTCACTGCCTTGGTATAATTTTTAGGTGGCTGTTGCTTGTAGTATTTGCTGTTAGTTAGGCAGTGGTTAGTTAATGTGTTGATTAAAAAAATATAACCCAGTCATTATTGGTTATTGGACGTATGTTAGAGATTGGGCAGTCCTCTAAGACCCAGATGCTGTGGCTTGATGATACAGATTCTAACTAATGTGGGGAATGAAGTGCATTTTTTATTGTACTGTAAATATATGGAACTCTTAAGGGACAAATACCTTGCTTTTGGAGATGAGAAGAGAGTTATGCTAAAAGCAATAAATACAGTTTTGCTGAAGAATTTGGCAAGTGCTCTTCAAGTGATAACTTTCAACACTTGCAGATTACTTGCTGGCTTCAAATAGGTACCTAGTCCCAAGGCAGGAAATTGTACCAGAGTGTTTCTGCACATTTGAATTCAGAGAGGCTTGATGATTCCGATTATCACAGTTGTCTGGCCCAAAGAGTTTAGTACTGCCACTGCTGTAGATAGATAAAAGGTTTTGAAGGGTAGTCAGGCAGATTTTACAATGTGACAAAATCCTGTTACAAAGTGCAGTCTTGTTTCTGCAATTTGTATCTAAATGCACGCACATACTTGGCTATACAGAGCTCTCCAAAAGAGAAAAGTGTAACAAAACTTCAGTTATTAGCTGCTCAGCAATACTGAAGACTTCTGCTCCCTCTGAGTGTGAAATCTATTTACACAACTGCTTTGTCTGTAAACATGATGTCAAGAACAAGTGCTATGGCTGTGGCTGTGTCAGATCAAACTTGTCTGTATTGATGGGTCCACACATTGTACTGAGAAAGATAAACTGAGAACTGGCAGCTTGCACTTTCTGCTGTAAATCAATTGTGGTATTTGAATATGAGAGGAGAGAAAGAAAGAAGTTGTTCCCTGGAAGTGTAGGTTTCAAGGAAGTCTAAAATTATCTATAATATTGAAAGCACCATGATACATCTGGAGACTGTAGAGCTGTACTGTCAGACTTAGTGGTCCACTCAGACTTTACAGCTAAACTCTTAACTTCAAGATCAGAAAGATAGGCAGCTAGACTGTGACCATACTCAGAAGGAATGTGTGGAATAACTTGTGTAGGGACAAACCCAGCGATTTGGAAGTAGCTGGAGGAGGAGGAGCCCTGACAGGGGCAGTTTATAAACACAGACATTAAGATTATTGTAGTCCTGCTAATAAGCTTCCAATCTGGTTTTTTAAGTCAGATACTCAGCATCATACTAGGTTGTACACTTTGTTTTTATGTGAGACCTGGTCTCAGGCAGGCAGTAGAATAGGATGTAAAGCTCTGTATCATAATTCTGGCATCACTTCCACTGAAATACCACTTCTGTGGTATTCACATAACAATTTTGATCATATTTATCTTTTCTCTAGATGTGTTTTGGTTAGATAAGCAGTAATAATTATTTCAGTCCTTCTCCAAGTTAACTGTATTTATTCATGTCTAATAAAAGCATCTAAACTGCTGGTGATTAGCGGTATTAAAGTTGGTGAAAAGTAAAAGAAGTATAGCTGCTGGATCTTGGGTTTTCTGTGGTTGTATAACTAAAATTATTTTAAAAAAAAGTCCTGCATTTTCGCTAATTTTCCAGTCTGAAGAAAATTGCCATGACACTATCTTACTACCAATTTCTATTCTCAGACCAATTTGTCAAGCATATCCTCCTTCTGTTTCCTGATTTGAGTGTTCCTTTATTTTTTTTTAACCTCCTCCCCCCAGTGCATCCCAAATTGAAAACTATTTCGGTTAACTTTTTTTTCAGGAAAAAAATTGCAATAGATATCACATATGAATGTCTATTTAAAAATTAAACAAAATAAAGCCAAAACTAACTCAATTGCAACTTTCACAATTTTATTCCCATGTCTTAAGTTACCAGATTTCATGTGGATAACATTGCTAACCTTTCTATAAGGGAA
Organism: Melanocharis versteri; assembly: GCA_013397845.1. Taxonomy (NCBI): domain Eukaryota; kingdom Metazoa; phylum Chordata; class Aves; order Passeriformes; family Melanocharitidae; genus Melanocharis; species Melanocharis versteri. The sequence goes on along the minus strand of VZTG01009883.1, from coordinate 120,165 downwards.
GACTCGTGGACTCCTAGAGAGAAATTAAGGTTTTGTGGTTTTGGTTTGTTTGGTTTTGGGGTAATTTTACTTTAAAGGTGAGGAAAATCACAGAGGAGCGAAGTAGCTGAAGGGGTAGAAGTACAAATATAAAGGACGATTGGCTTCCCATTTTCAGCAAAACTTAAAGAACTTTCATTTTTTTAAAACAACTTCCTTACGTGCTTAGGGTCAGTGATTTGTGTTACATGGGAGGTGTTGGCAGTAGAAATAGCTCTAGGCAAATGTGATTACCTGCCAGCAACAGAGGAGGGTAGGAATGCTGTGAGGAAATCCAGCTCTGTAACTGTAGCTGCACTAAGTGGTAATTGGCATTCCTTGTACATTGGCATGTAGTATGTAAATACTGCTCGTTCAGGTGAGCAGCTATCAAGTCTGCTTCTTTCAATGTGGGATTTAAACACCAGCTCGAATTCTAGACTTCAGTGAGCACAGAAGAAAACTGTGGGATATGTAGCTTCTTTTACTAAGGCAGGTATTTGAAAGAATTCTCTTCTCAGCCAAATCCTTAATCATATACTCTATACCTTATGTCAAGATCACTAATTCTGATTTATTTCAGCTAATTTATTAAAGACACAAACAGTGTCACTTTGTATTTTTGGGAAATGCCTCTCACGTGTTTCTGCAAAGCTGAGGGTTGTATTAAAATGATGTCATAAAAAGAAGTTGAACTCTAGCAGAAGTGAGTTTGTGGTGGTATAGGTTATCGTTATTAAGAGTGCTAGGGACTCTGAAGAATGAAGTCGTGAGATAAACAAACAAATCTGTGCATACCCTTGTATTTTTGAGTGGAATAATAGAGAAAGGCTTACAACCATTTCTGCTTACCCTTCAGATCAGTGGTGAGGGCAGGTTCCCAGTCATCTAGGCTTTGTACCAGTGTTCATGTGCTCAGGCTTGTGGATTTAAGAAAACAGACCTATGGAAAAATTTTGGGACATGATTTTTTAAAAAAGAGATTGAAAAAATAGAGTTAGAAAATAAGTTCCTAGTAAATCTTCATAGCATTCAAGTATAATTCAAATGCAAGAATAGAAGAAAACCAAGATTTATCTGCATGTTTTGCATTTTTCCTACTTCTCCTACTTGTGTACATCTAAATGCACAGATATTTAGATGGCACAAAAGGAAGCTTGATTATGACTCATTTGTAAAACTTGGTTACTGTCAGTGCAGTCCTGCTATGCTGTGGTAAGGACAGGCTTATTCATATCTACATGGGAAAGGTATATAAATTAATTAAAGGTATGAACATAAATATTTTAAACTGCACTTTTCATGTGTTTTGTGATTCTTAAAATGCAATGTGCTCCATAGTGTGTTCATAAAACTAATATATTGTATGTAGTTGCATACTGGTGATTAATTTGCTTTAAGTAATTGAAAAGGTCAGAAATATACAATAGTTTTTTACTGGTAATAGAAATCTAACTCGGTTTTGATCTTTGCATTTGGGAAAGAATAGTTTTCAGTGGGAACCTGAATGGCTGCCTAAATGTATATTTGTTTGCTGTGAAGTATTTAACTAAATTATTCATTTCTTTAGGACTGGCTGTACACTTACTTAGTAAGTGTGTATGTTTAGATGGAAAACGTTTTTCCACTGGGAAACTGGGAATGAAAGCTGATCAAATCATTGAACATTGCTATGTTGATAACTTTGTTAGTTTAAGATGCTGCTTTGCCTAAAATACAAGTGGTTTTATTTTAATGTGGTGTAAATAGAGGCAGTCTATTGTCTGCAATAGTCAGATGGAGTACAGAGAAAGCTACTAGTAAGTCTCAAACTTAATCTAACTTTACTGCCTCTTTCTTGATGTATACATGATATAAAAATATCCCTGTATTCCTCTGGTATAGTACTAGATATAACAGATGCCTTTTATTGGGAAACCCCAAAGTTTTTCCTCTCTGCCACGTCTCTGTTGCATGATGCATGCATATAAATATATTTGCTTGCATAGGCCTTGATACTTTGACTTATAGGTCTTTAGTCTGGTTCTGTGGATCTGCTGTATGTCAAGTATGCCATTTACATTTTTGTTACCAATGCTTGAATAGCAACATCAGAAATACTTCTGTAAGCCATCAGTAATAATCTGAATAAAATATATAGTAAAAATAGCATTAAAGACTGTTTTCTTTACAAGTGAAAGTGGAATAGTTTAGCTTAGTAGAGCAAAATAAATGATGGAATGTGTCTTCTTTGATACTAAATTTGATCTCTCCCAAAGAGACAGAAAAACCCACTAAATAGCTTTATTCTTGGTGTGTATTTGAGCTGTCTTTGGGACTTACAGGGGATTTTTTATTTGCATGTTGCCCTGCATCCTTTTAAGGGAGTGGAGTTATGTATTTTAAATTAACAGAATTGCTGGTGACATGTTGCTGGGCCTAACAGCTTCCAAAAGTACCTAAGGACTTCAGTATATTCTTTGCCCTTCTCTGCATAGTCTCTGCACTAGTCAAAGGATGTATACTTTTACAGTAACAACTGTTATTATTGCTAAGTGTATATGAGGTTAGGATTTTTGAAATAATGTTTTGTCATAAATTTAATCAAATTTTCTTAAAGAAGTATGTGGTTTTTTTTAAGGTGAGGTTACAGTGCAAACTGGAGATCTGTTGCCATGTAAGATATGTGGAAGAACTTTCTTTCCAGCAGCACTGGTAAGTGGTGTGGGTGCTGTTGGCTTGTAAATTTGCTAAGTTGATATGAAAGTTAAGCAGTGCTCACTGTAGCTGAATAAAATAGATCTAGGTGCTTTGTTTTGGTAGGGGTTTTGTTTTTGGCTTTTTTCTCTCTCTTCCCCCGCCCCCCCTGAAGTAATTACTGATTCCATTTGTCTCAGTTTTGAGGCTCCTTAGAAGAGGGTTAATTTTATTTTAAGATCCCGTAATTTTCTGAAATACATGCCTCTAAAAGCATCTTCCCTAGGGTTACAGAATCAGTTCTTGTCTTTGCAGTTTTAAGTGTCAGCTAGTAAATGAAGTGTGTTTTGTTAGCCATCTCCAAAACTCTCTTCTCCATTGTCAATAGAAATTGGTCTGTCCTTCAATGTGAATATGAATTTCAGACACCTATGATTTGTTTTGCCTCTCAATGCAAATACTGCCTACCTATATTAAATTTTTTACATGCAAGGAGCAAATATAGATGCCTTCTATTTTTCTTCTTCATTGTCACCAATGTTTTTGTGACTGTGCATACGCATTCGTGAATTCCTGTAGTTCTGTTTTAAAGGTAGTGGCTGGCATAAATGTTTGATTGAAAACAGTCTGAGCTTATTCATCAAGAGCTGAGCCTTTTTTGCTAGTTTTTATATCAAGAAAGAGGGAAATAATGTGTTAATAACTTCTGTTTTCAAAACTAAGTTCTGTCCTCTTCTTTTATTTTGCTTCTGCTTATAGAAAAAACATGGACCCATTTGCCAAAAAACTTCTGCCAAGAAAAGGAAGACATTCGATTCCAGCCGACAGAGAGCAGAAGGAACTGACATTCCCACAGTGAAACCTCTTAAGCCACGGGTATGTTATAATTTACTCTGAATATGAACATTTTAGGCATACTATATGTGCATTTTAATAAGGCTTATTTCTGCTGCCAGTTCTTGTTAACTAGATCAACTAAGATCTGGAAAAGATCTAACTATGATGTTATGTACTAAAATAAGGTGCATACTTAGCTTCAAGTAAAAACTTCAAACATACAAAGCTTTCTTTTTTTGCCTCTTAGCCAGAACCACCCAAAAAACCTTCTAACTGGAGACGAAAGCATGAGGAATTTATAGCAACTATACGAGCGGCCAAAGGACTTAATCTTAAAGATGGTGGAAAACTCCCTCCACCACCTCCACCATCATATGACCCTGGTATGTAAAACAGTCAAGTTCCTTAGAGATTTTTTTAAGCTAATGCGTAGACATTTGAATTGAAAAGGAATTTGTTGGAATACAACATTAACAAGTTCTTAAAGATAATTTATTATTATTATCCCTGTGCAGATGCTGGGTTGTGACTGTGGGTCTGGCTGGCTCACATCCTGTGCAGCTTTCAAAGCCCATGACTTTGTTTTCAATGTGTGGAAAAAAAGCTGAGGCCAATCTGCAGCTTTCTACTGTCTTGTAAACCATAGGCTGGACAAATTGTTTCCATACCTTGTTTGTGCTCACAATAGTGAAGCTGCTCAGAAATAGCGGACTGCCTTTTTACTTAGCTGACACCCACAACATATTTACGTTGTGGGAATGAACTTTTTTATCCTTCAAATGTAATCTCTCCCATTTCTTGCTGAATTCACGTTTAGTTTCATGTATGCAGTGTATGCCCTAATGCCTCATGTAGTGCGGTTACTTGTGTTTTGGGTATGTGAGATGTGTGGAGTTCGCATTAGCAAGGGCATAACAGTCCTTGGGTACCTTCAGAACTGAGACTGGGTAAAGTGTTCAAGCAGTCTGATGTGAATGAGAAGAAAATACACTTTCCATTTAACTTCTGGGGTATGGTAATAGGTTGAAGAATATATTTCTTCTTCATGTCCTAAGAGCTAAACCATTTGATCAGCTTAATGGCTACTTTCAGAAAGATTGTGAAAAAACGTGTGTTTGCTTCTGCTTGTCTGTGGTCAAGTGAGGATGTGAAGTGTTTCCTGCCTTGTTTCTGTACAGGACATGTGTTAGTCCAGTATTAGGATTGTAATTGTGCATTCACTGTAAGACGCTGTATTATCAGCATTCTGTACTCACAATCCTAGAAAGCCATATAGCTAATCTTAAGAAGTAAAGCCATCTTAAAGTAAAGCCAATAGCTAATGCTGTGGATAAGAATCACAAGGCTTGATCATGGAAAGAATCATTAATAATCTGTATAGCATATCTACCTGTCTAGTTGTAGTTGCTTTTAGTCTCCTGCTGCAGTGGGTAAGACTTAGGAAGAGGAAACCAGGAATGAAGAGACCATGCACAAAATAATCGGTGGTTACTCTTCTTACAAATAGAACAAGGGCAGCTACTATTGCTCCTTTTCCACTTTTCCTGTAGGAGAGATGGAAGATTGTGTCCTCTCCTACTGAGCTCTGTCTTTGGCATGCTTGTTTCTAACAAACAGCGAGTCTTTTTCTTTTTAATGGAAAGAGTCTCATATTCATATTTTCTATTTAACTGCTCTGAGTCGCCGAACAAGCAGTATTGCTTCTCCTTGTATCTCCTCTTCCACTTTTTCTGAGGAAGTGCAGAATAGCCTCAGGTTGTTAAGAAGGACCTTAAGTCACCCTGAGCTTGACTGCGTATGTGTACTGCCCTCTTATTTTGGTTAGTTTTGGTTTTATAAAGCTTACATTGAATCCTAGAAGTTCTTCTGGACAGTATGAGCAGTACTTTCAGATAGCCAAGTATCTGACTGGTTACTACGTGTTTTTCAAAAGGCTGAGGATACAATACCTGATTCTTGAGAGTACACATTCATCCTCTATAGTCTGATACATTTTTGGGCTTTGAAAATTTTCTGTGGGAACTGAGCTCTGCACCAGCCAGAAATAGCATATTATATAGGGGCTTTCACAGCTACTTTATTAATTTTTTTTCTTTTTTTTACTTTCTTTGGAACAATTTTGGTTTGACTACGTAGATATTACAATTCTGTGTCTGAGTTTTTGTTTCTTAAAGTATAGTTGATATTTGAGTGTTCTGACAGTTGCAGAGTATATGTAAAATAAATAAATAAAAAATGGTTGTTGTTACCCTATGAGATTCCCATGCTGTCACTTTTCTGTGTTTTTCCTGTATCCTTAGCTCACACTTCTTGGGTCACAGTTCATGGTTTGGTGGCCATTACATCATTTAACTTATTCAAAACAGTTTATAAAATTTTAGAGGGACAAATATTTGAGCCAGATCTACCGCATTTGGACTAGTAACATGTAATCCAAAACTTATTTTAGATTTTATAATATCTAGTTGTAATTTTGGAAGCAGTGACTGTTGAATTTCACCTTATTTTCTTCAATACATTTCTAAAATGCCCTAGAAAAGCACTAATTTAACCTGTTTTGCTGATGTCAAGCTTTTTTGAAGTTGATGCTTACATGGTTTTGAATATTCCAATCTGGGGCATACAGCCTCAGTATCTCTAGACACTGAAATATGTCTGAAACTACAGCCCAAACATATCATTTTGCAAGGGCACTGTATTTTAAGGTGTGTATTTCCAGCATACAGATGATGTATCTTTTAAGATTTTAAGTATTTATGTAGCCCTTTCTGGTTTTTTCCCCAATGAGAGTAAAATTTCTCGCATGTAATACTGTTTGCAATGTGACTAAATTAATCTTGCAAAAGTAATACAGCCACCAGTTACTTTCTTTTGCATGTCTCCAGAGGTAGCTCCTAAATTTGGCTGAATTTATTCTGATTCTTTTTATTTGTTTAATTTCTGATTTTTTTTTAATGATCACTTCCAGTATTGCAATTAGTATTTGTCAGTTCTTTCAAAATTGCCAGAGGAAACAGATTTTGTTGTCTTTTGCTACTTGCGTGGGAAAGGTTTTAATGTGTTTCCATATCTTGAACAAACTGAATTGTTTGTGACTTTTATAAATTTTTGATTGTTTGTTTGTTTGTTTAGCTGCTTCTCCACTTCTTTCCAGCTGATATCTCTACTGTGTCCTTGTGCCTCTTTGGCTACCTTCTCTGCAGAATAGCATCTCTTAAAGTGTTTCTGATTTTGCTTAGGTTATTTCTGATCCTCAGCTACTCTTATTCTTATCCATCAAATGAGAAACATCTTTTGTGTTATATGTGGATAATATTATTTTACCTAGCAATCTGTATTTAATTTTCAGATTCAAGAAGCCATAATTTCCCCTGGAGGAGAGGCTGGTCTTTAAAAGACTCTCATTTTTAAAACAGGCTATTAATGTTAGATTTTTATGTTTTTTAAGATTACATACAGTGTCCATACTGTCAGAGGAGATTTAATGAAAATGCAGCTGACAGACACATCAATTTCTGTAAGGAGCAAGCTGCACGTATTACTAATAAGGGGAAATTGGCAGCTGATACCAAAGGGAAGCTTCCTACTCGAACACAGGTGAGCTGTAACACTTTTCTTAACTTGTAACGTGCATTCAATGTCAAATGAATTGCTAAATATTGTCTTGCTTTTAAATGGAATTAACTATTTTGTTCTGTAATTTGATTATTTGCACTGACTGAAATTAGACACTAATCATGGACGAGGCTTTTGCTTTCTTAAACTGCAGAGGTCCATAAGTCAGATGGCAGCAGTTGCAAAGCCAGAACCAGTCATAAATGTAATTGAGAAATGTGCAAATGACAGGTAAAGACAGCAGCAAGAAATAGAGATGGAGTTTTTGTAAAGGAAGTTGAATTTCTCTTGTGCTAGTTTCTGAATCCAATTAAAGACTGTTGCTTAAGGGGCGAACAAAGGTTCCTGACTACAGGACTACTGACAGCAGTATTTTGGCTAATTAGAGGCTTTAGAGGGATTCAGGTGTATTATGTGTTATTTTGAATCAGGGCAGGGACTGGTCCAGACCACACAGGTGAAAGTAAGATTTGGATTTGAAAGACAAAAATAATTCTGCCCTTGAGTATTCTTTTTTAAATTAATTGGTAATGAGTTTATACTTTTAATCTTAACTTTAGCTTAATTCTAGCTATGGAAAAAGATGATAAAAGCTGTTGAAAAGCAAAAAATGCAGAAAGACATACAATTGAACAACAAAACAAAGCCACTAAGTGAGAGAATGTTTCCTGCTAGTATCATCTGTAAATATTAGAAAACAGACTGTCAGAAACCATTTGCATGTTCCCATACCAGAAACAGCTATGGGATTTCCTACTAGGAAATCATCATCTGTTTTCCCACAGTACCTGAAAGAACTACCTGTTGTGTTATATAGATAGCTTGATTTAATTGCTTAAATTTCTAGGTTGTATTTTGTTACAGTACAAACCTGCTGCAGTTAAGAAGATGCCTTCTGTAGGATCAACACCATCACCATCATCACGCTTACCACAGCCAAGTGGTGTTAGCAAAACTGTTGTAGGTATGAAATGAATGTTCTGAATTGTTCCATTTCCCTTCTAAATATTAGTTCTCAAACTATGCAGTAAAAATTAATTATTTATTTGATCTAGTGGTTTGTAAAATCTCATTTAAAATAAAGTTGGAAGGGGCACTAATTGCAATCTATCTAAAAAGACTCTTGAGCACTTAGGATTCTTGTTCATATATCAGGTCAAATTATTTTTTTCCTGAGTTGAATATGAAGAATCATTGGGTGTAGTAATGCATTATTGTATCGAATACCAATCTCTCACCAGAAATTTATCTGATGCTTAATTCTGTAACTAATTTGTCAGCTGAATATGATCATGAATTGATGAAAATACATAGTCGAGGCATGTATATTATAATTGTGCAAACAGTGGTCTAATTTGGGTTTCAGATATCATTGGATATCGAACATGTTCTATTTGTACATACTTCGACTTTTCTTTCCCTTTTTCTTCTGAGCAAAGTACCTGAGATACAGTTTTTTTCTTAGAATAAAACACTATGTCTCAATTACATATTTTCTGTAAATTTTTTGGAACATATTTTCTTTTTGTATCGTCTTGATACTGGCTCATTTCTTTGTATTTCTAAAATTCTTGTTTTGAATTTTGCAATTAATTTTTAAAATAAATTGTATCATTTCAGCAGCAAGATCTTAAATTTTCTTGTATTTTCATGCTTGCTTTCAACTGCAAGGTGCCTCTTCAAGTAAAGCACTGTCTTCGTCTGCATCCAGTGGGAGCAAAATTCAGTCGTTATCACCAGCTCATAAAAACTCTCTGGGAATGGCAAACCCACAGTCAGGGTAAGTTCCATCTAATGTTGTCATATGTGCTTAATTTCATATTTACGTTGTTCTAGTTCTAGAAGTCCCTGTGGTTTGTTTCACTTGTTTTTTATTATTTTCCAATGAGCGTCAGAAGTACAGCGTTTTGCATTTATCCTTTATCTGTAAATTGAGCCAGTGTTAAAGGAACATTGGAGAAGGCAAGGGTGAGTTTTACCAAGTTGATTTAACAGCAAAGGAGGTTGGGAGATAAAAATGGATATAAAGTATATTAAAAATTACAGAATAGACAGAATTGTTTGGAGCAATGCCTGGTAAAAGTGAAGGGACTTAAAAAAGGAGAAAACATTAGGCATAATTTCCTACACTTTGTGGAAATAGGAGGAGGCTTCTGCCATAGACTGCAAGCCAATTGTGACAGGATCTTCACCCTTAGCACAAAAGGATGGATGCTTTCTCTCTTCCCTTTCCTGTCTTAAGAGGCAACAAATGAATGAGCACAAATAAGACAAATGGAAACCAGTGCACTTACAACAGCAAGAAGTGCTACGTGAAGATTATTAGAGTTCAGTGTAAGTGCTGGTCTGATCAAGGCTGTGACTCATACTTTGCTGGAGGGGTAGGCATTTCACAAAATCTCATAAAGAAATCTATGGAAGGGATTGATGAAAAGTAGTGCAATTCTACAGAAGTTTGAGGAGCACCAAGGAGCACTGAGAGCACAAAACATAAAAGGAAGTGATCGCAGTCATAACATTGGTGATTGAAAAATATTTATTCCTATAAAAATGGGCATCAGATTGGTGAAAACTGTATAAGGTGGAAAAAAACCAGTGTCTTAAGTTCATGAGGAAGAAAAAGGACATTCTGAAAACTCGTGGGGTTGGACAGCAGTTACACAAAACTAGAGATTTTTAGTTTATCCCTCTTAAGTTTTACAGTTTATGCATGAATATGAATTACAGCTCTGTCATGCTTCCCTCCTGATGCTCTGTAGCATCAGGATTCAGTCCTGTCCCTGCTTGCTCTACTTACTCATGATAACTGTTTCAGACACAGATCACATGCAGAGTCCATGAGGTTGACAGATGTCTTTCTTTTTTTATTATTTCCCCTCTCTCCTGGTGTCTCACTAGTCTTTGGTCAGCTTCACTACCGTTTGTAGGCATCTATGCTGTGACTGTCAGAAAATCCCAGCCTCTTATTTGCTGATTTTCTTTATTTCTCCATTTTTAGAAGTTGAATTAACACCTACTGATGAGTGACAAACAAGCAGGTCTGCAAACCACATTAAAAAAGTCAGCTGAGATAATTTGAAGTCATGTTTCTGAGCCCAGTAGTGTATCCCGCGTGTCTGGGAAGTGTTTTTTCCTGTTGAAAGTTCCTAATTGAAATCTGTATTTGTCTGTGAGGATGCAGCAGTTTTGGTCTTTGCTTATTAACAAGGAAGTTCTATTTAATTTTACCAGTCAGTTGCTGTTGCAATAGGCATATGAAATTTGGTGGAAAATAAACCGCCTAGTGTTCCAGCTATTCCTCAGAGATCAGAGGGGCTGGGTGCAGCTCAGTTTAATTTCTGATTATAACCGGTTAGGCACTATGTCCGGTTATGTTCAATAAAGAACTTTTACAATTCCAGATTCACAAATAATGTAGTTTATTGAACCAGCAGATTATTGACTCTTGTTAGATTGCTGGTGACAAATGCAGTAGATCTACGAAATGTAAGTGTACAGTGCAATGTATAACTGTTCCCAGCTATACTCTTGACTCAGCCAGAGGTGCAAATCTTACCAAAGAGTCATCCCTGCTTTGGGGAGGGGTGAGAGGAGCAAGCCCATTGTCCATGAAGTAAGGTCATGTTCTCATACTCTAGAAATGGAGGGTTTCAAATACCAGTTTTAGACTTTTTGGAAAAATGAAGGTGTGACTGTAGTCAAATATAATTGGTTACCAGTTGCTGCGGTCCCAGTTGGTGGGGAAGCAGCTTTTTTCTTCTTTTCATGTTGGTGGGTGAATTTTTCTATATATTAATTATCTTTGGATACCTTTGGCTGAATTGATTGTAACAAAGGCAGCACAGATCCCTAATACTTCGTTATCATCCTCCACCCAGGTGATGGAGCAGTGAAGGCCACCTGACATTACTCTTGTCAGCATGTTAAAATCTCACATCATCTTCCCAAAGGAACGGATTTGTAACAGAAGCTGGCTGTGCATGGATAAGGGGGAGTGAGGCTGGTACCAAGGCCTGGGTGCGCTCCTGTGCTTCCCTGAGACACCACTGGGCTGTGAGGCTCTGCCTCACCCCAGGCATCATTCAGTTGTTAAGCCTCGCTCCAGCCTAGGGCAAGATATGCGAGTGCCTTAGCTCACATTTTTGCCCAAACAGCCTCATGAATTCTCCACAAATTCACAGCATCTCTGTATCTTGACATAACAAGTCTGGCAATTTTCCATAATTGCTTACTGGACTTTGATTTCTATAGTCTTCGTTTTCTCCTCTGTTGCTTGGAGAAAGAACTGTGACATGATGAAGCCAAATAGCAGCTGGGGAGATGTTTGCCCGGGTTCTCTCTGTTTATGCATTCTACTAAGCACAAATAGATGGCTTCTGGTTGGCACAGCTCTGGATAATGATCTCTGCTGAAAGGCAGTAAATGTTCGCTTGGCTTATAACCTCCATTGCCTACCCCATTTCCAGATTTTAAGAGTGTGGGTGTGATGAGTGTTTCTGCCTGCAGTCCTTCTCATTGCTCTAAAAAACGTGTTCTCTTCTGTTTTCCAACTAGCCCTTATGATATTTGCTGCTCATACTAACCAGTCCTCCACAGGTGGCTGTTAAATGTGTCTTATTCCTAAGTGTTGTATCTGTGACCTGGCATTTCTTTTTTTAACTTCATTGCATTCACTTCTGGGGACAAATCTGTCAGAAGTTATATTGAAGCAAAGAGGTGTAGGAGCCAGTTACAACATGGAAGAGCTAGGTTCCTCAGATGGGTCGCCAGTGATGGTTTTGGCCTTAATCATCTCAACTTCTGCCCTAATATTGGAGCATGAGGGGGAAATACGTCGGGTTCTGTTGAAATACCTACAAAATGATACCAAAGCAGGGACTGAGACACTAACAGTCAATGAGAGTGAAAATAGTTAATACTGCAGTGACAGATTTTAAACATTGAAACATCTTATAACTTAGGCTATAGCTAAATGCAGCTGGAATTATTTTCTGAAATAGAAGAACTTTTGAACATTAACCTTCAGTAAGATTAAACAAGATTTATTTCTTTTATTTACATTTATGATTTAACCAGTAGAATGACAAGCCTTAGTGTGAGATCTGGGATTCTGTTACACTGAAGTCAGACAGAGCTTATGCTGCAAGATAAGATGTCATGCTCTTCTTTCTGAGTTGTTTGTGAAGCAATTTACCGAGCAGTGTTGTGTGGGGATTGTTTTAAGGGTAGTCTTTTAAGTGGAATGGTAAGCAATCATTTTTTCTTTTCTCCTTGTCAAATATCGAAGAACCTACACACATTATTTCAACCGGGTTAAATGTGATGATTTGCTGTAAGAAACAAGTGCCTGCAGTTTGCACTAAGGGAAACTGTAACTTCTGGGATTTTAGGTGTGTAACCTTCCATCTTTGCCTAGATTGTTGTAATTCTTGATTTGCCAGAGGTAGTAGAAGAGAGGCTCAATAGTAGAATTTCAGTTATACTGTGCAATATCTAGGATGAATTCTGTGTGCGTTGGAGAGGGCGATGGGATGGACGCGGCTGCGTTCTGCGGAGCCGTGGTCGCTGTTCGTGCGGGGATGCGACAGGCGGGGACAGGAGGGGACTCTGCGCTGAGCCCGCAGTGCCGCCCGCGCCCGCCAGGTGGCGATGGCGCAGCGCTGCCCGGGGCCGGGCGGGCCTCGCCGGGGGAGCTCGGCATCATCGCCTGGAAACCTCGGGTGCAGCACCGCAGCACACGCTTTTACTGTGTGCGAGCACAAATGGAACCCTATTCTATGAGCCCACTTATTGTAAGTTATTTTTATTATGCGGTGGCTTTTTTTTTTTTTTTAATTTGAATTCTCCTGTTCTGCTCCCCAAGTAAAGGACTACTAAGAGAGCACAGCACAGTATCATCAACATAAGCTATGTTAATGCCAGTGAGGCTTCCTTTGTACGTGTAGATCAGGATTTGTCAGCTGAGTTCTGCTGTGATTTCTCGTTTTCTGCCTGGACAGAGTAAGAACACAGACAGTACTTCCAGTATGAATGAAAGTGTTGCATAAGAGCATCCTTTCTGGGTCGTAGAAAAGCAAGTGAGAGTGCAAGAGTAGCATGTGACTATTGTAGTCAGTAGGAAAATCTTCATTCATTTGAGTGAAAATAGGGTTTTATCTTTTTGATATTGAAGAACTGAGAAAAGGAAAATTAGTTCTACATAAGTTGTCATTAGGCTTATAATTTGGTATCATGTTATGAATCCAAGTTTGATATGTATTTTATAATAGGATAGAGGTTAGCAGTGTCTTACATTTCTTGAGGCATATGGCAGTTGTAGTAAGCTGTCTGAAGTAATCAGATGTTCAGGAGAAAAAAATTGCGTAGGTTCTTTCTAAACTAAGGGCAAGCAAACAGGTGAACTCCACACCCACATGCAAACTGTTTAGCCCAGCACAACTTGACACCACTGTTTGTGGCCAGCCAGGGATCTTTTGCTTGTACAGATTGTCTGTACATGTTTCATTTGTGAACACTTATATTTGTTTGGTTTTTTAATGGGACTTGGAAAATTATATGATATTTTTTAATATGGCAAATTAACTCTTAGAAATTAATTTGTAGTATTTATTTTATTTTGGGGATAAAACATACACCTTAATGTTAATGTTTCCCTCCTGAGAATCATGTCTGTTAGTGACACATCCACTACTGTCTTACAGCTGAAATACAATATAAATAGCACACCAAATTTTAAATTCCACTTACATATTTGCCATAAAGCATTTGTAGCCTTTAGAAGCATCATCTTTTTAAAATGGTTTGTTCCTTTTATGAAGATCATAACTTACAGGGCTTTGTTCAGTGAAATCAAGATATGAAAGGAGTTGTCTTGGAGGTCTTTGCATTTCAAAAGATTCTTGTGATCATGATTTTTTTTATTAGAACCTGAAAGGGCTGTCAGCTTTGGGTTTCTGGTTTTGTTAAGGTGTGAAAGAATACTGTAGTTCTTTATTTTGACAGTATTATGACTGCTTCTAGGATATTTCTTTGGTGTTCTACTCTGTATGTGCCTGGAGTTCACAAATTATGCTGATAATTTGTTAAAGTTCAAAAATAACTGAGAAAATCATGTTAGGTTGGAGTATGTGTCTTCCAGCGTTGAAGACCTCAATCTTGCTTCTCAGTTTCTTGGGAGTGTGTAAACAGTATATATTGGGTCAAACAGGAGTTAATTAGCTGGAACTAGAACATCTGTCTGGGAGGCTATTTGTAGGTTTTACTTTATGATGATAAGATGATAAAAATGCAGAACTTAACTTGATTGTCTAATTTTCTAGTCTAAGTTGTGATTTCTGAAAAGCTACAGTGTTCCTTATGATGATGTGAGGGAGGGATTTTTTTATGATTATTTTGTTGGTTGCCTTTTTAAAAAATGTTTTTAAAATTTGATTTTTGATTTATTCTTTTTGATTTGGAAATGTTATCCATGATAGCAAAAAAAGTATTTAGAGTATTGGCTGTGTACATAGTACTATCTGTTGTGAATGGGGTTTTTGATGTTAAAACAAAGCTGGGTTTCTTTCAGGCTGTCCTCTGTTCTGCCTTTACGGAAAAAAAAAAGAAAAAAGGAAAAATTTTTCTTCTTGCTAATTCTAGAGTTAAGGAGGCTTGTACTTATATATCTGTTATGTTCGAATGTTTAAACTTATTATGATTCGTAGTTATGAGCCTCTTGCTCTAGATGTGTTGTACGACATCATGAAAGCTGTTCTTAAAAGAGACCGAATGTGAGTACATTGTGCAGAGTGTGAGGATAACTGGCATTAGTGTTTTGTTTGAAAAAGTATTTAAAAAATTGTATTGGAAACCTGATCCAATGTCTATGAAATCCATTCCTCATCAAAGCAAGAAGGAACCCTTTTGTTTGCTGGATAATTGAAGTCTGATTTGTACTTTTTTTTTTTAAGTCAATGGGATTTCTTTGGTAATATTAGTATTGAATTGTGAGTATTTTTAATTTTTTTTTTTTTTGCATAACTTGAATAACAATTTAGCACTGTCCTTATGAGCACCCCTTTATATATTTTAATAGTAAGATGGACAAGTTAGGCCCACCACTGCGAACTGGAAGAGATGTGCAAAGGTTTTATGACACTGATACAAAAACAGACAGTACCGTCAAAAGGCCAAATGAGTTGTTGCCTGTAAAGAAGTAAGTATTACAAATCAGTGTGGTTTATCTATTTTGCAAAAATGTTTCTCCTAAGCAGAAAAGTGTGCTCATGATGAACATCAGCTGCCCAGTATGTCTTCAGTGTAAATGCTGTGGGAGAAGAAGAGATGATATAATTAGTGTCAGTGTGACGTAAACAGCTTCATAGGACAGGAAAGATGAAGGTTTCCCTCAGATTTGATTTCTTCTGTCAATGCTTGATTACAGATTAAAAGTAATGGACTTTTATGTGTCTTTCTAAACCCAAAATAAAACTGATTTGCATGGTGCAAAGCTGAAATAAGCATTTAAGCCTGATAACTGTACTGGTTTTTGACAAAGTAATTTTATTCTCTTAAGGTCAAATATTTCTCTAACTCCTACATCTGTAGGGTAGCTGTGATGGTTCAAAAACTTGAGGAAGGCAGACTTTGTAATGGAAGGTAAAGTCTTTAAGTCCAACTTACCTCATATGAAGATTTCTGGATATTCAGAAATCTTTATAAGATCTAAGTTTGGAAGGAAGGTTATTCCAATTATTCTAATTTTTTAAAAAGGAAATAGATACTAAATTTTAATCAAGACTTTGATGTATTTTGGAGGATGCCAAATTCAAATGGGCTGCTTTTTCATGTTGCAAAAGAGAAATAAGTAATGCATTATCTTGCACATACATGGAATGTAATGCTTTACATAGTAGAAATGTTTCTGAATCTCTTAATGCTGTAACCAAAGCTGTAGTATCTTTGAGACAGGGACAGAATATTTGGCTTTGGTTTTGAAGAAGCGAAAGCAATGAAAGGAATGGGAGCTCTTTTTAGACAAACAGAATTTCTTTATGTTTCTGTTTGTTCCTTTGCATGTTTGATTAGTTATAAATCCTGTGGACCATTAAAAATTAGCTCAGTTTTTCATTTTGTAATACATTATTAAGGCGTTGAAAATTTAGCTTAAAGAGTTGCTACAATTGCTTAAAATAAACCCTATCCATAGAGCAGTGATTTGATTTTTTTTCTTGAGAGAAATTCTTCTGCTCTTCATATCATTCCTGTTGTTCTTACTCAAGTATCTACTGAGTTCAAGAATTAAATCTGCCTTACTTGCAGTAGGTTATTCAATATGTTGCATGCCAACAGCATTCAGCAAGTGTAAATAGTTCCTAACTATTCTTAAATTCAGCACAGTAGTGTGGATGGTTGCAGTTTATGGCCAAGGTTTCTGGACTTTGGGACGCATGCCATTAGTCAGAAGAAAGTTATTTATGACTTTGCACAGAACTATGAGCTGTTGTGGGTAAGAGTGACAGCTGTCAAGAGTATCTGAAAACACTCTGTCTCAGAAGCAAGCCTTATGTATCAGTATTTTATGATAGAATTCAAGCAAATCATGAATGCATGCGTAGAAAAAGACAAGCTTCTTTTACAAATTACTTTCTGAAATTTATTTTGCAAGCAGTGGTAATTTAACTAGATGTACAATGTGAGCTGCTTTAGGAAGGGAAATCACTTTCAATCTTATTTCTTTTAAAATAGAGAATGGATAATAAATTTCTTTAAATTATGTCTAGATTTGAAGAGTTCCAGCTGGTATTGATACACAGCCTCATCTGCTGTCACGCTCTATTCATACTTCATGTGATACAACATAGAGCAGGGATTTATATAACTTTTCAAAAGCAAAACATAAAATCCAACCAAACAGGAAAAACAACAGAAGTGGACAAGTAGATAGAGAAGGCAGAGATGGGGCAGATCAGAAGAAACCAAGTTGTGGTGACGCAAGTTGAAATAACCAAAAATAACTGACTTCGTTGGAAGACATCTGTCTCTAGAGATCAGATTGCTACTTAAGGATGCAATTTCAAGATTTGTCACCAAACATACATGAAACCTGATGCTAATTGTGTGTCTAGATTTGGGCTGAATAAAGTTGTAGACAGTGGCAGCCTACTCCTTGTGTTGATTTACTCATCAAAAATGTCAGAAATCACAGAATGGGTAAGGTTGGAAGGGAGGTTTCTAGTTTGAAAATGTATTTGAGGTTTCTTCTATATTTTTAGAAGACTAGGTGTGGAATAAGACTGCAGAAATTATGCAGAAAGCTGTGTTTAAACATCTTGGAATGAAGATGTCCTGTTAAACCTTTAATAAGTGATGTTTTATCTGTTCATGAGACTTTGCCTCCTTTGATATACATGGTGGATGGACTGTGCACTTTGAATGTGGCTTTTCAGTATTTCGATTTCCTCCCCTCTCCAGCTCAGTCAGTGGCCTGAATGCTGCAGTAAGACACTGATTTCTCTGAAATTTCTTTAGTAAACACCTACTACTAAAGCATGAGGTAAATCTTCAGAGTATCTGGTGGGATGAGGGTGTATGATACAGTTGAAATACAGGAAAGAATAGTGGACTGGTTTTCACATCAATTTATTTCAAATAACTAGGACTCCTATCATGATGTTCAAAACTGGTCCGAAGTACACTCTGAAGAGACTGCAATTTAAGAACTTAATGCTGTTATTTTTGAAAAAGTAGTATGTTGGTCCCGAGGTGAAAATCCAGAGAAAACTGAGTCAGTAATAATTTTGGGGTTTTTTTTTTTAATGACTTGGAGCTGTGTAAACAGCAATTGAGACAAAATTCTGTTCTTTGCTTCATTGCCTGATCATCCCTGATCCATGATGATCCCATGTTTCTGTGTGTGCAGCTGAATTTTTCTTTATGTGCTTTTCTGTCTCTCATAACAGGTAGAGTAACAGTCCAGTATGTTCTTTCTACTATTGAGCTCTAATGAGTTTTACGCAATTATGAGCGAAGGTCTCTCTTCATTGTATAACAGGAGGGGGAAAATAGTACAAGATGGGTATTTAGCATCTGTACATCATAGCAGTGTAATTTAGGTTACATTTAGAACTTTTATTTTGGAATTCTCTAACTTCTGAAAGGCTGATGTAACTTTCAATAAGTTTTAATTCTGATATAACTGATGTAGTGCTTTTTAGTCTGCACAGTATTTTTTTTTTCAATTAAGTCCATCTTTAGAATCTCCTTGCTAAATAAGTGGGCAGACAGGAAAACTAATGGAGAAGGTTAGTGTTCTGCCTGGTGAGCCGTAATCTTTGATCATTCCACTCTACCTGTTGCAAGTAGAAGCCATTCATGTTAAAGTCGAATACTTTATTTATGTATCATTTCAATTTATTTAATCTTAAATTTAGTTGCTGATTTCCACCTTTGTGCTTAATTATTTGGTCATTTTTCCACTGGTTGAAATGATAGAAGAAGATGAAAAGCCATTTTTATTCCATGTTCATGGCATGAAGGGAGAAATATTTTATGCACCGTGTCTATGATTCAGGAGTTATTACATGTTCCTCAGTTGTGTCAGTGTTGCATTTGAAGTTACTGGAGTTGAATGCATTTCCTTATATGTGGTTTGAAAACCAAACCAAGACCAGATAGTTTATAATTCTGAAAGGAGCAGTTAGGTTAATCTGAAGGGAACGAATGGTCTCTTGGTGACTAATTTTTTTAATGGAGTCTTGTTTTAATTTTTTTTAACGTCCTTGAGCAAGTCCCAACTTAAATTTCATTTATGCATTGGTGTTCAAGAATGAGAACAAAAAAACTTGGTCATGCACAAGATGTTATAGTCTGAAGACTTGCCAGAGAAGAGGAAATCCCAGTGAATGGTAATTCTTTTGAGCAATGATGAGAACTTCTGTCCTTGGTCACTAATGATAAAATGATGCCCCTTCCTATTTATTTTTCTTAGTGCTACTCGGACTTTTCAGGGGATTCTGATGTTTTTCTGCTCATCAAAGCTAGCAGCAAGATGTTCTCAATGTTTAGGATGTGCCGTTCATTGTATACTGGCTTCCCATAATACTCATGAGTCCTGAGGGAAGCAGTTTTCGTATCTGTGTGGTCATACTATTGATGCCAACTTTAGGAACACTGTGACAACGTAGAAAAAATTGAGGCACTAATGCCCAACTGGATGCACTTTCTTTCTTCTCATTCTATTTATATTCATAAATATAATTATGCTTTGAAGAAAAAGGATTTACAGCATTATCTAAGAAGAAAAAAGTCTTGTTGACTCACTTCATATTGGTCATAATGTATTGAAAATATGGTATCCTTTCTACAGATCTTAAACTATTAAAACCTGCAGTCATCGACTCTATTTTTTTAAAAGACCTGCCAGTCCTAAAAAGTGACTTATAATTTGTCAAGGTAGACATTAGAATGTACTGAGCAACCAATAGTGCAGGATCTACCTGCTAGGGAGTGAGACACATGAACAGGAAGGGACTTGCTGTTTCATTTAACTTGTTATTGTAAGATTCAGGTCATAACAGTTCAAACCATGCAAGTTCATGCCAAAGCTCCTCTGTCTGCTTTTGGTAGGAAATAGTTATTTTTCATACAATTAATGCATGTTCTTTGAAAAGGCATATTCTTGTATGTATTTCTCTCTGTGTGTATAAATCATCAGATATTTCTTCTCTTTTAGAGGCGCAGCAAAAACCCGGACATCAACCCCTCCTAGTGTGGCAAGAGCCATGAGCACAGGTGCTTTAACCAACAGAAGAAAAACTAGTAATTCAGACATTTACTTAAGGTAGCTTTTAACTTTGTGGATTTTGTCATCAATAGAGCCTTCATTAAAGGGGATTACTTACTACAAAAGAAGCTGGGGAATGTATTATTCTCTGCAGTTAATAGATGATCAGTATTATTTGGCTTGTTTAAGATGCTCAATATATTTTGCTTGTTTATCATCTGACAGCACACTTTTGTCATCAGCTGTCTCAGACGTGCATTTAGAAATGCCAAAAACCACTTGGGAGCTGTTGAAAAAATAAGCAAATATTCTTTCAGTAGAAACTGAATGAAATCTGCATGCTAAGCACACAAATTGTCTTGCCCTTTTAAAGGGTAGGATGAAAATTGTATTGCTTTTTTAGCCTTTCTTTTTTTGACAAGCTAAGTTTTAAGTTTTCAAACACTCCAGTTAATTTTAGTCAATGAAATATTTGATCCTGCTCCTAGAACTTTGGTGGTTTTTGTTTTCTTGCAGAGAAGGTGGGTATCTGAAGATACATACAGGAGCCTGGGTAGTGCTTTATATAAGATATGCCACTATAAATAGGAAGTGCAGGCATGAAAATGACAGTAACAGTAACTGTATTCATTGCAACGATTAGACTAATTTTACATCAAGTTACACTGAACTGATTTACAGAGAATGTTCTTCACCTGGGAATTTTCAGGTCTGACGGGAAAACTGGGTATGACGGTGGAGACTGCCCATCCTCAGTCAATGGAGGAAGTGCAAAAAGCAGCGAAGGAATTTCGCCTGTGCAGTTATCCAAGTTCTGCCATGAGTGTGGAACAAAGTATCCAGTGGAATGGGCAAAGTTCTGCTGTGAGTGTGGAATTCGAAGAATGGTTGTGTGAACACATTCTTAAAAGCAGAAAAAAAACAAGAAATCGGAACATCTGCTATGTACTGTTGCATGGAAAGCTTGAGCACTCCATCCAGTTAGACTTCGTGCAGCGAACATCGAAACAACATTTTATAATTTTCTGAGTGCAATCTTCTGATTACACAGTTATTTATAAACAAATATATATACTGTATATAAAAATAGCAGCTACCTAAAACTGTGCCATTCAAGGAAATATTCTTTACTCTTTGGTGAAAATGTTTAAAATTAAGGTAAAAATGTGTTAAGTAACCTAGGTAGCAGAAATGGTTCAATATTTTTTTTTTTTCGTAAATCCTACTAGAAAAGGGATTTTTTAAATCACTTATGTAGGGTAATACTTACCTATAGGGAACTAGCCATGAACAACTTGGGCTTCAAAAGTTTCTCTGAGGAGGCGTTTCCTTCATCTGTGACAGTAACTTAGATGCTGTGTTCTAAGTGAAAACAACATGAGCAACTCCTTATAAATTCCTAGATAAAAGTGTAAAAAGTCTGGATCTTTAAACTCTTTAACAGTAATATGCTAAATGGACTTTCCAGTTGCTTCCTAGGATTTTTTAAAGAATCAAATTGGAAAGACTACCTGAGAATTATCTTTACATGTGAGAAGAAAGGCAAGATTTTCTTTTTGTGGCTCTCAATGTTCCGTTTTTCAGTAAGAATGTGTTAATATTTTTATCTATTTATAAGGACAAATATGGTATTCATTTTGTTGTGATTCATTTTAGTAAGTTCCTTTTGTTTTGAAATACTTGTCTTCCTCCTCCTGTGCTCCACCATGACTAACATATCTAAAGGTGTTGTACTTTGTCCTATTTCCAAAGGTCCTGCTCATTTTTTTTTCTCTTCTCTCATTTCCTCAAGGAAAGTCGAAGTCTATGCTTATTCTACCTAAATGTTGAACTCTTATTTTGAAAACAGCCTTCTTGATGTATCCAATACCAAAAAAAAGTAGTTCTCTAAAAATGAATGTTATTAGAGCAGTAGATCTTGGTGTAAGTAGTGACTCTTTTTAATCCTTATTCCTGTGAAAGCAGCACAGCTTACACATATGAATGCATAGGGGAGTAACTGTGCTTCACAGGTTTATGTGTCAATACCTGATGGGGTTTTTTTTGCGATTTTGTGTATTCCTGATCTCAGAACATCAGTCTCTTCAAGTTAGTAATAGACTTCACATTGGGAAGAAGGGAGAGACTCAAAGTTGTTTTTTCCTAATTACACAGGAGACTAAAACCATTCACAAGTCAAATCACTTAACTTGTATCTTAATGTAGTAATTTATTTTGTGAAGTTTTGCTTTGAAGTACTTGCACCATCTTCATTATGCGTGACAGAACAATCTGAGATAACTTAACTGTGCCTTTCCCACAGTAAATACATTTTTTGTCAGAAACTGGTACTTTCAGCTCACGAACACCATTACTTTCAATTCATTTAATTTCTTTGTAACGTATACAAAATATAATGTAGTGTTCCATGATAGTATTATGGTCGTTGCTTGCATTTTCAAAAATTGTGATTATCAATGGGGCCAATTTGGAAGAAAGCATGATTAAAGAAAAGCGTCTCCAGAGCAGATACCAGTCTAAGAGAATGAGAGATTTAAAAGACAGTGTAGTTATGTTGAAGGCCACAAGCTATTGATGTTTTAAAATTAGTTCAATGAGTGTCTCGCACTTTTATACAATTTTATTTTTTAGAAGTTATCCTTCATTCAGTGTAGTATTAGAATTAGTGTCAGCTGGCTGCTGAGCATGATAGAATGGATGACTGGTAATCATAGTTAGAACTGACAGATCCTAGCCAATTTATTTTCTAGGTGGTTTAGATTCTAGGATCCATATTATGGCACATTCATGTCTGCGTTTGGAAAAACTGGAATTCTGCGTTCTTTCCATAGATAAGCCTGCTTTGGGAAATTTGCCCTGGACTTGGGCCATGGAGGTCTGCAGACTGAACTATTACGAGCTGAGAGTCCATCAGCAAAGATACCAGTCCAGAATAGGTTTGATCAGATAGTGAATCTACTCTGCCCGGATGAATTTTCAGTTGTTTCTGCTGGAAAATGCATTTTACCATTTATTAAAACTGCTTTCTACAAAGGGAATGTTTAGTACGGCACTAAATACCTTTCAGATTTTCCAGGATTATTGTAACTGAAGGAAAAAGCCTAGTGACTGTTTCTCCTTTGGATTGTTGGTGGCAGATTTCCTAATTTCAAATCAATCCTCATACAGTTACTGTATTTTCTGCTTTGTGAACTGTTTGTGAGGTATTTTGCTTTCAATGCAGCATTTAGTAAATTACTTGAGTAGCGCATCATTTGCTTCATTTACACTTCTGTGATTTATCATGAGGATTAGATAGGGAATTAACCTGAACAGAAAAAAAGGTTTTTGATACTGATCTTTAAATTTGGCCCTACAAAGAAGGTCTATGAAACATAATTGACTGTTGATAGTAACACTGGATAATGTGTGTATGTCGTAATCTACAGTAAATATAAGCAGACAATGAAATTCTTTTTGCCTATGTAGTTCAGTGCTGTATGGTCAGAGTTATGAGAGGCCCAATGTGTTTTGTGTTTATCAACTGGTTTTGTTACTGAATGACATAGGTTTCTGAAGTCTGTGATGTTACAGACCCTAGCATGTATTACTCAAGTTGCCACCACAGATCATTGTAATTCCGTCTCAATGGATGTTTGTACAAAACAGTAGATTGGTTTTCATAATGTCCCTGCAGAACTGAATGTGGGAAACAAATTTGTTATATTTAAAGAAAAAAAGTTTTCAAGGAGTTGGACTGGATTTTCAATCTTTAGTGTATTACATGTGTCAGGAAGTTCCCAAATTTAATTTATTGGTGATCTACATCTAAGCCCTCTTGCCCTAGTCTTTCCCACACCTTTATGCCTTGGTTTTCATGGGAGGAAAAAACATGAACTATGCACTGTCTGTTTATAGTGAAATTTAGTGATGCAATCGTTGTGATGATTCCTATACCAATGTCTAACCCTATGACAGATTTTCTTTTACTGTCTGCCATTTTATCTTAATGTTCTTACTAAGGTTCTTCCATTCATTAAAGAAGGGGAAAATTCCATTTAAAGAAGCAAGGAAGAGGCTGGTTTTGATGTTTGGCCTGAGGGAGTTTGCATTCTCATTCTACTTTTGTGATTTTCTCTTGTACAAAGGACCTCTCTGTGCCAGGAAGTAGTGCAGGATCATCAGAACTGTGCTGATAGAAATGCAATGGAGTTAAGAAAAATGCTAGCTTCAATAGTAAAAACAGCATAGCATAAAGCTTAATCTTTATATTATATACCTTACACAGGTTTATATTTATGCATGATGCCCACACCCTAGGTAGTTTCAGAACTGGAATCTCTAAATGTACAGCAATTAAAATATGTGTTTATATGGATAATTAGTCTTACACACCACTGCAGGGAGGTGGGCACGGGGAGGTGTTTCACCCCCATTTCAGGTTGTAACTATGAAATGAACATATAGGCAGAATTTTTCAAATTTGCCAAAGAGACTCGAAGAGCCCTTGAACTCTGCAGAGGGAGTGGGAAAGCTCCACCTGAGAGTTCCCTGTCCGGGAGAGCAGCAGGTGGGGGAGCTCTCCATGGTGCTCCAGCGCTGAGCCTCTCACGCGGTGCTGGGGCAGCAGCCACATGTCCTGCACCTTCACAGGACGGGAACTCCAGACTGTATTGTAACACCTGACCTAGGCTTTTTGCATCATGGATGTTCTCTGTCATCTGCAAGGGACTAGCTCCTAATTCACCATCACAGCTGAGAGTTAGTGCCTGAAATGCAGGGAGAGCGTTTCCGTGACGCCTGCTTACCGAGTCAGGGGAAGGAGGTATGACTGCAGTAGTTTAAATGCTAATAAACAAGGTATGTGCACACTGATGTAGACTATGTAATTAGTCTGCATATAAAATTAAATGGTATTGTCTATGTATTACAAAGGTCACAAGAAGTGCTAGTTTCCATCACATAGATTTTGTATATCTGCAAAGAACAAAACTGTTATGAGTGTTTTTAATCTTGGCTGAAAAATTTGTGTTTAGTAAAAGCACTTTTTTCAATTTTATTTCTGTCCAGTTTGACTAAGCTATGAATAGTTATATGGGTTGTATGAGAAGGTAGAACTTTCATCTTTGGTAAAATTTGTTTTAGTGACTCTGGTGAAAATAGTTTTATTGCCTTTCAAGTACAGATTCAACTTGTGATTGTTTTGTTGCTGGTTGGTTTGGTTGGTTTTTTTCCAACTCGCTAAGTAAGGTTTGAGTGACCTAATTGTGTTGTTGGAAGAAGTGTTAGGTAAAAGACTCCATTAGCTGAATTCAGTTACTTGGTTGATATTTTTGTTCCAGTATTCACAGTATAAGAGATACTCTTGCAGACTAGTTCATTTTTTGGTTTTGTTTTGTTTTGGGTTTGGTTTTTTGGTGTTATGTCATTCCAGAATAATACACATTTCTGGAAGATCCTATTTAGTCCCATTCCACTTCATCTTGCCAGAAAACAGCTTCTTCATGTTTTCTCTTAATTAGTGTTTGTTCTTTACAAAAATAATCAGTAGGGAAATTTTATTTCCCCAATTTGAACATTTGAGTCAGCAAATCAAATACTCAGTTTAATATAGCTGAATATGGAACCCACATTCTAAACAGGAGTGCATGGTTTACCATAGTTCTATATTTCTATTTGGCTTTCTGGCAGAACCATGAATGGATTTGGGTGGGATCTGTAAAGTGCTGAGTATGCTACAACTGTTACAAAACCTATTTCATATGGTTGCTCTAACTCTTGGTGTTCATCCTTCATATGACACTTCATATGTTTCTCTTCATAGGTTTATTTATTGATGTTCCGTGTTCTTAAATGGTGTGTTCATTCATGTGTTGGAGGTGATTAATTTTTTCAGCATTGCATTTATTATGTTTCCCTTGCCCCTCAGTACATGGAATATTTGTTTGTGACCATCCAGTGAGGCTTTTTTTGCCAGAATTTCTGGGTTTGTTTGCCTCTTATTTGGTATATTATGTTTATTTTAAAGTGTCAGTTCTGCTTTAATTAATAAATGTAAATCACCACCTAATGCTAATTTGCCACGTGTTAATAATAAAGCAAATATGCCAATAAATCTTCTTGTGATGTGCAAATTTTTGTAGCCAAATGTGAAATTATCTTATGTAACATAGAATACAGGTAGGTAATATAATTTCAGCCTAATGAATATTGTGATGTCTGATCTCAGGTACATAAAGAACAGGGTTTTTTAAATTGAGTGAGTTGAGATTTGGATTCCTAAGTCACCTTACAAAATATACCAGATATTTAAATCAGTGTGATCTGCTTATATAAAATTAACTCTGTATCTTCTCTATTTCCCCAACTATACTGAGAATTTAGTTTATGTAGAGCCCATCACTGTGACATTTGTAGTATTTAATTTTTTTCTTTTTTTTTTTCTTAATAATAAATCTATAAGGGATAGTAAACTTAAGCTTGATCTGGGTTCGTTCTCCTTCATGACATTAGAGCACTGTTTTGTTGATGAAATTATTAAGGGAAAAAAGCAGAAGTTTATATTTTTCTTCAGAAGTTAACTTATGTGAGCAGAAATTATAATAAGAGTTTGGATTGCTGATTTTTTTTTTTGCTAAATATGGATGAATAGAAGTCAATTCCTCTTTTCATTCCTTTCTTTTAGGGGAAACTTCCTTCTACTGAGTGAGCTCTTTAGTTTACTTGGAGAGATAGAGGTTTGAAGGGTAGACTGTTCAGCGGAAAGGGAATTGACTGGATGGATGCAGCTGGAAAGTTGTGGTCAGTGTCTCTGTGTTAAGGTTGAGGCTGGTAATGAGTGCTGTCCCTCAGGACTCTTGTTTTGGGACTGGTGCTCTTTTAATATCTTTGTAAGTGACACAATGAGATCTTGCAGATGACACAAAGCTGAGCAGTGCAGTTGACACACCAGAAGGACAGGATGCTATCCAAAGGGACTGGATTGCCATGACTTCTCAGATATGATGGATAGTGACTGAGACACTTCCTCTGCCAGTTCCCCCAGAACCCACAGATGTAGTGCGTCAGGTCCCGTGGGCTTGTGCACCTTCAGATTCCTTAGATGGTCTCACTTGCAACAGCAGTGCTAAAATCTTTTTAATTTAAATACCTACTTTTTTATCCTTGACACCTTCCCATAAATTCCATGTATTTCTAAATCATGGTTTTGACCTAGTCATATTATTTCTTATCTATGGCCAAATAAATAAATAAATGTGTAAGTGGAAGTGACAGGGAGGCAGGCATGATGCTGGTAATACCATGCATGGTTTTCATCCCTTTGACAATTCCTGAAAAGCGCTTTAGTGCCACATTTATAAGTTCAGGAGACCAGAGGAAGTTCTCAAATGGAAAGAATAAACCAGAGAGCGCAAGTCACTGCATTTAGCACTTAGTGGTTGCATGAAAGCAGTGACTCAAGAAACTTGGCAACAAGAATCAGGCAGGATATTTGTTAAGAGAAGTAATGAGAAAAAATCCACAATTTCATAATCACTCTATTTAAATATCTGCTCTGGGTCTACCCTTGGTCTTTCCCCCAGGGTAGTCCTGGAATTGCTTTATTTCTCTCAAAACTTAAGTTGTGGACTGCTGCTTAAGTAATTTAAGCTGACTAACCTTTCAATTTTGTAGTAGCTAATACTGCATCTGTGTATTTTTGCTGTAATTCACACTGCCCTTTCCTTGCCAAGTGGTTATTAGGAAATAAGTGTTGGCTTTCAACTGGTCCTGAAATTCCAAAATATATCAAAACAACTGTTCTTCAGTCTCAGAGACCAACTGAATCTGCAGTCTCCTGGGTCATCTTTCAGAAGAATGGATTTCCAGCGAAGTCCTTACGATTGTGGTTATGTTCTGTTATCTGCAGTATGATACTGGAAAATGTTTCCTTTCCGTGTTCCAGGAAAGATTTATGGGTCAGGGTTGGTTTCAGTTTTTTAAAGTGTTTGGAGTTAAAGTTGTGATCTCTTACATGAAGAGCTAAAGAGAATATGTGAAAGTCTCAGTCACAGTTTTACAAAGTTACCACTCCTGCCTCATCCTCACCATAAATAGATGGGGGATTGGAGAGGGTGTATTCTAGGGAAGCATGACATGTTTGCTTGGCTCTTCCCTTACAGATTCAGTACAGCGATCTTAGTCCAGTCAAATACATGAGGCTAGTGCTGTTCACTGTCAACTGAGCAAAGAGTTCTTTGAAGCACATCCTACTGCTTTTTCAGGTGTTTGTTCTGAATACCAAAATTTTTACAGAGCAGTTTAACAGAAAAATTCTTTTAGCACAGATAGAATAATTTATATTAGTTTACTTTGAACCAGGAAACAACAGGCTGGCTTAACTAAAGCTTTCCTGAAGTATTTAATCCAAGGCAGATGGCTGGTATGGAAATGTTTACCTAAAACGGGCACATTATAAGCAGCTAAGAAATAGGTATTTTAAAACAGGAAGTCCCCAGCTGTGCATCGAATGACTGACTATCTCTGAAAAAAAACTAAAAAACGAGTAATGGCAGTCAAAAAGTGAACAGCCCAATTTCATAGAAGACAAATATTTTATTACCAAAGGAGTTATATCAAAGTAAGAAACTGAGAAAGAGTTATAAACAACTATAAAAATACATGTATTTATTTAACCAAAATTAAATATGAGCACTTTATTAGTTAAATGCCAATATATTATTCTCTGACAATATTCACACATTTTAAGTCATGTTTGCTTAACATCTTAAAACATGTTATATAAAATAATTGCATATGAGAAATCACAATCTGAAGCTAAGGAATTCTAGCTCCTCCTGCAGCTAACTGGCTTGACCAAATGCGTGAGGATAGTGCTGTTTCCAGTCAACTGAACAAGCTTACATTCAGGCATCTCCTTTTTCTCCTTCCACAGGACTCACTGTCTTGCCTCTGCTGCAGCCAGCAGCAGCATGCTGCATCTCTCAAAAATCACTACTCCTCTTAAGTTTTTCAAAAAGCTAACTTTTTCCCTGTTTTTCCAAACCCAAATCAGTTAGCAGACCCATCAGACCCACACTGAGAACACTTCCGTGTCAGGAGAACATACCCAAGACAAGCTGCTGCTTTGGTAAATTGTTACTTTTGGTCCTCGATGTGTTTTGCATAGATATAAAGAAACCAGCTACTTTTCCATACTGTTTTCTTCACCTGCAGATTCCAAGATGTTTTTATAAATTGCAGTAGACATGTAGGTGGTTGCTTTCGTATGACAGTATTATAAAGTTACTTGAAAAATCAAAAACTTCAAAGTAGTTTCCAGAGCACAAAGGTTGGAGACAGAGTTCTGCAGAGTTCTTTGTTTCAAATGCTGGCCTTCTATTTCCACTTCTGGGACTTCAGCAGCTTGGTTCAGCCGTTTCTGTTTCTGTCATCTCCAGGAACAAGGTTCAGTAGCCTTCCATCAGAATTCTGGCATAAAGTGTTCATATAAGCGAGCAAGTTTACTTGAAGAATGCATATAAAATGCAAAGATACCAAGTAATGCCACTTTGAAAGAAAAGAGCAGGATTCACCTGGAATCACCTGGAAATTATTTTTTCAAATTTATTCCAGCAGGATCGAAGGCTAGATATATTTTCTTTCAGTTCACAAACTTCTTGGTTACATTTCTTTTTGGACTGTTCACCTGTCTCTGTATCTTCTATACTAAATACATGTGGGCAAACCTGAAATGGAACAGATTGTATTGTTACCTGAGAACTGCTTATTCTATTCCTGTAGCCACCTTTTAAAACAAACCAATTGCATGACATCTGAATACTGGGGAGTCCCTGCCCATAGGACTGTGAGAGCATGGCTTTAACACACAGCAAATAAGGATGCCTGAAACCAGTGTGTCCAACTGAGAACATGTACGTCCTCTGTCATAGTTTAAAATTTATCCTCCACTGTCTGAAGGACAGAGAAAATAAAGCCAATTAAATTGTGAGCCAAAGTTCAACTGTATGTGTTGAGACTAGTGGAACAAGACAGACCAGTTCCAGGGGCTGGTGCTGTGCCCTAGTGTTCAGGATCTCAGCCAGACAAAATTATCATGGTTCTTACTCATATTCAATGACTGCTCATAATTTTTTTGTTCAATTACTTTAATTGGCCTTTAAATAAAAACAGGGATACATGAGGTTAGGCAGGAGTTGCAAGGGTAACACTGACTTCTATGACTTGACTGGGATACTTTTTAAAGTAAGGCAAATGTTGGTTTCACCAGAGGTGACAAAGCAAAATATAGACACCAACATTTCTTTGAAGATCTCGTCCCAGATTATAAGTCTTTCCACTTCAAGGAGAAAAAGAATGAGTTAAATGAAGCCTTCAGTCCATCTATTTAGGCATTATATCCTTTAGTGCCTATGTGGAGATTTTTTGATGTTGGTTAATATTTTTGTGTTCAATAGGTAACACTGAGCCATGCTTAAAAGAAGTGCTTCCTTTGCTACAGTAGTCTGTAGATCACTGTGCTGCATCTGAGTGGCACATCAAAAAGAAGATTCTGCGAATAACTAAAAATCCAAATATTATCATACCTAATTGTTCTTGTTGAATTTGAGATATTGTGGTTAAAATAAAGACCAAATAAATTACAGAAAAGAGAGAAACTCACCCTAACTCTTTGTTGAAACAAACCAAATTAAGCATTACTCTTAGGGTTAGTGAGAAGTAACAACTATTTTATACTCTAGAGAAGTTTAAATGACTTCTTTGCACAAATCTGGTCTTTGTCTGTCACTGGAGAATTAACTCAGGTATTTCACTACTGAACCAGAGCAGATATCTTCACCACAGACTTCCAGATGATTGTCTTAGTCTTTGCAGTGGGCTTATTACAAGACAAATGCTATACAGAGCAAAATTCCTTTGGCATAGAGCATGTGCATGATAGTTGTGTCTTTTGGAGGTAGATGTGATAGTCTGTGTTGAAGAGCTCTAGAAAATACGTTGAATAGTTAAACTGTAGAATGAGTACAACTCACCTTTTCTTTTTTAGGTCTTTCACATTTGCACTGTAGAACCTGTAATGTCCCACATGAGACGAATGCTGCTTTCAATCTGAAGGCTTTGCTGATTCTCTGCTTATTAAAGAATCTGAGCATGTTGCATGCCATGCTCTGTAGTGATTCTATTTCCTGTCAAGAGAGCGAGGAAAATATGTCCTGAAAAGTTTGTGCACCATTAATTCTTTACAATGTTGGTTTGACTTTAAAAAAAACCCCAAACCCTCCATCAATTACTGTTGATTTCTTTTGTTTTCATAGTGCAAATCTTTTTCAATAAAACACATAACTAATCTGACTTACCTGCCATCTCTTCAAGATATTTAAAGCAGCAAGTTTTAGTAGTAATAATAGCAGCATAAGGATGTTAGGGAGAAATCACAGCAGTAATCAAATCAATTGATGCAGTTAGGAAAACAAATGATTTTTGCAGCCAGTCCTTTTATCAAGTCACGATAAGATCTGACTGTGAGCAACAGCTGACAATTGTGCTTTCTGGCGTTTCAGATCTGCCCAAACTACTATTTTAAAGCTTTCAGGTCTGAAGTGAAAAGCTTAGCTAATATAATTTTCTGTAGAAAAACAAAACCAGAGTTTGGGAAATTTTAATGTTTACATCCACTGGCAAAAAGAAAAGTGTTGTGTCTGTTTTCAGTTAAAAATATAGAAGAATCTTCATAGTAGGAAAAACCCCCACATTTCTTGGATATGGAATTGCTTAATATTTAAATGTTTAAAATATCAATTTACTTGATCATATGATTCCAGATTCGAAAAACAAACCATGCTGAATATTGTGATTTGACTTTTAAAACTAAATACTACTCTATCACACTATTTTATCTGGGGACTGGACTGTACAAAGAACTCATTTGAGTTTGTATTCTCTAAATTCTGAAAAGTTGAATTTTACCTCAGTATCATTGCAGAAAAACACTTTGATATTTTCATTTTTTTTATTCTTGCAGCACCTGTCACGATTCTCTGCAGACATATTTACCTGTAAAATATCATATATGTTTAGACATGAAAGTACTGTGCCAGTGCTCAGTCACCCTCACAATAAAAAAAATGTTTCTTGATGTTCAGAAGGAACCTCCTGAGTGTCAGTGTGTGCCCACAGCCCCTGGTCCCATCACTGGGCACTGTCGATAAGAGCCTGGCTCTGTCTTCTCTGCCCCCTCACTTGAGGTATTTCTACACATTGATGAAATCACTCTGAGCCTTCTCTTCTCCAGGCTGAACAGCCCCAGCTCTCTCAGCCCTTCCTCACCAGAGAGATGCTCCAGTCCCTTCAGCATCTTCATGGCCCTTTGCTGGACTCTCTCCAGTAGCTCCGTATTTCTCTCATACTGGGGAGCCCAGAAATGGGCACAAATCTGCTCAATTTAAATCTTCATATTCTATCGAATTGCTTTGTTTTTTGGAAATTTTGAAACATAGAGCAATGTTTAAATCTTACATTTGAATTGTAACATTGAATACATTGAATACAGTGTTTGTCAATGTTTATCTCAATAAATACATGTCTCAGCTCTAAACAGATGGTAGCACTCACTTTGCAAATGTAATTACAGAAGATGGCCTAAGCAACATCACATGGTCTTTTGCCTGATTGTAATCTTTTATCAATAGTTTATCCTTGTTGTTTTTTCTTCCACTTTCACACTTGTTATCAAGATGACAATGGAAGCCAACTCAACAGAAGCTTTGTCTTCTTATTCAGCCTGTGATATTCCAGTTAAGCCAAAAGGCCTTAAAAAAGGCAGCTAATGATAGTATTGTTTTAGATCTCTTCACTTACGCATGCATATGAACACATTAGACAGTTAATTCTTAAAGTTTTTCTGCAGAAATTGCCTGTATTTCCGAAGTTCACCCAAGATAAACAGAACTTTATCCAGAAAGTGTTTTCAAAACAAAGTATTTAGGGAGTCAAATATTCACTGGTGGAGAAAAAAAACACAAGACAACAAAACCAAATAAAAAAAACAAACCACCAACATCTGGAAGCTAATGCACATCTTTTCTTGCACCACAACAGAATAAAATGTTGCTGCAGTCACAAAGCACCAAAATTTATAATATTATATATATATGTTTGTTTGTTTGTTTTATATATATTTTTATATATGTGTATATTTATATATAATCACCCTAAAAACTAAATATCTGTTGCTTCATTTGCTAACTGCTATGGGATTTTCCCATCCTCACTAGTTTCCTCAGATCACCTTTAGTATAATGTACAGTAATCACATCTGAAGGCAGTTTATTGGCTGTGACTAAACCAACCTAAGGGAAACGCTGACCTCAGAAGAGGCATTAGTGAAAATTAAATTACCTTAGAGAGATCTAGTATATAACTCACTATCCTGCTCTGCAGCAAACCCGTAGCTGCTCCAAACATCAGGCTGAGGGACTGAAAGCTATTGACTTTGGCTCTGCAGTTGCAGGAAAATGCCTAGGGGGCAGTTGCTATCACTCACACAGCACCCATAATATTTCTTTTTCTTATAGTGACAATACACTGATTTTACATAAAAGACAAATTTCTCTTAAACAGGGAAAAGTAAAAACAGAAAAATGAAGAAACTTGCACAGTGGTGGCTTGTGTATGTGTTCTAAGAAGTAAAAGCTTCAGAGCTCAGTACATTCCCATTAGTTTCCACAAACATTAATTCATGAAGATTTTATTTATGTATTTATTTTGATAACTCTCTTAGTTTTCATACAGTCTTCTAAAAATCTCCTATGTCTTAAAAAAATGTCTATAATATTTAGTGCAACTTAAAAAAAAAACACAAAAAATCCAAAAACAAACTTTCAAAATGTAGCTGGAATAATGGCATTGCTCCATTCCAATCCTTGATGGCACCCTGGGGCACCGACAGCATCGAGCTCCATCCTACAACAGGACAGTGGCAAGGCATTGCCCCATCCAGGCCAGGACAGTCCCCCAGCCTCCCTGACCCTGCGTCGTGAGCAGGGCTGGGATGCACCGCGTGCATCTCCACCGCAGGAAGGCAGCAGGATCTGCCTCCCAGAGGATGTTATTTCTTCATATCATTTTCTCTTACAGGTCAGCTATCTTCTAACTGCTCAGCAAGAGGGTTTATTTTTGTTCTCTAGGGAATACTTGTCTTTGTCAGAAATAAGACAGCAAACTAAAGGGAATACTTACCTATTTTAGTATGGCCATTAATATTCTCCCCAGATTTCATGCCTCATTCAGGATATTTATCTGCAGAGAAATACCTTTCTCTCTTCTTAATCTCAACAAACATAACATGATTGAAATGTTAAAAGATCATTCCCTGACCCTAAAGGTATTTTGTTTCCAGATGAGGGGGGATGTGTCTTGGTAGAGAAAGGTTGGAAACCATTGCCATAATGCTCTGAAGGATGGTGGTAGCTCCTAAGTGTGAAGAAGTGCAATGACTCCTGATTTTTCCCTTGGAAAAAGGCTGTATATTATTGGTATTTCATGCAAATAGATCTTGATTTAAGACTGCAACAGAATGGTGAATTCTCATTTAGTGACAACCTGTGAGAAAAATCACATTTTTTTGTGGGAATGGCTCTACTAATACAACTATGTTAAGTGTTCTCGCATGGAAGTGTTCTTGACAGATTAATTTAATTGCTAATAATTCATGAGGAAGAGTTGGAAGGTAAATTTTGGGCATGGATTGGTAAACTGTTATGAAACTATTTTGCAAAGCTGTAATAAATGTGGATGATAAAGCTATCATGGAGGAGATTTACACATAAGAATGTTAAGTTCTTCTCTGCTGCCATGTAGAAAAGTTAATTTTTCTTGGCTAAACAAGATATATTAACAGGTACAAAGAAACCTATTAAGATACAAATAAACTTTTGTCGTATGAATTTTGTGCCTCTGTGCATTTGTATTCAATGGACAACATAAAACTTCAGTCAAGAACTTTCTAATTAGTAGAAGAAATTACAGCTTCTGTAATGCTTTCTTCTCTTGATAAAAACATACAAACAGAAGCAGTCATGAACTTACTTTAGAAAAGAGTACTTTTTAATGAAATATATGATTTATGGCCAAATGGTACGTGTGTCTAACTACATGATGCACAGGCACAAAAAACTGTATGACGGTATTTGTACATGCAAATAGGCACTATCCACAGATTTCAGAGATTTTAAAGGGACTGAATTGTTGCACCCTCTCAAACAAAACCACCATTCCAGCATAATGTGTAACTTTAAATTGGTCTTTTACTGTGTTTTAACATTACAGTTTTTATTATTAATTGTTAGCATCTATAAATAATCAACATTTTTTTGGAAGCCCAAGAGCTATTACCTACCAGCTCATTGATGTCGTGGCTTAGTATATTCTCATACTTCACACGGATTTCAGTTGTTTTATTTCCCATTGCACAACTAGATGAATTCACTGGAGACAGAACAAGGAGCAGTGGCAGTACTGGTAAGGTAGATCTAAAAAAGGCTGGATTACAAGAAGAACAGTTAGGTACATATTAATGTCACAGTGTGTGCTGTATTAACAAATACATTCTGTAATCTGTTAAAATACTTTAAAAGGGATCTTTGTACAACCAAATGACTTGTGCCTTGCTAGAGGGAAGGATTCAGCTCCAAATTAAGACACTCTTTGGATGTCTCAACTCCCTCATACCCAAAGATGATTCAGCCAGTGCGGATAAGAGCCTACAACTATTGAGCTAATCAGCTACTTGGTGACTGCTTGGGCTGAATTCATCTCCAGGCTTCCTTACAAGCATTGAATTTTATTGGACCACAACCACATCAGACATATGTAGGGGAGTGTTTTAATCATATATGTTTAGATATTCAAGGGTCTTAACCTGCAGCTGAATCTCATCTTGATTGTCCATTTTTCCTTTGATAACTTCTACAAATCCCCATGAACACATCTTTACAACAAAGTTGTGTTTAAACACATTTTCAGGCTGACCAGTTGTACAAATCCATGCTACTGGCCATAACATGAGATACAGCAGCAGCAACACAACCTTCTCTGCAAGAGTTTTGCAATCTTTTGGAGCTAACTTCACTGCCCCTCACTTTGTTTCTCTCTTTAGTGGACTACCTTTCTTTGCTCTGACCCCTGGTCTTCTGTCCATGCATGACATCCAGGAAAACATGAGCTCTCTGAGTACGGGCAGAGAGAAAAGACCAAAACATCAAAAGATCCTGCAAGGACTGACAGGAGGCTGGAGGTGACTCACCTGGTACTGGGAAGGAAGGAGACCGACTACATGATAATACATGATTAAGAATAATTGGATTCTGGCCTATTGCTAGTCTGGCTAGGATGATGCTTANAGAAAAAAAAAGCTAGAAATTTATGTTGGAGGACTAGCAAAGATCACGGCAAGTTCCTGGAGGAGTGTGCACTGTTTCTGCCTATCTCCACTACTGAAGAAGAACAACTGCATACAGAGTAGCTGTGGGATAGCAGCCAGGAAAGGAAGAAGGGATGCCCTGGCCCTAGTTGCTGCTTTCCTTCCTCTCCGGCAAGGATGGGCTGTTGGGTACAGCCAGCCCAGCACTCAAGTGATGGGCACCTCTGGACTTGGGCATCACTAGTAAATCACTGCCTCAGAGAGGAATTTTGAACAACTAGGAAGAAAGCAATAAAACTTGACCATAATTTTTATTGACTCACCTAACTTCTGCAAGGCAAGAACCACAGTCACACCACGTGCTCACTGCCATTAAAAGAAACACAGTCCCTTTACAGCTCATCCTGGCCAACTGCCACCACATGAATGTTCAAAGAAGAATGCATGCTTTTTCTGACCAGTGAAGCCTTCTCTTTCTGATAGATTGCTTGTGAACATGCTGTGATGTATACCTCTGTCCTAGAAACAGGACTGGAAAAATTTTACCTGTACAAGCCAAATCACAGAATTCTTGTGACAGAATTCTGCCTGACAGCTTTTAATGGGAAATTTGATGGCTTGAAGACTTTCTAACCTTTTCATATACTGATCAACCGAGGTCTATTAATGTCTCAAGAAATCTAGCCTGATGAGGTAAGTGGATCTTAAATGGATCCTACATGTAATAAATTTAAAAACTCTGTAAGGTGACTCTATTATGACCGTCAAGATCCAAGTGGACACACCTGACTTCCATAGAGCTTTATCTTTGTAAATCTCTATGCTAGCTATAACTCTGTTGAATGATTTATCCATTTGAAGGACTAAGATTTAATATTTTAAAAGACATTTACAACAAACATTCAAGAACTCAGTTATAGGGCAACATTTTTCCAGTCTCCTGTTGCACCTCTCGATTCCAGTGCAAGAGATGAACTGTGATGCTTGTTTGCAAATAGAGTAATACAAATAACTTGGATATGCTGCTTCACAAACACGCATGAAGGGACAAAAATAGCAACCCTCTAAATTAAAACAATCTAACTGACGCCATCACTTTAAACTTGGTTTGTCCAGCAACAAGTGGAGATAAGAGGTGAAACATGCAAAGTCACTTTTATTTTGTCATTTTCACTTTCTCTGTATGGTACAGATTGCAAATCTTTTTTTAAATGAGAAAATCACAGAATAAAAGCAGGTCATGAGTTGCACACTCATGAAGTCTCTTGAGCCACTGCAGGATGGTGATCAGATTTTTTCAGACATTCCTAAAGAAGTCCTCTGGAAAAAATATTAGACAAGTGTGATAGAAAATTCTAGGAGATATAGACTGAAAATTGAAAGGGATTTTCCTAAAGTTAGGTAATTTCAAAAGAATGGGAGTTTATGGCACTCCATATGGCAAGCAGTTCGAAAGAAAGAGAGTGTGTATTACTGGTAATAACCCATCTTTTCAGTAAAGTCCCAGAAACTCCTAAGTAATCTCCGGAAAGCCCCAAAATTTTTCCTAGAAAAGACAGAAAGAGCTAGTATTCCAGTATTTCCACATATTGAAAAAAACACAAAACCAAAAAAACAAAAAAAAACCACCTCTTGGCTTTTTAGTGTTAAAAAAACCTCCTGTGCATACAGCCCGAGGCACGTCCTTGGCCGCACCCAGCGGGAACTTTGCAGCAGCGCCGGTGCCCCACAACCCACCCCAATCTCGGCGGGCGGCTCCCTCTGCCCCCTTCCCCGCTCCGCAGCCCGCAATCTCCTCGGGAAGAGGGTCACCGGCAGCTCTTTTCCCTCGGTCCCGCTGGCCCCGTGCGGAGGGGCGGGCGGGCGAGCGCTCCCGCCCGAGGGCGAGGCACCCCGGGCGGCAGGTGCCCACGGGAGGCAGATGCCCGCGGGAAGGTAGGTGCCCACGGGAGGCAGACGCCGACAGGAGGCAGATGCCCACGGGAGGCAGATGCCCGCGGGAGGGCAGGGGCCACGGGCGCTGCGAGCAGCGCGGACCGGCGCGGAGCAATGCCTCCCGGAGTTCCCCCGCCCCGCGCTGTCCCGCTGCCTCTGCCCCCCTCGAGCTGCCCTTCCCGGCAGCAGGCGTGATGGGAACCGGTCTCTTTTATTTTCATTCAACGGGGGAAAGGGAAAAAAAAAGCGAAACTGGGAATTTCCCCGGCCGTCACCACGGGTTTAAAAGTCAGCGGGCAGCACCGCGCCGGCAGAGCAGGCGAGACGGCGGGGCCGACGGCTCGGAGACAGCGGAGCAGGTGAGCAGCCAGCGCGGCCGGGGGCGCGGGGCAGCGCGGCGGAGCCCAGCCCAGCGCGGGGGCAGGTGAAGCGGGGCGCCTTCTGCAGAGCGCTGCGGGGCGGAGAGCGCTGCTTACCATGGAGCATGGTCCGTGGGGAGGCTGTCGGGGAGCCGCGCCGACGGGTCCGCGGTCATGGTGGCGGCGCCGCCTCGCCCATGACGCCCGCAGCCCGCGGAGCGCCGCGCAGGGGNAGAGCCCCGGCTACA
This sequence comes from Melanocharis versteri, assembly GCA_013397845.1. NCBI lineage: Eukaryota > Metazoa > Chordata > Aves > Passeriformes > Melanocharitidae > Melanocharis > Melanocharis versteri. The sequence continues at coordinate 81,315 of VZTG01009883.1, read as the reverse complement.
CGCCCAGTGCCGTGTGCGCGGCCGGGGAGGGAAGGATGGATCTTGGCACTACGCGTGGAAAGAGCCGCTCATCCGCGGGAAAGATATCCTTAAAAAAAACAAAAAACAAAACACAACAAAACGAAACACCAACAAACCACAGCGTGTTGTGGAGTCGCTTTTTCAGATGAGAGCGGCTTAGTTTGAAAGCTGATGCCCTGCCCTTTCGCTCCCTCAGCTGCCCTTGGATGGGTTGTGGGAGGCGGGACTGCCAAGAGGGCTCTGTCTCCGGTCAAGGGTTACCCCAGGCTGTTGGCATGGGCTCAGAAGCGCAAGGTGGATGGTTTCTGCAGAGCTCGTCGTCTACACCCTTTCCCCCCTCTCCCCCCGCTCTTCTCCCGCAAAGTTCATTCTGTGGAATCTGAAAGAATTAAGAAAGGATGGTGAATGGCTCAGGAAGGTGTTTCAGCCTGGAAGACACCCAAATTCTAAAAGGCAAACCTGTAGCAAGATGTGTTTTTCTAGGTAAATTCAGAATTCAAAAAATTTCATGTGCAGTTGAAAAGGCTTGGAATAAAACAGGGTATGAAATATCTTAGTAGTGTCCCCTTCACATCTCCTGCCCAGAATACTTTCTGAGTTTTGAGCTCTACATCACTTTTCCTGCTCTGCACGAGCACAGAGAGCTGATTCCATAACCCCTCTTTCTTCTCACAAGGGTGCTTTTCCAAGGGGAGATAGACCCTGAGGTGTGAATATTAAGGAGCAAATACGTGGAATGCTCAGGATAGTTTCCTCCCATTCTCTCGAACTGATATTGTGTCGCTTCTTTCCTGTGTGAGGAGGTTCTTAGTCCTCTTTATTGTTTGTGAATTACACTCTGCTTTAGATTGGCTATACATTTCTCATTTCTTTTTCTTTGGAAAAGAATTTAATCAATTCTCCTTCAAAAGTATTCGGTCAAGATTCAAGAGAGAGATGGTTTTCCACCCCTTCAGCTTTGAGCTGCTTTACTTTACTAGTGATCACCCATCACTACGATTTGGGCAAAGAATAGGGATCAGTGTCTACACGGCTCCACACAAGGAGCTCCTGTCCTTGCTTGTTCCTTTACTGAGTGCCAGGTTGGATGTAATGGATTATTTAGTTCTTGAATTTGAACAAGGATTTGGCCTCATTAATGGCTAAATTTTCTAGTGCTTATTGTGTCTTAAGTCATCACTTTTTTGCTTGTTTTCACTTATTGTTTTCTTTTTTTGTCTTCTGACAAATATTATCTGAAAACATCTCTGTGCATTTCAATTTGCTGGCATGTGCAACTCAGAGAATGCCACAGGACTCTTCTTTTTGGGGTAGATTAGTACCTGGTGTAATGCAAGCAAATTTGTGACTATCTGTTCTAGGGTCTGGTACTCAGAGACTCGCACTTCCAATAGTAAAATGTTTTGAAAAAGCTGCACTATGAAGCTCCAGTCACGCAAAACTATATCACCAAGATCAACTTTCCTTCTAGGCAAGTAGTTCTTCCAATTTCTTATGACAGTAACGTGTGTTCACAAAATTAGGTAGTTTATACAGGTTGTCAAGGTGCGAAATATAAAGGAAAAACTCCTTTAGCTGCTTTGTTTGTGTTAGTTTTCTGGCTGAAACATCAGGAGGACTGATAATTGCTTCAATTTAATTTTTTAAATAATGTTATTGATGGAAGAAGTCAGCCTAGTAGCTTAATGCATTAATGGAAACATGACTCTGAAAGGTGATGCTGGAGTCTTAACAGGAGTTTTGCTCTTTTCTTCAGTAGTGGTAGGTTTTTATCTTTTTTTTTTGTTTTAAGATTAAAAGTCTGTTAAATGTATGGGAAACATTTTCTTCAGTCAAGGTGACAAATAGGTGGTGTACTTTGCCCCGTATCATGTATTTAGATCCCAACCAATCCCTCTTATGTGACCTAACCCTGGACCGTGGCATAAACTTGTGACAAAGACGTTATTTGATGTATTTGTATGCAGAGGGTGCTTAAACATTCAAACTTTGTCTGTAACTTTTATGTGCTTTAAAATATGATTTGAATCACTATATGCATTTTGTTTTCAAAGTGTTTCTTTCAGTGATTTAGCAATGTTTTGGGGTTTTCTTCTGAAAAGATTACCTACGGAAAGATGAAATTCAAGTGTTCAGAAGAATACTGTATTTTTTAAAGGAAAAACAAACACCAAACTGTTGAAAAATTAAAAGAAGGAATTTAAGACCGATTATGTGAATATCATCTTAACAACCCATTTTAATCAAGAAATCACGAAAGGAGTCCTGATCATTTAAAAGTTTATCCCATCTGAGACTTACCTTGCTTAAATGACTGGTATCAGTTTGCCTGTTTTGCGAAACACGGTGCCAAGCTGTAATAGAGACCTCTCCCTCTGGAGTGGAATTAAGCTGCAGCTTGGCTGGGGCTGTGGGTAAAACCTTCAGGGATAGAATAAAACTGAAATATTTCTGTAGAATTCTCAAGACATTAGGTGTCCCACTTCACCTTCATACCTTGACAATTTATAGATCTGATTGTTTTAATAGAAGATATATTAGTTTTATTATGTAGATAATTAAGATAAGAATCTAAGTAAGATTCCAAATAAGCAATCTCTGGAAAGATGTAGTCCAATGTAGGGCATTGCTGCAAATGTGTGCAGTTTTCTCTTTCACACTTGTTTTGAAAGTAACTTTTTAAACCATAAAAGAGGGCACTGCAAAATGCATATCTAACAGCTGAAAGGCACCAGTAATTTTAGCTGTTCATGTATGAACATGTTTCCCTTCAATATATTTCCTGAGGAGAGTTTCTCTAAACGCATTTAAATTTAGAGATCCAATTGTCTCATGACATGGTCAAATTTGTTCTTAGAAAAGCAGGCATTACATATCAACCTCCACCAGAATACTAATATTGCTACATGAGAACTACATGGTTGCAAAGCACATAATTTCTTGTTAAGATTCAGTTCCTCAAAGACTAAGTACTTCAGGGATTGTTGCTGTCATTCTCTAGCTGTTGCTTGTCAGCTTGAAAAGCTCTTTTGATCATGACTTTAGATTTGACTTTAGGCTGCTTGCAAAATTACAGTACCATTAGTGAATTACTGTATGATTGAATAACATTAGTTAAAAAGTTATAAATATTTTTATGTCATTTTGGTATAAAATGTATGTGCTCCAGTTGTCACAAACTGGTGGAACTCAGGAAAGTGTGACCACTTTTATTATGCTCTTATTTTTAAGAATAAATATGTCTGATATTTAATTTTTTCTCAACTAACTAGGGGGGATGGGGAGAAAAAGAGACATATTACCCCCTACTCCTTCGACTAAATAAGTCTGAACCTACAAGAGAATCCCTACTTAACTGGGATTCAGAGTTATGTTTATTGTACACCTAAAACTCTCATTGATACTCAGGTCTGGGCAGTTCTAATCTTCTGCTCTATTTAGGCAAGACCAAGGGACCTAATTTTATCATTACACTAGAATACCAACTTTGTTTGAATTATTGGTGCTACTTTTTGTGTACGAATTGTTTGTCCTATCACTGAGGTGAGCACTGAAAAAAACTAGATGAACTGACTGAAAAACTGTTTTAAATGCAGAATTATATTTTACATTCATTCAAATGTAATGTATGGATCTCTTTTTCTTTGGCGATAATTAAAGAAAGAAAGAAAAGAAAATATTTCTGGAAAACTATTAAGATTTGTGGGAAGCTCACTGGAATGTTTTGTTATCAAGCTGTGGAACAGAAGTGGTAATTACTTTCTTTTCCTGTCTTGCTGTGCAGGAAGATGCCACTAAAAACTTTATCAAGAGCAATATGCCAAATAATGGTATTTTGAGAAACCACCACTAGGAAGGGGAAGTTTCCCAAGAGCAGCACTACCAGTGTTGAGGAGATGGTGGCAACCAGGCTCCTCACTCGTGGCTGCCAGGGGCGCTGCCCAGAGCCCAGTGTATGGATCAGGCTCTGCCCCAGCTCCCGTCAGGCACCAGAATCGTTCCTGGTCTGTGTCTGCTGGTGCCTGGGGTGTGCCCAGAACGCAGCTGGGACTGTGCCTCTGGGTCACATCAGCTCCGGTGGGACAGTCCTCCTCACCGCGCAGGGGTTTTGAGCTGATTCTTGTTTGTTTCCGTGCCTCAGACGAGGCTGAATGTGGGAGAATTGAATATTTCAGCCAGGACAAACAATGAAAATCCTGTTCCTGCTTTAGTGAGGTGCAAAAGGAAGAAGGGGTCGGGTGTTGGTTTCTGTCAATGCATATTCTTTTACTTTTCCCGCTTTGAAAAGCACCTTTTTAGGCAGGAGAGGAGGTTTGGTAACAGCAATAATCATATTGAAATTACAAAAATTTCATTTCATTTCAGGGTCGTGAAATATCCTTTGGGTTTAGTGTTGTGCTTTTAAGAGTTTCTTTTCCAAAATTATTATAAAATATTTTTTATTATTTGAGTGAACCTATGTGTCTTAGTGGTCTTTCTTTTTACAGTGTTACATATACAAGTACAGAAAAGCATTTATTGAACTTTTTAGTTTTCTCCTCTCCTCTCCTCTCCTTCATTGCCCATTATTTATTTTGAGAAAAGGTGGTTAGTGAGTTGACTTCAGACAAACTGTCCCTGAAATAGTACTCAATTTCTTCAATTTTTCTTTCTTTTCCTTTTTTTTTTTTCCTTTTAATACGCTTTCAAAATTTTTTGAGAGAACTGGAAGTCTTCCTCCTGTTTTTAAAGGCAGCCAGAAAATCACCCTGAAAAGTGAGAGCAACTTTATTGGAGCCACTGTGGCAGGGAGTAAAATTAAATCTCTACAAGTTTTTAGAACCAGAGGCATGAGTTTCAGGTCTTAAATCTTGGAAATATGATACAGGGTGCTAAGGGTTATTTTATCCTTTCTTTGGATTAATTAATGTCTGTTTTCCATTTCAGTTCCGATGAAGGGTTTAGGTATGCTCCTAAATTAATTAAAAGATGATTTTTCTTCATCTGAAAGAGGTGTGGGGGGTTTTGTTAGTTTTTCTTTGTTTTTTCTTGTAAAATCCCTTCTCTGGTTAAATGTTTATTTTAGGAAGAGATATTCTGTGTCCTTCATACATAACATAAAGCTGACTCCTTTCTCACAGTGTGAAAACTTACTTAAGTGTGATGAATTCTGTGAACTTTGAGGTTTTTTGATTTTGCTAATCATGCCTTTCCAGCATAGGTATGGTTTTACTTGATCAACTTTTACTTGATTTGTTTGGTACAGCAACATGTTTAAATCCATCCACTTAAAAAACCTTATGAGATGTACTCTTTACTATCAAGAAGCTGCATTTATTGCATGATGGTAAACTATTCTGAAGAGGAAGCCTGTTCTTAAAACTAATTTAATAATAAAAAAATCAATACAAAGAAATGGTTTAAAATAAAGAACTCTTATTGTAAGTGTGGATTTTGCGGGCCTAATCCTGCAAACTTATGCCTGCTTAGCCACAATTTAACATACCTAATTTACATGCTTATTTGTAAGAAAAAGATTAATTTGCAGATTTGAAACTTGAACTTTAAAATTTCCCCTTTGAAGATTTGAATTATTTCTGACATTTATTTTGCTGCTGTCTGGAGTTGCCCTAAAACAATTCCAAACACATCTCTAACTTTGAAGATTACAAATTATGTTATGAGAGTAGTGTAAACCATTACAAATGTGCCTTTCTTCCTAGTTTGCAGTGAGTGTGCGATCTGTGTGTGGTTAGAGTGAGAGGGGGTGGTTAAGAAAGAAGAAAAATGACAATTAAAATATGATGTATTAATGCAGTTTGCCCAATAAGCATCACTTGGCAAATCAAAACAGTCAATACGTGTTGAGACTTGAATTTCTTTTTTTTGACAATGTACGTTTATATAGTCCATGAAGATCTAGCCACAGTATTTCGCAAGAACAGTGTGCAGATACTGTGTTTCTTGTTTTATGTATCCATTTTAAAGGGCTGCATTTGAAGCAGTGAATGGATATAAGTGTGCTTGTTCTGGGGCATTTGAGCCTTTTATCACCTTTGGTTTATGTTGTTTCCCCCAGCAGAGATAACACCACCTGTTCTAAAAGAATGACCTGAAATTATTCTAACCTACAGTAAATGGATCAAATAATGATGTGAGCTATAAAATGAAAGGGAAGGAATGAGCAAGTGTCAGTAGTAGCTCTTTTTTCATTGTTTTAAATTACATTTTAAATTACATTCACAAATTGTTCCCAAAATATTCAGCTGCGACATTTTTCAGAATGATCATGAAGACCCAAGCTAAACATGACTGTTGAGACTTGCCTTGCATTCACAATTACTACTGTCTAATTAAACAGTCTTTAATAGGCTGTTTTGGTTTCAGAAACATATTCTAGAATGTCTCACCTTGCATCGCAGATTTGGGTCTCTTTCAAGATATTAAAAAGGCATGTAATTATGAAGAAACAACAGCAATAGGAGATGCAGCTAATAAAGGTTGGTATATTAATAATAAAGGCTTCCTGACTTAGCAGTTCTTAACCCCTTCCTCTCTGGAAGTATTAAAGAAATGTGCTACACATCTCTTATTCCCTATCCCTGGTCTATTTGTCGGAATTCTGGGACGTACAGTTTTGGAAGGAAAAATAACTGGCCAGTAATTCACAAGTCATTTCACAGGCAGTGTTCCATTTTGCCACGTGTTTTATTTGATGTGTTTTTATATGGACACTGAGAAGCTGTGGCATTTTCTCTGTGTGTCACGCCCAGAGTTATCTGTTATCTTTCCTGACCCAGATGATACAATTTAATGCCTTTTGTCTGTGCGTGGCTAAGATTAGGGCAAGGCTGTGAGCAAGGCAGCTGAAGATGTGTTTAGGTAAGGCTGTGTGACCAGGACACTTAAGGAGGTAAATGGGGGGTTTCAGCGTGGGGAGGGGGGGTGGGGGGGGATGGCATGGGTCTCTTGGGGAATGCTAGTCCGCTACTGGCAACCTGGGCCCCTAAATCAGGAGGGCTTTATAAGGGGTAGAACTGCCACATCTTCCACAGAGGCAGAGCCTTGCAGACATTATGGCATCATATACATTGTCTTGAGTTTCTTCCTAGAGAGAGATCCCTGTGCCACAGTGTTCCCACATTTGTGTCATGAGCCCTTAAGGGACTTCTGGTACCGCAACTGCAGCCTTACTTGGGGCACTCCTGGGAAAAATACCTGTCTCAAATCCAGGTGACATTCTTCTTGCACTTCTCCTGCCCCAACTCAATATTCCTTGTGCCCTGCTCTAAGGGTCTTTTTTGAATACAAATATTACCTAGTGGTGGTCATAACACAGCTTGTGAACCTGGAAAAAAGTCTTCCCCAGTGCCAACTGGTGAATATACTAGCACCTCTGCTTCCATGGATTTGGACTGAAGCATTAAGGAGATATATGGACAGCTTCCCCTAGCTGCAGATCCTGGGACACAAGCTGAAACTGCTGTCCCCTCCATGTCCCTGGCATGTAAACCTCTCCTCAGTGGGAATCAGAGCTCACTGTTACTATTTGTCAAGCAGAAGAATGGGACCTTCCTTGGTTTGTGTGCTTCTAGGAGAAGAGTTTCTATGTGAGTCTAGGAGACAGATGCAAAGGAAGTACCAAATTTTCTGACTCTTGTAAAAGAATAAAAGAAATCTTTACTGCTGTATAAACCAAGACACCTTGGTTTGTTAGCACTCGGAGATGGTAAATAGACAATGGACTCAGAAGAAGTTGCACTCAGGGTCTCAGTATGAAGATAGCAAGACCAGGTCAGCTGAGGCATTGACCAGCCTCCTCTAGTGGAAGGTCTCCCTGCCCACAGCAAGAAGGTTGGAACAAGATGATTTTTAAGGTTCCGTCCAACCCAAACTATTGTATAAACTCCATTGGTCCCACAGCAGCCAGCGACCATGAAGCCCCACTCCTGCCGCCTCACAACAGCTGAGTAAAATACCAGAAACAAACCAGTGCTATCTGAATGGGTTAAAAAATTGTTGAAAAGCCAAGTTTGTCCCACAAAGAAGTGTTTTAGGGGATACAGTGGAGCATATGCAACTGTGAAGACAACATTATACAAGAATTTGGACTGGAATATCAGAAGTATGTTCCCTTGACACTGGATTGCATAAAGAACAATATGAGGATGTAATGGTGCGTGGGCACCACTGTCATCAGCCTCAGTAAGACCCCATTTCCAGGGGCTGACCTCTCTTGGGCTGGGTTCTCAGTGCACTTTGTCATGTGGGAATTAGTGTGTGTATATAGCTTACCAAGAGTTGCTTAGTGCACGGGAAGTCCTAGGAATTACCAGCTTTTCCATTTTTCTCCTTCAAAGATTATCAGTCTCTTCCTATTCTGTCCTTCCTGTTTGCACTGTTTGGAGTCGATGTGTGGCACAAGGCTGTAACAGTCAAGTGAAAAGTGTCCTCTGTTTGTCTAGAAGCCTGAGGAAGGATTCTGGAATAACCTTTAACCAGGTGCTGGAGGCTTAAGCTGCTGGAAAACTGCCTCTCCTTGACTCTGTCAAAAGGTCTGTTCAGCCATTGTCCCACAAAGAAGCCCTCCATTGTCAGTTACTTTTGGCTTGGCAAATTACCTAAGAGCCTGTCAAGAAAACTTATGTGCTACAGTGACCTTTCAAGCTTGTCTACATCCCAGATGGAGATCAGGCCGGGCAGTCCAGAAATTGCTGCAGTCAGAACAAAATAGGGCAGTCCCATTACGGAGGCAGAACAGGAGGACATCCTTCTGCTCCTTGCCTGGGAGGTGTTTCCAACACAAGCTTCAGAAAATCATCAAGACATTTTCCATGAGGCACATCTATATCCACATTCAATGGGATGCCAGCTTCCCTCCCCTTGGTATCTGGTGGGATACCTGCCTTCCAGGTCCTTCTGATGACAATCAAATCTATTCTTTGCCCTTTTCTAGAAGTATTTCAAAAAGCTGCCAGGTCCAGAAATTTAAGAAGTGCTTAGGATTGTAGAGGTTGGAGTTACCTGTACTAAGCCCTGGAGCACAGCTTGGATGAGCAGCTCAGGTAGAACCAGGAGGAGTATCCAAAGGCAAAACAGTGCCAGACCACCTGGTAAGAAACTTACTAAGTACTCAGGGATTCCTTCCCTCCCTTTTCATTCCTGTGCCCAGGGTGTGCACCAGGGACGGGTGGCCCCAGGGATGGTGTGCCAGACTGAGAGGGCTGAAAGGGAACTGGCTCCATGGGAATGATAAAATATCCCATGTTCACAGGGAGACGGGGTGTGACAACCTCCCCTTCTCAGATTTTCTGCACAATTTGTGGGCACACGGGAGTAGAAGGTTACAGAATTTTGTTTTCCCTCCAAAAACACTTTGTGAGAATACTTTTTGGTTATCTTGGTTCACCACAGACACAAACTGAAAATCATAAATATGGCAGATTGATATTTCCTTAAAAATAATATTTAAAAAAGAATAGCAAGAAGGTAAAATGTACATGACTTTTCTGGTGCGACACTAATTACAAATATGTTGGAGATCCCCTTTGGATAAGCTCAAGGGCTAGCCTGGGTTTTTTTTCCATCATCAGTTCTCCTCACTCCTTAGGGAGCCTGCCAGAATGAAATCAGTCTGGTGATAAACTCCTTTGGAGGTAGCCTGAAACACAGGTGTGAGTCTGGTTATCGTGGCAGGAGGTGGTCTGATGGTTGGGTGGGATAGAGTTGGGGTTGGTTCGTGACTTTCCTGTGCTGACAACCCCAGGGGTAAGGGATGAAGCTCTGCTGGCCTGGGCCATGTGCGCCTGTCAGGGACTGAGGCACTGCTCAGCACCTTGACCTCCTACAGTGTGTTGGCATCACTGCACCCAGAGCAAACAAGGAAAGAAGTTGTTTTAGAATAAAATGACAAAACCATGCATATGTGTGCAGTGCTGATTGGCGCCTCAGGGGCCAGCCAGCTCCCACGTAGGTTCTTCCTTGTTAAATGATATCACCACAATTGACTGTTCCTGTCAGAACAGAGGCACCAAATAAATGGGAGGAGGAAAAGGGGAAAAGTGGGTAGCGTGGAAATGGCTTTCATCTTTCAGCCAGGCAGTTCTCTGCACGATGCTCGGGGTGTGAGACAGGCCGTGGCTGTGCTACGTGTGAAACACTGTCGTGTGCTGCATGGACAGAGCCAGCAGCTAAACAAAGCGGTGAGTCAGGTGAGAGATGTGCCTGGAGCAGGGCAGGCTGGAATGGGCTTGGCAGCGTGTATGAAGGTGCTGCTGCACAGGTTTACATGCCTCCCAGTGATTTCTGGAGCTAGGCTGTGAGCTAAGCAGTCTGAAAAAGCTTAAGGTGCAATCACGAATGCAGGATACCTTAGCCCCCAGAGAATGAAGTTGCTAATATTTTACTTGCTTACTTGCTTACTTACTTTCTGATTCTGCTTCTTAAAATTAAATTGCCCATTTCTTACAATTTGAAAACCCTTCTGGAAGTGAGGACTGGGATTGTCATATAGGTTTTGGTTTTCAACATCTCTGTAGTAAGTGCTGAAGAATTAGGAATTTTAAAAAAATTGCACAATACTAGTGTAGGAAAAGTGAATAAAACATGTTTCTCTAAGTAAAATGTCTTTAGCTTCTTCTATTATGAGGATATCTCAAGTGTCATCCTTTACTAGCATCTTCACCAAAAAAGTTGAAGGTCTTTTTTTCCAAGACTACTTTGAGGAGAGGAGGTAGACTAGAACAGAGTTTTTAAGCTGGAACACCCCCCTCCCCCCAGAATAATTTTTAGCATTAACTATACGTAAAATTGTTGATCCAAGAGCTTCTCAGCTGCTGTGTTTTTCTTATGCCCCTTTACCTTTAAACTGAATAAAGATGTGTCTGTTCCCAGCCTGACAATACTATTGATAGATTACTTTAGGAAAATTTAGGTTAGAACAGGCTGGTTGACTTCTGAAAGAAGGAGAAGCACTGAAGAAAAAATACTTGCTAGGATGGAACTTGTTCACTGTATCTGCCCACAAGTGGGAGAAAATTGGCATAGCTCACACAAAACATTTTTAATGTTCCAGTTAAAACTTGAAATGATCTGTCAGCTGCAGCAAGTATTTGTTCTGGCTTTTGCAGGTATCTGTCAGTGTTGGCTGGGCCTGCCTGCATGTGCAAGTGTTAAAGGGTCAAGATGATTTTTAATTTGAGGGAAACAGGGGAAAGAAGGACCTGCAGCAGGGAAAGAAGGACCTGCTTTGAGCAGCATGGAAATAAGTGGCAAAAGCTTATGGAAAGCGTTTCATGGCTCAACAGAGTTAGGGCCAAAATAAAAGGTGTTGCATAGAGTGGAAACATTTGCATTCTGGTTTTTATGTAATTTATTATTTGTTTTGTGCTTTATCAACAAGTAATTTGATTCCCTATCCTCCTTTTCAATAACCAATGAAGATTTTGTTTGCTTTCCCCTTTCTGTGTCATCTGTGAGACAATCAATTTTTTTGCCCTTGAATACAGATTGCCCGTGAATACAGATTTGTCCATGAATACAGACTTGTTTCAGAGGTACATGCTTCTGAATAACATATGCAAAAAAGTGGTATCAGTAGAAGGGCCAAGGCTGAAAGATGATTTATTTAATTTATAACGTGATAAACTGATAAGCTGGTAAGTGCATTGCTGACTGAATCCAGTGGCATTTGCCACAGTGATTATTATGCAGTTAACTGCTTCATCCAAGTGCCACTGTCAGTTAGTACTGTCATTAAAAATTAATGTGGTAGCTACACACTCAGAACTACTAAGTGTCCTCCTGATTGTTTCTTTGAGATGGAAAAAGAAGCATGAAGATAAAATTATCTTTTATCTAATAGGTCATTTGCCTCTTGCCCTGAAGAAAATGACCCATTAGGTGAAAGTAGTGTTCTACATTTTTACGAAGTAGAAGATAATTATGGAATAAGAAGGTTGGTTAGAAACCAGAAGAATTATTTCTGTTACATGTTGATTATCTCTGCTGGAACTTCAAGTCAAACAGGTCAGTGAGCCAAAAACTTCTGAATTCTGCCACTTAGGTATTAAGTAAAACTGATGGTCATAAAGCACCTGATATTTTTTAATTAAAGTGAAAAATTTTACACCTCAAGATGCCATGTTATTTCAGATGCATTTATAGAACAAAAACTGTTTGAGCTCAGAAAAAAAAAAGATTTATTGAACAAAAATGCCTTTTTTTTGTCTTACCTGAAATCACATTGGAGAACTCTAAGTAGGTCTTTAACAAAGAAATTTGCTTAAATTCAGCAACTTGCAAAAAATGAGAATATATATTCAGTCTCATCTCCTAAACCACAAAGGCCCAACAGTCATTCTGAGTCTCTGTCTTCTGCCTCCTGATTTAGGTGACTGGAGCACAGCTCAGAAGTTGGGAGAGATGTGCTCTGCAATCGTTGTTTAGTGTGACAGATTTTGGCCAACACATGCAGCTGAAACTTGGCAGTCTAGATAGCCTGCAAAGTTAAATTCTGCATAGACATGTTTACCTTTTTGTTAGCTACAAAACATGTTTGAGGGATTACATCAAATACTGTGCTCTGATGACCGGGGCTGTAGCCTTGCCAATTTGGAAACTTAAATGGCTGATGATTTACACATCAAATTTGTACTGCAGTACAAAACTGTAGTGGGTATGAAACTTTCCCTGTAGCTCATCCCTGGCTTAGGCCATGTCTTTAATAGATGCCAGTTTAACAAGGTCAGATACGCTGTGTACTTCCGGAGGTTTTAATAAGTATTCCTATAGCTGCTGGTTTATTTGAGATTATAACTCTCTGACCTCCTGTTGTATGTATTTATCTGAAATTGTGTGTGCTGCAAAAATGAATTAGGTGACTTTTCACAGTAGTTTAACTTCTACTAATTCCTTCCAAATGCACCAAACTTTCCTAACGTGCCATATTTGTACAGATGTCTCTTTCTGGATCCATACTCTTCATTCTTGGAAAGATAGAATTAGGAAAAAATCAGAAAAAATAACCTGTGCAGAAGTGGATTGGTTTCTGGAACACCTATTGTCTTCCTAATTAATCTAAAAGTTCTGGGCTACAAATCTGTTCGGGCTCCTACTCTGAGAAGTGGCGGCGCAATGATTTGATATGTGAGGGTGTGAAGTGCTGACAGTGAAAGATGTAAATTCTTCTTTTATAAACTTCAGTGATTCGCTTATTAAATAATTTACTTCCTTGTAGCACCAAGTCACACTATAATTCAGTAGTTGTTGGACATAGACCTGTTAAGCTTCTTTCATAGTTAGGCCATAACCAATACTTACTGTTTGAATATTGCAAAAGCAGTGCCTTTGAAAAAGCACAGATCTTACTTTCTGGTTTTATAGAATCCCTTTATGGATTTTATACGTGTAATGCATTCCTAAGTTATTGTTTAGGTGATTTTTAACCAATTACCAGTATGCAAAACACCCTGCCATAATACTGGTAACATTTCATACGTAGTTGCCAACTATAGAACATTTATAATCTCTACTTTTTTCCATTAGATCTTCTTCCTTTTTAGTGAAATGATTATATAGGAATTGGACAACCCTCATCATCAACCCTTTTTTGTGCGAAAAATAAATGAGATTTTTGTGGTCAGGAGAAAAAGTATTTCAAAGGCTCAATAGAATAAATAAGATTGTTAAAACCAAGACTTCCAAATCTTAGAACTAGAATAAACTCCAGTCAATTTTGGAAATGTTTAATTGTGGTTAGTACTTTACTGAAGAGAATTTATTTAGAGCCAGTTAATACTTGGCATATAAGTAAATATATTGTCTAAGGAGTCCTTCCCTACACGCTACATCATCACTGCAGCCTCCTCCTCTTAGCCTAATGCTATCTTTTAAGCACTGCTGCCAAAGGATTTGGACCTTGTTCTCTCAAAATGCTGGTTCCATTCATTGATATGAACAGCAAGCTGGCTGTCGTGAAGATACACAGTTCCTCCAAGTTTTGCGATATTGGCAGCTGGGCGAAGGGAACTCAATGCCTTGACAGGAAGAGCGGCTTTAATAAAAACTTGTGCTTTGATGTAAATCAGATAATCAACACGAGAGAGGGAATTCTGAAACCCTGCAGTTTACAGCCAACCTGATAGGCACAGCTAGACGAAAGCAAGTATAGTTCACTCCCTGTTTTGTTTTTTTTTTAGTACGTGGTGCTGTACTACCATCACTCTCTGCCGGAGCAGGGCTTAGGGTTATGTCTGAAATGTCCTAACACAGCTCTGTCATTCTTCGTGATGGTTGTTCCCAACAGAGCAGAACTGAAAAAGGCTTGCCCTTTTCTAAATAGAAAAGGACAAAAGTGGATGACACTATAGTGTGCTCGTAGTTTTGTCCTCAGATTTGTGTTGCCCTGACAAATAAGGATATATTACATCTATGATCATGAATGAGTTTGCATGAGTCGTCATGTCTGAGTTTTGCGGAGCTTAAAAGAAGCACAGATGTTGGAATGGTGTTTTCTGGTGACCTTTCACTGCCTTTATGTCTCTGAACATTATTCTGTGGGTTTGAAAAACGTAGCAAGAAAACATTTTTGGAGACATGGATGCTCTAAATATTTGTTCACTGAAGGGTTTTGGAATTTCTGATCTTCAGAACACTTGTCGGTGGCCTTAAGACAGCTGGCTGATCACGTTGAGCAGGCACTGCTCCAGACACTTCATGCTTGCAGGATGGTATCTCATCCAGTTCTGCAGGGTAGCCAGGAATCTTGTGTGACTGCAAATGGAAGCAGGGAGTTTTGTATATTCACTGTGATACAACCACATCGTAAAAGCACTTGAGAACATCTGTTCTAATATTAAATACAGGTAATGCTCCCTGTAATTATATTATAGCCACCCAGGTCTTCTCTCTCAATTAAAAAAAAAAAAAGGCAACTAAACAGACTGGAACAAGCCATTACTTTTATATTATTTTAATTGCTCCTCTGCATATCCACTCTAGTCTCAGAATTTTTTTGCATGTGTTTGTTAGACTTCATCTTCTTCAGTGGTATGACATGGCATTGTGGTGGTCTAATACATGAGATGTATTTTAATTAGATTTTTCCCCAGCTTATTTAGTGAGGATTTTATTATATGGGTAAAACTCCATTTGCCCTTACTGTCATGATTTTGGGTAAATCCATGTCTGAATGATGTGGACTTTTTAAACAACTTTTCAAACAACTTTTCAGGCTTGAAAATTGGTGACAGTACAACCCCAGAGTTTCTGTAGGCTAGCCCTTAATTTCTGAACCCTTCGCTGCAGAAAGAACAAGGAACTGGGAACAGCAAAATTACTCCAGGGGGCCTACTCCTGAAAAGAGGTCAAACACTACCGTTAAAAAGTGTTCGCAAAAGTTTTGCAAAACAGGGCTCCAGGTAGGGACACTTGCTCTGGGGGAAGGTGGGTTTGTGTCTTTCTGACCCTGAGCTCTAATCCTTCAAGCTCTTCTCAAACAGGGAAGGCTCTCTATGACAAGCTTCCTTAAAATAAAGGGTTAAAAATTAGAGAATTGCACTGAGAAGAGTTAATGAAAATGGATTTCAGTACTTCAGTGCAATCTCATGTACCACAGCTCTTTATAGATTTTAGCTTATTAAGTGAAAACCAAAAGCAGATGGTTTCAGTCTTGGATACACCTCAAGATCAGCATCCCTCAGTATGAAATCTTGGGAGAAAGATGACAAGCTGTCAGCGCTAGGTAAAAATTATGTTATTTTCTGAAAGATACACAAGTGAAGAGTGTGACTAAGTAGCTGAGACTTCCAGGAAAGAGAGAGTCAAGAAATGAATCAGCAAACATGAAGGAAGAATATCTAAAATGTCAAAGACCAGACATCTGTTCTGAGATATGGATTGTTTTCTTGTCTTCCATTTCCACCAATACTCTCCCTTCTCAGGCTACTCTGTGTTCTGCTTTTGGGAATGTAGTGATTAGAAGTATTTGACTATTCAAGGACTTTGATTCAGAAATGAGGAGAGAAAACAAAATATGCCATGAAATAAATTATGATTCTTATTAGTGTAAACATAATACTGTAATATATTAATCTTTTTCACTCGTTTCCAGTCTTCTTTTTTTTCTTCTTTTTTCTTAAATGGGTTATCTGATACACCCTTATGTAAAAGATTAACAGAATTTTTACTGGTTATTTGAATATATTCCTGTTCATTTTTTACTTTATGTGAAGTGCAAACTTTTATAAATAATCTTTGTAGGGAGACATGTCTGTAATTTATACTATTGAGAGCTACTCAATAGCAGTCCTTCTCAAATAAGAGAATTTAGAGCAGCAATTGAGAGGCAGGATGTTGCATCAGCCAACATTTTATGCAACCCCAAATTAAAATTGTTTGAAATTGTTTGAAAATTAGAGCTGCTTGCACTCTCTGAAGACTTGAAAGATAGGAAAAGTGCTGAGAAAGCAGATGTGGTATTTATTTTAAGTAGGGAAGAGGATGAAGGGAAAGAGGAAAAGTAGGGATAGGTGGGTGGTTGTAGACCAGTCAACTATCTCCAATTTCCAGATAAATTCTGGAATAAAAATTCTGAATACATGTAAGTACTTGAAAGATCAAAATGAGATGAATTATAATCAACAAGTTGTGTTGAGCCAATAATATTTCTTTCTTTATTAGGGTAACATATCTTTTGAACAGAGAGGAAGCAGTAAATTTAATCTGCCTTGGCTTTATTAAGGCTTTTGATACTGTTATTTATGACAGGCTTGTAAGAGCAATATAGCCAAGGCAATGTATAACTAGCTGGGTGCATGACCTAGAATTCAGATTTCAAACAAAATTGTCACTGAGAACACTATAAAAATGTAGAAAATGTATTTTGCAAGGGTGTGTTTTGTGTCCCATGTTAACCCATATACGGCCAATGTGATGGATGGAAAGTGTGCCATGGAACTGGGAGGGGTATAATGCATGCTGGAGGATAAATACTGCAAAAAACCTCGAGGAGCTCAGGTAGTTCTGGGAGCAGGAGAAGGAAAATAAGCATTTCAGTAGGAAGATGTGGAAGATCTGCACCTGGTAGGAGTGAGCCAATACAAAGCAAAATACACACTTGTGAGCGTGACTCTACAGGAGACAATGAATAAGCATTGACCTTTTGTGTGCCATCTCTTTCTGTGCTTTTCCCATTACAATACGTGTGGACAGCATATTTTCTTCTGTCCTTTATAACCTTTGCCTGTTGGATCTGCTTTTATACTTTGCACAGCCTCATTCTGTCCTTCATGCTTCAAAAAGATTTTTGCTCCTCATCCCTTTCCTGTTGTATACTTTCTCCTTGAGAACAGATAGTTGAGGACCCACAACTGATCTCTTTTTAAGTTTCATCTTTTTTTTCTTTTTTTCAGATGATTCAATTGCTTAAATTTTTTTGGAGGTGTACTTCTTTTCTGCCAGTGAAATATAATCAGTTCCTTGAAAGCGATGTCTTCTATCTTGGTGTCCCTTGCTCCTCTTCCTCTTTTTTTCACCCAGGAATGCTAAACTAGCATATAATAGTTCTGGTACTTGACCTACCTATGTATGCTGATTCCCTTGGCAGCACTGCTGACCATTGGAATTCTTCTTGTCTCACTGCTTTTCTTCACCTTCTCTGCCAAACCGTCTTCTCCCTGAAATCATTAACATTTGCTTTTCTTCCCCAACATTAGGACACAGCCTTTTTGGACAGCTACATGAGTAACTCTTCTGACAGGATTCTCCTCACCTTTACCAGGCACTCCCAACATAACCCTTCCCACTACCACTCTGCCAAGGGTGTGCTCTCCTGGCACGAGGTAACAGGATGTTTCTTTCCCCCCAGGCTTGCTGTGCCACACATTCAGCCTACATCAACTACCCAATCCATTCTCAGCTATGCTAACTGGCCTGGGCAACCACACTTAGTATTTCATATGTTTGGGGACTTCCATTCAGATTCCTGCATTTCTTTCACTGGTACAGATGTCTGAAGTGTTTTGTAGAAGGACTGTTCATTTTCATTCCCTTGCCAGCTTGTATTTGAAGGAATTGTACTGACTTATTTTAAGGAATAATCATGCCAAATCACTCTCTAATTTCTAGGCAGAGAGAATTGGCAGATCACCAGTAAAGACATTTCCTGTGAAGAGAGGAAATATATAGGGTTAAGGTGCCGTTGAAATGCAGATCTGAAAGAAGACAACTGGAGCCTGCTCAAGAAAAATAAAAGTTGAAAAGAATTGATGCAGACACTCAACATCAAGGGGGCAGAGATACTTTGGTGCAAAAGGAAGCAAACTGGCTGATTATTGTCTACCAAAGAGGGAGAATAGGATTTACTCATGAGTAAATCTAGAGACTGAGCACGGTGGGAAAGAGCCAGATAAACTTATGGGTAATTGATGCTAGATAAACTAATGGATGATAGATGTGTGTAATTTGTTTGCAAATAACTTCAGGCTAGATCCTGGAAGATGGCTTCTAACCAAGGAAAAAAAACATATATCTGTGTTTTAGCCTTTAGTCTATGTTGTGGCAGAGATAAATAAAGATTAAAAAATAAAAAAAAAAAAAAAAGGTGTGGTAACAATATGAAAATACTGTTGCTAGGAGGGTATTAGAGACACAATAAAATGGCCCAATGGTACCTTTCAGTCCTGAGCTATAAAAAAGATTTTCAATACCTTAAAGTGTGTCTCTCATACTCACTTTTTTCTTTTTGTTTTTTGATATTAACACTTCTATATCTCCGACATAATTAAAAGCAAGGAAAGATTTAGCAAAGCTGCAGTAATGTATTTGCTGATTCTTTGAAGTCGGGAGTTAAAAAGAGTCGTTTTCTGGGGAGAGAAAAGAGCATTTCTTTGATTTTTAATCATTATTTAAAGAATTAAGTAGTAACTTCTGGTTCTGTTTAGCTTATGCTTTGTCCCCAGGAACTGATCACTTATCTTAAAATCAATGGTTGCCTAGTGACAAACAATTATTATATAATTTGATTACTTACAGACAAATGAAATATTGTCTTGGCCTGTAATGATGGTCAGAAGCCTAAAGTTGTAATTTTAACAGAGTTTTGGAGGTTTTAGCAAGACACATGCATTGCTTTTGGCATTCCTGTAATCCTCTTGTAAATTTCTTGTTATGCATGGAACAATTTCCATTATGTAATTTGTGTTTTTGTTCAAGGGTGAAATAAGGAGGCAGACTTAAGTTTTCATTTTGTTTTGGCTTATTTTTTTTAATTCTTTCATATTATATTTTAAAAATATTTTTGCAAGAAAAAAATATAATTCAGCGTAAGTCATCTTTGCTGAGAACTTTGGCTGGCTGAAAACAAGCAATACTGGCAGAACCAGTATTTGCCACTTAATTCTTCCAGTTCATCTGAGTAAGAGGGTAAGCTCCTGGTAGATGTGAATTTGCTGATTGTGAGCTGCCTCAAAATACTGAAAGAAAATATTGCAAAGACCAGTCACAAGAACCATAATGAAATGAGTTCTAATTGAAACAAATGAGTTCTTATTGACCGAGCATCATTTGTGTTTTCACAGAGTTGAGTTATTGCAAACTAGGTTCTTTACATGGAGCGCTTGTTTCTCTAAAAATTGAAAGTGAAAATAAAACACATAACGAATATAAGAGGAAAAATACAACCACCACAGCAGCCTCAATTTATGAGGAGCAGGAATTTTCCAAAGATGTTTGTTATCTCTGTCAGCTTTCACTAGTACAGAACTTTCAAATCAAAATTATTATTCTCTCAAGGAACACTACTTAGTGCTATTATTATTATTATTATTATTATTATTATTATTATTATTATTATTATTTACTTTATTGCTGGCAGGAGTGCTTACTCAGTAAGAAGGATTAACTGAACAGTTGAACCTAGGATAATCAAGTAGCCTGCTGGGGATTGGATTGGGATTATATAGACATTTTCAAGACTAGAATACATGTGGGAGGTGTAGGAGGTGTCCACTTTTCTCCAGGATCACTCATTTTACTTACGTTGGCTGCACTTTCCTAGGAAGCAGCTGTTGTATTTGTTAGCTTTGCTGTCATGGAGGGAAAAAACCAACATTTTACTGTTCTGGAAACATTTTACTGGTTCAATGGAGGCCTGCAGAGGCTGGGAAAAATGCAAGTAGCCCTCTTCTAGGGCATGCTTCTGTGTAAAGTCATACATCTCTCTTATTAACAGTCTTGTGGATTCTTTTTTTTTTTTTACTTATAAGTTGCAATATCTATTACCACCTACAGACAAAAATAAAACACATCAAATTAAACTTGCTTTAGTTTATTAATGAACAGTAAGACTAATGAGTGGCATTTTCAGTGCAGCAGAAAAACCCTGTTATGCCTGTAATGCCATCACTTTCCTTTTTCTATCTATAAGGCTACACAACTTGCTTTTTAAAAAAGCTTTCATGGAAAAAATTGACTTTTTCAGTTGTGGTCCGTACTTGAAGTGCAGTGATGAACATGGACATGGTGGAATTCTGACCTTAAAAAATGTTGCTTATTTTGATATGCCATACAAATTAATACCTCATATAAAAATCACATGGAAAACTTCATGTAGAAGTGAAACAGTAAGGTATTTTCTCACCAGTCAAGCACAATATGAGATCCTCTTGTTAGGATTAAAGCCTAAATAATGCTTTTTTCCTCCTCCGATTCTTGTTTCACTTTGCATTTTCTTCTGCTTAATGAAGGAAATAAGGGACTTCAGATCATGAAGGACCATCAAATAAACATAAGCATTTAGTAAGATGATGTCATCTTCATATTTTATGAATCCATGGAGAGCTGAATGGAAACACAAAGGAAGAAAAGGAAACTATTCATTACTTCTATATCTGACATTACTATTCTTACCATATTGCAACGTCACTTTTTATTTCACTCTTATGAAAGAGAAGCTGTAAAAAAAAAAAAATTGAAACATCTCAGAAAACAACCACAAGAACGAAATATAAATATTATCTTCAGTATTGGTTCTGTTTACCCTAGAGATAGACCTTTGTGTGATGCTGCGTGCTGAGGGAGAACTCTGGCAAGAGCATCTCCCATCTTCAGGTCTGGTGCATGCAGGAGCGAGAGGTGGAAGGTGAATATCAGCTAGGCTGTCAGGGAAGTGCTGAGGAAGGAAAGGAGCCCTCCGGAGCTTTTGCTGAAATCTGATGTGGAATCGGAGCATTATGCTGGTGAGCGTGGTGGTTTAGTGTAGGAAGACAGCGCAGATAAAGGCACTTGTTTAATGAAAGAGTTTGTCTCATTATTCCATAAACTTTAGGGCCGGGAATATGTAAACGCGTAACTAGCGTACGGGAAAACCTTGCCGGTGGCTCATGCTCCACGAGAGGGAGCCAGAACTGTCTTCAAAACGTCAGCAGTAAACCCTGCTTTTTTGTAATGGTTCAGCTCTTACACTGGGAGTTTGCATCTTCTTATATAGTTCTTCTACCCCCTGCAGTTTTTCACGAGCTTCACTCAAATGCCACTGAATGAGAGCACTGCCCAAATAAATCCAGGATATTTTTAAAATAATAATATTTTTCAACCACAGTTTTGGCTGCCTTTATAAGAGAAGTTTTCACAAACAAAAGAGAAAATGTATAGCCATTCAATCTGTTGTAAGGAAAACCAACAAACAGAGACAAGCTAAAAAGATGCGCAGTCCTGAGCCCGACCTGAGGCGCTGCCGCTGCCTCGTGGCCAGGGCGGTGCTTTACTCCAGGGCTGGTACCCACGGAGCTGCCGCGGCACGGGCTGTGCTCCCCTCGCATCGGGGCAGCCCAGGCTCGCACGGCAGCGAGGGACACGCTCTGGTCCACCCGGCTGCCATCCCCACCTCCTCCTCCTCATCCTCCTCCCTTTCCGCTCCCGTGCTGAGGAATTACCAGCAGCGCAAAGAAATCCTGCTGTGGCTGTGCAAAGACACGAGTGCCTCACTGCTGCTAGCCCTGTTGGGATAATCGGCGAAGGGTGCAGTCCCTTATCTGCATCTGGAGTTGATTATTCTGCTTAGCTGGGGCAATAAATGCAGGAGGCAAACTGGGGGGTGAAACTGGAATTAAAATATGCAACGCCTGGCACTGCGATAGAAAGTAAGAATGCTTTTTGGATCATTGAGTTGCATGTGAAAAGATGATCTTCCTACTGACTTGAACACTAACAGAACAACAAAACCTCTAATTAGAATCCTTCTAGGAATGCATGTGCTACACAGAAAAAAGCCAGACTTACAAACTCAGATAGTGGGTGATAATGGATTTCAGAACAACTTGGAGTTTTAAAATTGACTGCAATCAAAGTTAACTGATCTGAAATACGAGACAGTGATACTAAAAAATACTACTGCTAAAAAAGCTTCCTTTGGCAAGTAAGTGTCCCTTAAGGAGGTCAGCTAGAGCTGCTGGCTGAACACAAGAACCTGGAGCTGAATCCCATGCTGGAAATGTGGAGCTAAGTGAGCAAGGCTGTACACTGAGGGGGTCGGTGAAGATGCCTTTCCAGGGAGGTTTCTGGGTCAACAAGTGTCCAAAATCCGAGTCAGAGGTCTGCAAGCAGGAAAGCCTGTAGGTGCATAAAGAAAATGAAAAAAATTGGGAATCTTTTAAATGAGCAAATTATAAAAATGCCAATGTTTTAAAGTCAACAATATCAAGGAAGAACAGTCTCATTTTTGCAGGGAGAACTACTGTTTATTGCATCACTGGATTTTACAAAGCAAAACCCACTGTTCTTCAGGCATAAAGTAGAAGAATTTCAGGATTTGACAAGTAATGTGTGTGAAAGAGAGGCAAAACCCCTCAATTACAGAATGACAGGATGGGTCAGGTTGGAAGGGACTACAGTGGGTCATCTGGTCCAACCTCCCTGCTCAAGCAGTGTCATCCCAGAGCACATGGCACAAGATTGTGTCCAGATGGTTTTTGAATATCTCCAGTTAGGGACGCTCCACAGCCTCTCTGGGTGAGATGTTCCAGTGGTTGGTCACTTGCACAGTGAAGAAGTTCTCCCTCACATTCGGGTGGAACTTCCCATGCATCAGCTTCTGCCCATTGCCTCTTGTCCTATTGCTTGTCACCACTGAGAAGAGCCTGGCTCCATCCTCTTGACCGCCTCCCTTCAGTTACTCACAGACATGGATGAGGTCCCCTCATACATCTGCCTCGCCACTGGGATCCACTGTGTGTGTCCAGTCAGTCTTGTTGGCCTGAGCCTGGTCTGATGGACCCGACTGCCAGAGCTGAAGGGCATAAATAGGCGGTTAAAAGAGTGAATGAAAAATTTTGTCTTAAGGCAGGGGATATGTTCTGGATTGTAAAGTATTGGTTTTATTTATTCGTGGAGGACTGTGAATGTGTGTGGATGTACAAACCCTACTCGCATCACACCCCAGGGTGGAGTTGTTAGTGTGTACTTGTACTTGTGCTGTGGTGGGAGTTGTGGGAGAAGAGTGAAGCACTAGGCAGTATCTTGTTTGTTTGACTTCTAAGAATGTCACTTGGTATATGTAAAACTGACTTAATCATGACCAGAAACTGAATTTGGTGACTTTGGTTTTGCCAAGGCCAAAAAGCTTTTTTTGTTTGAATGCTTCTCATGATGTACATCACTGCTGATCTCTCCCTCACTTTGCCCTTTGGTCTAGTCTACAAGCAGCCAAATACTGAAACATGATACCCATGAGGATTATGCAAGCAAAGGGAATACTTACATGTAGAGAATAATATTGATATTTGCATGTGCCTCACAGTGCCCCCTCAAATTACACTCAGCAAGATTATTTTCAGGCTTCTTTGTTAGATTTGCATGCCATATGAATTATGACTGATTCTTAAAAATACAAAGTGCATCACTAGTAAGCTCAGACACAAAGTAATGTGTGGCTAAAATTTATAGTCAACTTATGGTTGACAGCTGATGCAAACTGGAAGACTGTATAGAACCAAAATGCATTTAAAATATCTGGTGCTCAGCAATTGGAAGTGCACTAAGATTTTTCTTTAGCCAGCTTGTTTCATTGAAAACATCCCTTAAGAGTAATTTGTCCTCTTTTTAATGTTAGCGATCATGTGACCAAATAGTTGCATGGGAAGAAATATCTTTGAGAAGCATCTTAGCATGTGCTTCAGTTGTTGGGTAAAAATAACTTTTTATCTGACAGGGGAAGAAATACTTGCAAAATACCAATATGGGGTTCTTTTTGAAGCTTGCTGTTATATAAATATTACAAAATCGTAAAGCAAACACTTTAAATGTGAAATATCTTTCTCTCATTTGCTTTCCTTTCTCTTTTTTTAGTTCATTAAAAAAAGGGCAAAAAAACCCTTAGGAAGTCAAGGGTTAGCAAATATAGTGGTGCACTTACTGACTTCTTTTTTTTTTTTTTTTTAAGTGACAAAGCTAAAGCAAAGGCTGTGCTGACCTTTATGAAAGAAGAGATCCATGGGGAAAGAAGGTTTCTTTCTGCCAGACAGGAAGCTATCCAATTCAACCATTAAACGCTGTGAAGGAGGATGTTTAAGTCATCTGTTATCCCAGTGAGTCAAATACAACCTCAGGCTGTTGTTTCTCTAAGGCTGAAAGTGTACTTACACAGAACATCTCCTTTAGAGAAACTATAAAATACTTTAATGCACTCAGTTTACTCAAATAAGCTAGCTACCTGTTAGTGTTTCAAGGTAATATTTTAGTTTAAAATATTTATTGTTTTGCTTTCAGTATTTATTTTTCTCACTGTGCACATAATCCCAAATCTCACATTCTGATTATTATACTACATAATTCTCTGTGTCTTCTCTATATTGCAAGGCTCTCTGTTAATCAGTTGTTTATGCAAAATGCATAAGTTCCCAATGCATATCTGGGTATAAAAAATAGTTGTAGATAATCAATTTTTACTAAAGCAAATAGTGAATATTAGACATCTCTGAGAGGTATAGGTGTAATCACAGTACAGACAATAGTACTAAAGCTCATTGTGTAAACACAAATGATTGTACTGTAGGACAGATGGTTAACCTGTGAAATAAAGGAAACTCAGACTCAGCATGGTACGTATTTATTTAGAGGAAAAGAAAATACATATAATGTAAAAAAGACATCTTGACTTTAGCGATCAGAGGAGACATCCAGAGTAGTAGGTACCTGTTAGCAACTTGTCTCTGTTGGTTTTCCTTACAAGAGATTGAATGGCTGCACATTTTCTCTTTTATTTGTGAAAACTTCTTTCATAAAGGCAGCCAAAACCACGGCTGAAATATGTTATTATTAAGAAAATATCATGGCTTCATTTGGGCAGTGCTCTCATTCAGTGGCATTTGAGTGAAGCTCGTGAAAAACTGCAGGGGGTAGAAGAACTATATAAGAAGATGCAAACTCCCAGTATAAGAGCTGAATCATTACAAAAATGAAACTGCAATGCCTCAATATCCCGCACAGTGGATAATGAGCAGAATACAGTGGAAGGACTCTCCCACGCTGACTCTCTAACCTAGCTAAACTGAATTCTGCTGTGAAACTGAAGTGTGGAGTTAAAGATAGGTCCAGCTAAGCAATTTAACTTAAAGCATTTTGGTGCAGATTGTTCTGATGTCTGTAGAACATCTCATGCTGTCAGGCTGGGGTCGGGGTAGGTGGGACACACTGTCCCTTTCCCTGAAGGGAGGATCTCCTGACCCACCCCATGCTCCTGGCCAGGCTGAGAATGTGACAGCTGAACTTTGCAGGTTGCTAAGAAGTGTTGGTGTTCTGATGGCTGGATAGTATCCCCAGGTGATGGCAGCCTGCAAGCAAGTTCTTAAACATGACTTTTGTAGCCTTTGGGCTCTCTCCTGGAATTTTCACTGGAGCAGGACAAACTAATAATGATCATTGTTATAACCAATGGGACTTCAATATGTGCTAGTGGTGTTGGTATATCTGGAAGCTTTCCAGAATTATTGCTGTTTATCTGCATGGCATGAAAGTTTATGAAAATTAAGTACAGGTAATAGTGCTGAACACAAGTCAACTGAAAATTTTAAGTGAACAATTAGATAAACTTGAAATTTTGAAAAATCTCCATGGAATATGAAAACAGTAAGGAAAACAAGCTTTTACCTAAAAGGGTATAAGAAAATACAGTCTATTCTGGAATTTATAAACAATACTTACAGAGATTCTTTTAATATATTCAGGAATAAAAGAGGACTAATAGGCAAAAAATATAAAAAACATGATGAAAACTGAAATTGTCTTGAATTCATTGATACACATAAAATAAGTTTTATAAAAAATTATGGTTTTAAATACATTTCCCAATAAATATTCCCTAGAAAACTCTGAAGTACACATTTGTTGAATAGCATCTTAGGTAGGATGACATTTGTTAATGATTAGTGAAAACGATCTTAAGCTAAAAAGTCATCTTTACCAATGCATATAACAAAAAGAGATAGCTGGCAAAGATGTATAAAATTACTTCATCTCTTTGTTTGGAAAAATGTTTCCCTGTTTTAGATGCTTACTGCAAATGAAGAAAAATATTCTAATGAAGTGAAAATAAATGATGGGTCAACTGAATCCCTGATATAAAGCTCTCCTTTGAGTTCTTGACTGTGGGGCTGATGTTTGCAGGCTGAAATTATTTTTCTTGCAGAGGTTTGAAAGTTAGGTGAATCCTGATTTTCATGCAGAATTCAGCTCAGTTGTAATTACATTAAATGCCACATAATGTATATATATGCATTTCTACATGCTTTTTAAAAAATAAGGTAGCATATACTTTGTTTCAAGTGAACATTTACTTAACAAGAGCGTGTAGTAATGTGAGCAGGATACGCTGATTTATCTGGCAGCATGAAATTAGTTTTATGCTACAGTATTTTATGTCTGTTGAATCAGAGAAAGTTATAATGGCTCAAGGGATTTTCATCTGACAGGGGTACGTTCCTATTTGTGTTCTTAAATATTAACATCGTATTTTAATTAAATGTTGTGTGAGATTTTTTTTACTCTTTTTGAAAGTAGTTGAAAGATGATAGTTGAAACATGAAAGATAGTTTCATGTTATTTTAGAGTATTTATTACTTCTGATGTATTTTTTAAAATAAAATGGAAATGATCAAAGTTAATTTGAATGAAAAACACTGAAAGAGGAAAGGAGAACAGTATACACATAGCATTTGCAGTAACAATTTTTTCAGAACATGTTGTGCTTGCTTGAGAAAGGATTTGTCTAATTACTGAAAAATAACCTACTAAATCTGTGATTTTAAACTGATAGCTTTGCATAATGGAAGGTAGTAGACCATGTAAAGGTCTGGTTTAGCAGAGTTTTCCTTTCACAATTCCTTTTTTACAATTACATTTTACATTTTGGTTACGAGTGGCTCAGGAACAAAGGCTTCTTCCACTTTTCAGAGGTGCATGTCCACAGCTGCATGCTGTTGATTTGGCATAAGTTTTAGCACTCTTAAAACTTGCTAGAAAACTATTAACATATTAAAAAAAAAAAAAAAAAAAAACAAAAAAAAAAAAAAAAAAAAAAAAAAAAAAAAAAAAAAAAAAAACACAAAGAGAGAGAGAGAGAGAGAAAAAAGTGGAAGTGTGTAATTGCACCCCCAGACTAAAATCATTCTTCAGTGCCTTCTTTCAGGAGCTTTTGTCCTAAAAGGCAAAACAACTATTACTGGCAACACCAGACACTGGCCGCTCCTTGCAGCACAGAGGATGTGGATGCGTAGGCACGCACCCAGGATCACAACTTCTGGCAGCAGCTAGGAAATTAAATGTAATCTCTTTCAGTTTCAATTTTGTCTTATCTGTCGTGCATTGGAAAAAACTTTGGGTCACTGTCCCGAAGGACTGCCCCAGTCCTTATCTCACAGGCAGATAGGAAGCAATTGCGCAGGATAAGCCAGACTGTTTACTCAGCAGCACAGAGAGCTTTACCTGGAATTATGCCTTATGCACGTGGAATAACTTTTCCCCCTTGCTCACCTCCTGAAGGTGATACTTTGCTAGCTGCCCACATCAAAGTGTTCGAGAGTCTTACAGCAGCAGTGGGAAATAAGGTGGAGACACAGTGGGACCCTTGAGAGGGAAGCCTGTTGGGAGAGGCATCCCTGGGGAGATGAGGGTTTCCCAGGCCTCGCTGCCTCCCGAACTGTGTCACCCTCTCCCTGCCGTGACTGTCCCCCTTGCCAGGGAGTGGAGGGAAAGGCAAGGGCTCACTGTGTTAGGATCCATTGCAAAGCTGGAAAAGTCATGACTGGTACGTAAACCCAGGCACCAGGAACCAGCCCATTGGGGTAGAGAAGAGCTTGTTTTCATATTTCTCCAGATCTTTCCACAATTGAACATTCCATCAGCTTTGCTGTGATTTCCTTTTCCTTTTCCTTTTTATCTTATTTTTTTAATTTGTCCAGCTGTTCCACTTTTTGAACCCTTGATGTTTCTGAAGTCAAAATAACAAGTGCAAGATAAAACAGGTTTGTCTATTCTAGAATATATTCAAGGTGATGAAAGGTTTGGGATTTGTTTTCGAGATATTCATTATAGAAATTGGCTCTTGCATTAGAGAACCATGTCATTTCGGTGGTTTCAGCCTACAGAGCTAAAGAAAAACAGCTTGTTTTTCTTCTCTTCAAGGGCACTGGAACTCAATCATATCCTACGAAACTGCAGATAACAGAAGGTGATATTTGGAAATGGAGTACTCATGTAAAAGACACATCCTAAAAATCTTTCAGCCCTCAGGAAACTTCATGTGTCATGTGAGGAGAATTTTTCAAATTTTAGGTTGTTATTGTCAAGTATCTGACATAGATGACTGGAATGGCACATGTTTTCTTATAACAAAATGTAAACATGAATTTTTAAAAGTGGCCTGTCTGCACTCCAGTGAGCTGGAAGGTGAAAAATTAGGGCCTTTTGCTGTGACTATGGAAGATGCTTCTAGGTCCTGAGTGGGAGAGAAAGCAAGTATGTGTCCCCTCTGAGCCTTTCAAACTGTATTAAAATTCCTAGGTTTATCTAGACTTTTGCTCTGTAAACCCCATGATTTATACATTTTCAGGTGGGTCTGCTTGCAAGGATCAAGCCTCATTTAGGGCACTCTCCTCTCCACAGAGTTAAAGATGAGTCCCTGGTCAGAAGAGTGTTGGCATCACAGGTCACCTGCACAAAACCCAAGGTGTCTTGTCCATGGGTTGCTCACAGCCCTTAGTTTTGGTTCTATAAAAGAGGGTCCCACCAGCAGCACTGTTTAGCTACACAGCTGCATTCTAGAACAGTACAAGGCACTGTTCCATGCTCTACAACAGCTGTTTTATTCAGTGGGGCTTCCAGTGCATTTTCAGGCTCACAACAAGGTTGGGGATGAATACTTAACTGCTGCACATTGCAGAAAACGACAAGGAATTTTTGCATGTTCATTTTTACAGTGTTGGTCTTTAATTCAGACCAGACAGTCTTTGCCTGAACATTCTTACCCTAATTTTAGCTCTCAGGAAAGAAAGGGCAGTTTCAGCACTGAATACAGAGGGGTTAGAGATCATGGCTGGTGGCTCAGCCAGTTCAGGAATGGTAACCATAGTTGTGAATATGTTACCTTTTATACTTCCCAGCAGCAAATTCACTGGTTGTTCCCAGAGGCCTCCTGAGAAAAAAGTTGCTGAGTGACTTGTGATTTAGCCCCAATCTGCAGAAAAGCAAATTTCAACTCTTTTTTTTTTTTTTTTTCTTTTTTTTTTGTGCTTTTTTACTTTTTAAATCTTTAACTGGAGGTGTTTCAGAAGTTGTCCTATATGGCATTCCTCTGACATTGCCTCAGGTGCTGGTTCCAGCCCTTCTGCCATGGGCATGGAACCCATGGAACCCATTTCCCAGATGGAGATGGGTTTCTTCTCGTGTGATCAATGTTTTTCTAGTAACTGCTGCCAAAGAGTCTGTGCCATGGAGAATGCACTCATTTCTCTCAATCCATTTTCAGTAAAAAAAACCAAAACCAAAACCAACACCAAAACCAAAACCAAGACCAAAAACACCAAAAAAACCCACAAAAAAACCAAAAAACCAAAAAAAACCAAACAAAAAACCCCAAAAAAACTAGAATGGGAGACACTTCCTGGCAAGGTTTCTGGCATATCTGGTGTCATGATGCAGCATTTCATAAATAAGTAGTTATTTAAGTCTGTTTTTTTCCTTTGTAAGCAATACTGGTGTTTTACTAGCAAATGGTTAACTGTTTCTTTTTTCTCGTGGCTTTCAGGTGGGGCCAAGGAATTTGCATAAATATTACTATTTCTGGCATGCCTAGAGACTTTTCTGGTATTGTCAAGAACAAAGTGCTTTAAAGAAATGCACAGCCAAAGACGATTGAAGATCTATGCACACAATGTGTGATAAATTTGTCAGCAATTAATTTATTATTAAAAATCACAGTAAATAGAGGAATCCTCTTAGGATATACTACTGAAAATCCCATAGGTATTTCAATTTCTTGAACACTTTGATATGTGAACAGAATTTTCATTAAAATGCATGCATTTTTGTGCTGGTAATTCAGTCTGAAAAGCAAACTGTTGTTTTTTTTCCTCCGTTCACACATGCCCTTGAAGTATTTTTGGCAGAAATACCAGGAAGACAGTCACTCCACCAGAATCTGATTCTCAGTGCTGCATGGCAGAGAATGGGGGGTGTTTGTGGTGACTCAATGGCAGCATTGGAGCAGATGCTGTCACATCCCCCAGCTAAGGGAGCAAGTAATTTCTGCCACTCACACGGTCCCTCTGATTAAGTGCTTCTTGCTGCTTTTGGGAATCCATTTGCTGCCCCGCGGTGTTCTCTCATTCGCACACACTTGTGTGCAGCTCCATTTAATTTGTCTCTCCCCCACTCAGCTTGCTGTGCACCATAATATGGAAGAGCAGACAACCTCACAGTGATCTGTTACGGCCCAGCATTTCCCAGACAGAGGCCAAGACTGTTGCTGACTCTGATAATTGAAAAACAATAAACTACGGAAACATTACCTAATTTTTCAGCTATAGATTGATCTTGGTTAGGAAAAAAAACCCCACATGTTGTGATAAGCATAGCCCTCAGCCTCTTTTAGCACAAACAGGGTTAAATATTGAAGTGAAAGGACATACTTTTCATTTTCTATCATGGAAGTACTAGTGGTAACAGTGATGACTGTGTAACTCAGGAGGTGAAAAATGGCCAACCAGTGATGAGCAAACACTGGCAGAAAACATAAAAGCAGACACATAATTCACAGGCCAGACAGCAAGAGATAAGACACTGCATACGAATAAGAGTATGTGGGTGTGAGAGCAAGCAAGTGCTGAAGAAGAGGATCTGACTGCTTCACTGAAAGTGCAACTACACAGAAAGCTCTTCTGACTGCCTTTCATCAGTAAATACTACCCAGTGGCACAAAACTGGTGAAAAAAACTCAAAAAGCTTTATAGAAGTCGCAGGCTTGCTTCCAGGCAAAATAAATAACAATCAGTTAAAAATACCGATATATAACAGCTGCCTTACAAAGAACTAGCTTTGTTTCTGTTTCTTTCTTGGAATGTTTAATTTTGGCTCAGATTTAGTTGTTTTGTTCTGGTTTCAGCAGACCATTTGAACAAGGCTGTGCATTCTGGATATCAATCACCTAGATATGTTGGCTGACTGAATGCACCTTAAATTTAGTAAAAATTGTGCTTCTTCCATTAATTAATATATTTCTTTTCTTAATATATTTTTAAAGAAATCACTGAAAAACAGAATACTGATATTTCTTGATTTTCATTAATATCCTATGATGTAATAAAATATAAGCCTCTGCTTAGTCATTTAGTAAAAGATCTTTATGGTCTGTCAATGCAGGTATGACCTGAAATATGAGCAGTAGTTCAGGTTCTCAGGACTTTTTTGGTGGCTGCAGAGAAGAAAATGAGGATATTCCTTCCAAAGTTGTGTGAGAAAGAGGATGGGACTCAAAATGAAGAGAATTTGTTTCACCAAGAAGGAGCTTCAAAATTTTTAATTGAATGAAACTTTTTTTTTTTTACTTTTCTGGTTTTTTTTCACCAAGCTCTTGATGCCAGGTTTTAAGGTTGATCTCTGTTGTTCCATGGCTTGGGATCAGCCTGTAAAGGCTGTTCTGAACCTCAGCTCTCCTAAGATGCCTATGCCTGCAGGATCAGCCCTTAAGCCTCAAAGAGCCTCTGACTGTCAGAGGACCTGGACATGAGGAGGACCTCCTTCCTCTCCTGTCAAATGATGGCTGTTCCCAGCTGTGTCAGGTTCAAGGTGACAGGATTTTCACAAGTAACAAATTCAGGTTATACTTGATCCCCTTAGAAGAATTTTGGATCCAGACCAGCGAGAGTTCAGTTTTCACCTTAGACAGTCAGTACTTTAACCATTGTTTTTGGTATTGCATGTCTATGCTGCCCTATTTGTTTCAGTACTGGCTGCTATTTCCTTGTTAATGTATTAAGTTTTTAAAGAACAGGTTTAAAAATATGCATTTATTATGGATTAAGAATACTTGTTCTCCCACAAAATCACAAACCTACAAGCAAAGGATTTTATTCTCATGCCCCAAGCATTCAGTGAAGGACAATTTATGAGTAAAATGCATAAACATCTTTCATTGTTCAGATTGCCGAGCTCTGGGTCTCTTCACTGAGTTTGTGGAAGTAGCTGAAAGCACTCTACATTTGTAAAGCCAGACTGGATTTCCTGCTTATCTGTTTACTTTAACTGCCTTTAATGATCCAGCACATATGGCCTGATGCAGTAATACTGGATTACAAGCCATCTTGGGTTTTTTGCTGAGGAAGGATTAAATTACTGTGACTGTTTCACTCAGCCGTTACAAAACTTGGCTGGAGTTTTCTACTGTCTTTCAGAAGAAGTTGAACTCCTTCAGTGGAGGCTTCTCCACGCTTTTGCAAGTTTCAGGATGACCCCATATGGATATTTAGTTCCACAGGTTTCATTTGTGTATTTAAGTACCAATAAAAACCAGTGCATGCTCAAATGTATTCTCTGAAGGTTAAAAAAAAAATATTATTATTATTATTATACATCCCAGCTGTTGATACTTACATTGCCTGGATCTGATTTAGCCAAATGACAAACAAACACATTCTTTAGTGGCAAGCTCTCCATCCTGAAGTCTCATGGCCCAGTTTTCCAAATTATGTGCCTGAACTATTCAATTTTTAGTAGTGTGTCTAACATTAGATTTTTTAAATTATTTGTGAATCAGGCAAAAGTGGCTGAATGAAATATATCGTTTATAAAAATAGGAGCCTCCATCAGGATCTCCCATTCTGGCATTAAGCAATAATAATCAAGCTCCTACCCTAATTTATTCTGCTCAGCTGGATTAATTTTGATATTGTGCAGCCTGAAATATTTGTCAATTTTTTACTTAATTTTTTGCAACCTGTCCAATTTTCATTATGTTTTGAGGATGGGGCTTCATTAAATATCCTTAATATTTTGCTTTTCCATGATATTTGTGCAAAACCTAGATTGTCTCTTAATGTAACAGAGTTGTAGTTCATATTCAAGTGGAAAACAGTGCGGAAAGTTAAATGGGAAGTGCATATTATGTGGCCAAACTACTGGGGCAAGGGGCACTTATAGCTTCATTTTCCCAAGCTTGCATAGGCAAGGCGAGAAGGTAAATGATTTTGTAAGCAGACTTAGACTGATGTGATTAGGTGTGAGTAACTGCAGATGCACGTAGGAAGTGGACTTGTGTGTGGGACCGGTTATCCAGTTAAATTTCTCTTTCTGCATATGGAATATCCAGGCTCTAGGTGAGCAGGCATATTTTGCACCTACAGAAGGCTCTTTGAGAATCCAGGTCAGAGTATGTGAGTGAAGTCCACAATGACACCAAAATATCAAGTAAGCGATGTTGTATTCTCTGTCCTCTTTTTCTTACAGAACACTTGGTTCAATCTACCCCAAATAATTAAACACTCCCTTGGAAAGCATTATCAGCATTGCAGTCATAAGTCTATCATGAAATTATAGTATTCAGATTAGGAAACCCAAATATTTTTTAAAATTAAGAGGGAACTTGATATGATGGAATAAACAAAAGCTGTTAAACTAATTGCAAACTGGAATATATGTTTGACAGTATGAAAATTACAAGTGAAATACAATTAATGACTGGAATAGTAACAATCTGATTTTACTCACTATGCAAAGTTTAATTTCCTATCTTGTAAATAACAAACCTCATAAACAGCCAGCAGCTAGATTGATATAATTAATCAGTTTTTATAAATATGCTGGTGCTGGGTGACCAGTTTTAAACAATGAACATAGAAAATGCCTAGAATTGGAAATGAAAAGGATCCATCTTATTCAATATGAATGAAGAGTGATTTTTTTTCCTTAGTAGGGTAAAAAAGCCTTGTGGAAGTCACTGGAGAGGAACTGCATTGCAATCAGCTCTGGCAATTCTCCTGTAGCCAGTGTCATGATCTCTAATACTCCATCTGCAAAGCCTCTGATGCCGCTTCTTCAGCTGTGCACCATTTTATCAGGGAGCTCCAACGTGCGTCTGCGCCCCGTCAGCAGGGCTGCTGTGTCACAGGGCTGAGAGTGTCCCTCTGCTGACTCACAATTGCCCTTCCAAAAATTGTTCCACAAGGAATGGATCCTGAGAGAAAAATGTTTGTGTTTCTTCGTTGATTTGGGTTTTTTTTTACCCAAGCTGAATAGTCCCAGCTGTGGACTCCGGTCAGAGTGAAATTCCAGAAAGGAGCATTTGGAATGGTTGCTTTTACAAAGCCATTATGGCAGTGGAATCGTAGAATCATTAGGTTGAAAAAGAACCTCAAGACCACTGAGTCCAACCATTAACCCAGCACTGCTGAGTCCAGCACTAAACCACGTCCCTAAGTGCCACATCTACATGTCTTTTAAATACCTTCAGGGGTAATAATATCATTGCATGGTCAATTGGAACATCACCTGAAAAATTACCTCACTAACTGTTAACTCTACTAATCGCTGATGTGTAGCATAAAGAATATGGGTTTCTATGGCTATGATTAAATTGATTTTTACACGTCAATATTTTGGTAGTCTCTGAAATCTCATACTTATTTCTAATTATAAGTTTGATAAAGTGGTGGGGTTTTTTTCTCTGCTTTGGACTATTGACGTGTTTTAAGAGGAAATGCATCACCAGGATTTACCATGCTGGAGCCTTGAAGGACCAAGTACTATTTGTGGGACACACAATTATGGTATTACCAGAACAGATATCATTTATGTTTTCCACATACTCCTAAAAAGCTTTTCAACAAAACATATTGTCATTGAATGAGCAAGCGGCCCTAGCTTTTCTGGCAGCTCTCCTTCTAGAATGCCATTATAAACTTAAGATACTGTAGTACAAGCATTTTACCTAAAAGCAACAAAGTGTTGCAAGAAAAAGGCTGCAAACACACCAAACAAAAAAATCCCGCCATCCACCCTAGTGTCTTTCATTATCGGGGAAAGTTGACTTTAGTGTGAATTCCTTATTAATACATCAAGTCATCTTGGAGCATTTCACAGTGTTTCACCCATTCTATTTGGAACCCCTAATCCTAATCAGTCACTATATATGAATTTCAGTCCAAGCCATCTTCACCAAAAGGCCATTTAATCATTTTACTCTATTGAATATAATTTTTAAAAAGTGATACACTCCCTATAGCATACTTCCATGTAAACAAAATCCTGACAAAGCGAGAGGGGGAGAACAAAGGCAGCTGGCAAGGTTCAGGATGCAGAGTTGATCTGCTTTCTGGTGCCTAGCAGCCTGACTGCTCTCTTTTATAACTGATTTTATGGACTCCTGGGCTAAATGTAGGGCCTGCCTACTCTTAATGAACCTTAGAGTGTAATCAAAAAGACAAATATGATATGTCTGAAAATATGAAGATTTTTACTTCTTTGAAGACCTTTGGGTATTCTTGCAATCTTTGGGGTCCTCTTCTCCATCTTGATAAAATCACTATTGTATCCAGAAGTGTTTGCCACTGAAAGTGTGTTCCAACTTAATATTGAAACCACAAAAGTCTGAGTAATTACCCTGTTTTATTCTTTACATTGACCACTGTGTCTACTATGGCATCACTGAGGGAAAAGGCCACAATATTCCAAAGACACTAACATAAATTGGTTTAACTTAACCTCTGGCTTCAGCCTACAGTACTTGTCAGAAAAATATATTAATATGGGACTTTACTGTTCTCAGAGTAGCCTTTGTCAGGAGTTTGAAATGTCTGAAACAAGATAATGAAAGAATCCTTAAAAGTGTACTTCAGTGTTCTGATCTTTCTTCATATTTTAGAGCTTTTCTGAAAAAAATTCAGCATACCCTTCTGAAAAAGAGCTGAGAAACCAGTCACGTTAAACCATATTTCATCTCTTGTAAACTACCCCCTGGCTGTAGTTGACACTATGTTGGATTTTGCAGCTTTGGCTCTGAAACAGTGATCAGCATCTATGGACCTATTGTACAAAATTAATTTCGGCAAGGAAAAGAACAGCGTATTTGGATTGAAAAAGACCTATTACATTCTTCCCTGCTCTACCTCCTATAAATGCAAGTTCATTTCTACAGTACACTGTCTGCTTGCTCCATAAATTGTTGCTTAAAAATCTAGGGCTTTACATCGCTCAGAAAACTGCAGCAGAGCAACACTTTTTCCTCCCTCATTTTCCTGACTCAAAAATTCTTCCTAATCAGCTGTGCACATTGATATGCTGTTGTATTGTACTATCTTCCATTTCTGTTCTTCTCAAGGAGTGAGAATTTTTTACAAAACTTTGCTCGTTAGTAACTCTTTTCAGCATTTACCTGTGTGGTCCTCAAAGACAGTGAAAATATGGACTCCATTTTTACCTATGTTTCATATTTTTTTAAAAAACACAGCACAACGATGCTTTCATATTCACACAAAATATCTGTAATATGACACTAATATAATGACCTCAACATTTTAAGCAACTCACACATACATATTCCCATTTTTTCTGAATGCAGAATTACTTGCTTCTGCCAAACTACACTTTCTTTGTGTAATGAGACACTGATGCTTTCATAGAGTAATTTATCCAGCTTTCTCTGATCATTCTCACATGTTCATACATATAAACTTGCCTCAAATGCAAATGTTCTTGAGGTTCACCATGTCTGGGCTCACACATTTTGGCAATAAACTTAAATTTTACTGCTTCTGGAGACTTTGATCAGGTTTTGTAGTAATTTGCTGTGATCTTCCCTCTACAGGCATATGGAAGCACTGTGAACATGAGTCTGCAAATGGTCTTTTTAATCAAATGGATTGATAGTTCATCAGTTTGAAACTATAGATAGGTGTAAGTATGCTAATACAAAAACAACAATGAGAAGTGTGACATCTTTTGAAGATCTCAGAACGGTAATTTTAGTTAGACATATCTTTATTTACAAATAAAAAATGGTCTTTAAATCTTAAGAGATTAAACACCCCGAGTTTCTGCCCTTATTGATTTCAGCTTTAGTCTCTCTGTCATATGATTTGAAATACTGACCTGCAGCATTTGGAGAGTAACTGTGTCACAGAAAGAGCCCTCACTGAGCCTGATTTCCCAGAATGGTTGTAGGCAAAATCTTTCTTATTTGCACAAAAAGATTTCATGAGTGTGTGCACAAACTGTATCCTAACGTGGCCGTAGAGGCAGCGTTCATAGTGCCAATCAGTGCAGCACTGCAGAAGCATTTGGAGAGAAAATGAATATGTGCTAAGGTCTGACACTGACACCAAATGGACTTCAGGGGAAGTTTACTTTACAGTTTTATAGGCTGTGGACCAAATATTTTAGGCTTTGGAGGAGAATGCTTCGGGAGCACACTCCAGGTTTGGTTTCATCTGAAAGAAATTTCATGTGGGCGTTCAGAGCCTGATCCCCGTGTGAATCTAACTGGTAAATGAGGATGATCAGAAAATTCGTCTCAGAGGTACACTCCTGAATTGAAGTAAGGCTGGAATTCAGGACACCCAGAGCTAGTCAAGCATCCAATCGTTCTCTTCAGGATACTCATCATACCCAATTCAGGAACATAATGAGTCACAAAAGCAAAATATTCCAATGCCTGTTTGCTTTACTTTGCCATATATAGGGTTTGGAGGGGTTGGGTTTTTTTGTTTTTGTTAATTGTCGTCTTTTTTTTCTTTAATTACATGTTCTCCAGTGTCTTGTCTTATCTAGAAGAAAAGGGAAATTCCCTAAGGGACCTAGAGTGCTATTGTGATCAGCCAAATTTCTGGATGAGTGCTTTGAAAAATAGCTCATACTTTGCTAAAACAATGGGTATACTCCTCAGGAATATTGTGCAATCCATCAATTCTGCATAGGTTTGTGTTTTGAAAGGAAGGCTAGAGAGGGAGCAAACAGAAGAGGAGGACTCTAGGCAATAAACGTTATTAAATCCCTTTAGTTCTCACAGTTTGAAATATGCAGTGTAAGATGTGCCATTTAGTCACACATGCACTGTCAGAGCACCCTCAGGGAGCATTAGTCTGGCACTGAAAGTTACCTTAGCGATTCTGCTCTGACATAGGAAAGAAAGGCTGAACCAGATGGGGAACTTAAAGCCTCTGCCAAGTCATCACCAACTTCAGAGAATTTTTTTTTGAAGGAAAAAGGAGAGGAAAAGAGGGGAGAACAAGATACTCACAGAGGTTCGTTGCATGTTTGAGAATGGATTTTGTAGTATAAATTAACCTTGTCTTTTCATTCATGGTTTATATGAACTAGGAGAGTACTAGTTCCTACACAGTTTCTCTTCCTTTTAGCTAAAGGAAAAGAAAGCAATTTTCATACCACAGTTCTTGAATTTTAAAAAGAAAAAAACAGGCTATGGTTTTCCTAAAATTTAATGAAGTGTCAATCAGCAAATCACTCAAGCTTTGCCTTAGTGAATATATGCTTCAGTCTTATCCAAAATCAAGGCAAATAAATTGTGCTGCTCAAAACACTGCATATCGTTACATGTGCTTTTTATGATAATAATAGATCTGCCCAACGACACAGTATCTTTTCTATCTTAGCACTGAATATTACGTGGGAAGTTCATAATATTATAATTTGATGTTAATATTAACAGCATAAAACATTTTAAATTTCCCTAAAATCTTTTTAAAGCCAGACAAATATTCTTTGCATACAGAGTTATTATTTTTTCTGATCTTCAGAACTTCCTAGAAGTATAAGAAAATCCAGCCAAAAAAGCCCTTAGAAAAAGAAAGCCTTGCAAAGAATTTGGGCTTGATCATGAGCTATCTTTTTGAGAGCTCACCTTTGCAAAGAAGGCACAGTGTCCAAGGGAATCACTGCTGAGTTTCTCAGCTCTTCTGTGGTTGGCCCCATAGGAGAAATAGAAGTTCTGAAAATGTCCTGATTTTTTCCCTATAAATATCAGAGCATAAGATAGAAAGTTATTTCTATGGAGATATGTATCTGAACCTGTGCATTCTGACTCTTTGGCAGACAATACTTGAACTTCAAAGTCTACAGTGACTTAAAAAAATTATTTTTAGAAGGAGGAATCTGTCTTAATTACAACAAATGCAATAAAACCTGAAAGCCTCACTGCCTTCAATAGAATGTGTTGATCAGGAATTACTAGGTTCAGAAATAAAGATAATATTCTCTTTTTCCTGTGGCCTGTCTCCCCTGGAAGACCCTGGGTCATTTTTGTTTTGTATCTGTTTTGCTAGCATTTAGTCCAAGTATAACACCTCTACTCAGTTCTTCAAACACCCTGAAATGATGGCAGAAAAAAAGTGCAGATTATAGAAGATTGATAGAATTTTTGCTGCAGATGTATTTACAGAGGCTTTGTGATTTCACCCGAAATCCCTCTAAGGTACTGTTTGATCTTGATCCAGTTCTGTCACAACCTGACCACAGACTCACTGTGTCTTTCTCAAGGTTTCAGCAGTAAATTGTACAGCAAACAAACAAACATGAACCCAAAGCAACTCCACTGTCTCATCTCTCCAGAATGACAGACCGTGTAAGCTGGATGGTTCATTATATTTTACAGTAATTAAATTATGTCTAGAAAGCTATTATGTGGAACTCTGATGATCTTTGTCATTCATCATTTAGAAAGTAGTACAGAATTCAGATTTCTTTGTGTATATTATCTGTTCTTCTTGAGATTATAATTTTACTTCTGCCGTACCCCTAACATTTTCACTAACATGCCTAGAAATATTCTGATATAAACTTTAGAAATTATAATCTTGATGTTTTATGTTATTGTAGTTCACAAACCTGCATGTTCAGTAAGAGCAGAATCGGGACCTTTTTTTTTCCAAAGCAGGGGAAATCTCTGTGCAAATAACACAAGGGTATAAAAATAATATATATATATAAATACATGTATACTTTGTCCTAATATGAATATACTGCCATAGTGTCTTTCTTTTGCCAGTCCAGTCTAAAGCATGCAGAGTTCTTACTTTCAAGCTCAGCTACCATCAGGAATAAAGGCAGTCTCTGTGGCAACTTCATCATAATCATTACAAATGTTAGGAGTGAAGATGTGCACAGGAAAGAGGACTGAATTTAGAGTATGGGCCACCTCAATTATCAGCACACTTAGCATGGCCCATACTTGGGCTCATGGACTACCCAGTGTCATTTACTGTCTTGAATTGTTAACATTTTAGATCATATCCATATTGTAGTATACATTTAGGTTACCCAGTATTCTAGCTCCAACAGGATAGAGCTTGACTACCCTTTTCTTAAGATAAATTGATTTGCCCACATTTTTCAATAAGTTTGTGAATATGAGATAGCTTCTATGAAAAAGAAAAAATTAAATACAATTAATTTTGTTTTATAAGACTGTGGGTTAGCTTGATCTTGTTAACATACACTGTACTTACTGAATCATAGAATTTTTGGGTTGGAAAGGACCTTTAAAAGTCAGCTAATCCAAACCTCCTGCAGTGAGCAGTATGTTAGTCACTAATATCAAATCACTAACATACCAGCTCTAACAACATGCTGTGGATCCTCCTAATTTTTTGATAATTAGCAAGGTGTGTATACTTTTGTTGGTAACCAAAAGATACATGACTTATTTTCCCTGGTTAAATTCTCTAACAGTGATAATATATATTGAACAAACACATTCAAAGAATATTCACAGTGCACATAGGTTTCATCAAAATTTCTCTGAATATCTCCTAGCAGAACTCCTTGATTTGTGTTCTTGATCAAGATAAAAAGTATGATGTTTCCTTTTGAATTGTAAAACCCTGAATGCTATCAAAATGTTTTCATAAGACACCGAACAGCAGGGTTTTCTTCTCCCAACCTCATTCTCAGAAATGGTTGAAATATTCAGACAGAAATATTAGAGGAGGGGGAAAGGTATAATTCAGGTAATAGCTAGAATAGAAAACTTTCATTTAAAACTGCTAACTATGAGAAAATTTCTAAGGAATTGGAAGTAAAGCCTTTGTACATGAAGTAGGGTTCTATTCAAGTTCATTATGGACAGCTTTGCCTATAGATAGTGACGCATGAGACATTTTTATTTTTGTCAAATATCTCATACTGAATACTTGCTGAATTGTTTGTATAATTCCCATCAGCAAGTTGTTTAGGAACTGCCTAGTGCTATCTGTTCTCTTGGGTTATGTGACTAATTTTATTATGCATTACTTATAATAAAAACAATTAAGCCCCAAGCCAGGATTCTGTAGGTATGGCCAAATACACACACACTTTGCTCATAGCAACTTGCAGTCTAATATGAAACAGGTCCCAGCAAGCCATGGGAATAATAGTAGACAGGGAAGAACAAACTGCACATGTCAATGAACATAGCAGCACTAGGAGTATGCTTTCATGCTGCCCTGGCTCTGTCCCTCTGCCAGTAGTTGATCTCAGTGACACAAGTCCAGGCTAAGTGCATGTAACTTGGGAGTACTAAATCATTAAAGACCGTTTTAGAGGCAAATAAATCCAATGTGTGTGTGTGTTCACCAACAGATACAGAGGCATACTGTGTCTCAGTTACTTTCCGTGCTCCCCTCTGGCGTCGCAGTGCTGGCAGGAGGCAGGGCAGCAGCCCCAGCTCCTTGGCTGCAAGTGCGGGAGGGCGAGGCTGCAAATGCTCTGCCATCAGCAGTTCCCAGGGTTTGGATGTAACTCAACGACTGAGACTTGTTTATAGTTCAGACTTAAAAGCATTTATACAGGCTGTCTGAAGTCGCTGAGGATTCACAAATATTCCTGCAATAGCTGTTGTCACAGTGACTGCAAGTAAAATTGTCCCATGGGTAATAGAATCCGGCAATCCTCATTCTTGAAAATATTTGTATCTATGTATTCAGCTACCTTAAAAAAACTTGTGCAATGAGTAAACTATAAACTTTTATATAGAGGAATTAATGGCCCATATGTGTTCCTTTAGTGATGTTGCAATCTACTTGCCCTGTAATTAAGATTCAGCACAGCAGGGATTACTATTAAGAGAAATCAGTTTCTCGAGAAGTAAAGACAAAATTGTTCTTTTGGATTGCAGCTCGTGGCTCAGATGTTACACATGAACTTTGTCCTCTTAGAAAGCTTATACTCTTCCTGACAATGCCCACACTGCTTGATCAAAGGTGACTTCCAAATTCAGTGAACAACATCTGCTATGCAGGCTCATGATTTGTCATGTTGGCGTGGTCTTGCTCTGATAAGATCAGAATTCTTGGAAAGAATAGTAGCAATAGAGATTTGAAAGAGCATTTGTCATATCCTCCAAATGAAGCAAGCTTGGGGTGGAGCAGAATACTGAATAGAATATCTTCAAATCTTACTTAGGTAATACCTGCAGTGAAAAGCAGGAGTCATTCCTGTATGATCCTGTTTACAGTGATTCCTAGAAAATTGTGATTGTATGCAGTCATGGTGACTGACCTAAGTCCTTTCAGCATCAGAACTGAAGCTAGCGTAGGTCTATAATCAGCACAATGCTAAGGGAAATGCTGGCAGAGATTCTTTACTCAATGAGAATAAAACAGAGCCACTCCTGCGCATTGCCACAATTGTAACCCAGAGTGCCCCAACTTACAGGTTCTGAAACTGGCTTATTTCACTTTCTGCAGACGTATTTTCTTCCCCAGGTCTATTACAAAATCTAAGTAGTGTGTTACTTATTTGTTTTTATTGCCTGTGGACCAGCAAGTTTGGGGAAAACCATGATAGAAACAGAGTATGTTTTAGGGCCAGTTACAGATATAGAATAGTTTTTATGGGGACAGGCATACTATGCACAAGAGGTTGCTGAATACTAGATCAGGCAGTAACATGATTTTCCACAGAATCCCAGAATGGGTAAGGTTGGAAGGGAC
The DNA here is from genome assembly GCA_013397845.1 of Melanocharis versteri. Lineage (NCBI taxonomy): Eukaryota > Metazoa > Chordata > Aves > Passeriformes > Melanocharitidae > Melanocharis > Melanocharis versteri. The sequence continues at coordinate 37,849 of VZTG01009883.1, read as the reverse complement.
CTGGTTCACGTGACCTAACCTTCCTATTCAAGCAGGGTCTTCCTAGAGCAAGTTGTACAGGATTGTGTCCACACTGGTCTTGGACATCTCCAGCAAGGGAGACTCCACAAGCTCTCTGGGCAATATGTTCCAATGCATGGTCACCCACACAGTAAAGTTCTTCCTCGTGTTCGAGTACCATGCATCAGTTTCTGCCCATTGCCTCTTGTCCTACTGCCCGCCACCACTGAGAAGAGCCTGGAAACATCCTGTTGACACCTTCCTTTCAGACACTCACAGACACTGATGAGTTTATCCCTCAGTTGCTTCTTCTCAAGGCCCAACTCTCTCAAACTATTCTCTCATAAGAGAGATGCTCCACTCCCTCATCATCTTTGCAGCCCTCTGCTGAACCAGCTCCAGGAGCTCCATGTCTCTCTTGTACTGGGGAGCCCAGAACTGGACACAGGAATGAGCAGAGGGGCAGGATCACCTCCCTCAACCTGCTGGCAATGCTCTTACTAATGCACCCCAGGATACCATTGGCCTTCTTGGCCACAAGGACACACTGCTGGCTCATGGACAGCTTTTTGGCTGCCAAAAGCCCCAGGCCTTTTTCCGTGGAGTTGCTTCCCAGCAGGTCAGCCCCCAGCCTGTACTGGTGCATGGGATTATTCTTGCCCAGGGGCAGGACCCTACATTTGCCTTTGTTGAACTTTGTTACGTTCTTTTCTGACCATCTCTCCAGCTTGTTGTCCAGGTCTTGCTGCATGGCTGCAGAGCACTTGGATATTTGTCTTTCCTCCCAGCTTTGGATCATCAGCAAACTTGTTGAGGAGGCACTACATCCCATAGTTCAAGTCATTGATGAACGAGTTAAACTATTTTGCCTACTTTCTGTGTGATGCCTCAATCAGTTACCACATTCCCTATCTTCAAGCCCAAAATATAATGAATTATCATTGTATGTAAATTACCATATATATACATCACCATTTTATATATATAATTCATGTATGATACATATGATTTGCATGTTATTTTGGGTTTGTGAAGCATGAAAGGTCTTGCAAAGTATTAATTGTTATTGTAGCAGGTGGCCCTGGGTCTGCCAGATATGTTGAGACACTGTGCTTCATTTGGTGAAAAACCAGGAATGCTAACTGAGCCACAGAAGGAGATGAGAGGGCAATGACATTTATAAGAGTACCTGATTTTTATTGATCCATGAATAAATCAGCCTCTGTTTCGGCCTTGGTTTAAAGATGTAATAATTACTATGAAATTGAACAAGAAAATAATATTTTTTTTCTAAATAAAAGCTGTAATACTTTATATAGCACTCTTAAAAGGAGCAAACTCTGACTTCCCATCCAACTTCTTTGATTTTTTTTTTGTTTGTTTAAACAAAAAAACCCCTGTGATTATTTGATGAACACATAAGACACCAGCTTTTCTGCTGTCCTGTGTTAGCAGAAGCACTTATCTTGTATCTTGACAGTTTGTCAATCTGGAACATGCTGTTGGCTGTGATCTCACAGGCACATGGTGAATGAAGACATCACTGTCCTGCCACTTTACAAGGAATGTGGTTTGTGTGTTTTGGCAGCGTCCACTTTGTTTCTCTCTCTGATTTACTGGGAAGTAGTCTTACATTTTTAAAATTTTTTTATGAGATGAGAGGATTTTTTCCCTCTCATAATTTTTTTCTCTCCATCTTCCTTTGCTATATTAGTTCACTGGAGAGAACAAGCAGATAAGTCTGTGTCTTGTCCATGGCATTCTTTGATTTTTTCATGCTGCAAGGTACCCTTCATCAGCATTTACATCCAGGGGAAGCAAACACAGCAGTGCCTGACTTTACTGCAAAAAGAAACAGAGGTTTGGGTGTCATGAGCAGTTCACTCCATCACCTCAGTATGTATCAGTGCTATTAGAAGAAAATAATGCTCAGGATTTAAGTGTCCTGTTGCCTTAAAGAGGTTTGCACTTGGGTGAGAGACCCTCAGGAAGAGGCAGGTAGAGGCTGGCTGTAGCAGGAGACAGAAGTAATGCTTTGCCACAGCCAGGCATGTGTTCCTTTCCTTTTCTCATGACCTTTTCTAGCTGTGGCTTTGTTATTCACCACAGTTCCCAGTTTTGACTCAAACGTCTTGTTGAAATACATCAAAGAATATTTTATCCCAGCCATGAGCACACATCTCATTCATGTGGTGTGTTTTAAACTATTCCACAACCTCTTCCTATGGAGGGCTTTGTTCCTTTGTCAGAGAAATTGTTCATTTCCCTAGTTCTCAGGACAGTAAAAAAAACTCTTAAAAATGGACTTAGCTGTTTCCAGCCCCACTTCTGGCTGGCTTGGATATATCAGTTTTCTACTTAAAGAAGGAATATGACATTTTCAGAAGGAATTCATTCTCAGTTAAACAAGGCTTGGAAATGGGACAGCCTTGCGCCTCTCATCTTCTTCTTACAGCGTGTGGTGGAAAAAGGCTTTTGCAGTCTGTGCAGGTGTCTTGCTTAGTTTGACTGTCTAGTATTGCTTGTGACATATCTGTTAGCCAGAAAAAAGGCAAAACAAGTTTAATTTAGGTTTAAAATCATCTATGAAAAGCTTTACAAATATTTAATAACCAAAGTCATACGAGTGCCAGAAAGGATTACAACTACTGGATCTAGATAAGAAAATCTGGAATATTTCTATACAAATGCATGCTATTGTCACTTGGTCAAAATTACCGAGACAGAGTGATGAAAGCACAGTCAAAACACAGACAGGTCTGGGCTTTATTTTAAATTACTTTTTTCTTCTTATTAAAGTAAAGCAAACAAAAATTCCAAGAAACAACTCGGGGAATTATCTCTTTTCCACATGTTTTTCTAGTGAATTTTCATTATGATTTAAAATGTGTCTTTGTTACCATTAATGATCTCTGCATTGATCTGACTTACACCTAATCACAAATACTGGGTATCAATTATCTCAGGAATAATTCCTCTTTCTCTGTTTAAAAAGAAGACTCCTGAGGATAATAGCCTAGATGAACAATAGGGGAATTACAGGTATCTGTAGTGGAAAATACCATTATATTACAATGAAAAACTGAAAATAAATTGCCAATATTATTTAGCCTGAAGCACAGAAGGATTTGGGAGCACTTGCCTGAGGTACTGCAAGTGATGAAAGTCTCAGAGAAATTATTTTCTTTTCATTTTGCCATATTTTAGTGAAATTCAGTAATATATTAAGTTAAAGGGCACTAAATTGAAGATCAATAAAAAGAATTTTATAAACCATGCATATATGGCTGTGGCTGGGTGTTTGTGTGCGTGGGGAGAGAGGGAGAGAGAGACCTCAGTCCTGCCACATTTTCTACAACATAGATAAATTAACAAACAGGGTGTGAGTGGATTAAAGACCAAATATTTCATGGATGTGTAATATGTTCTGATGTGCTTTCTCCTTTTCACTGTATTTAGTTTCTAAAAATCTTAGTGTATCAAATTTCATGGTGTTACAGCAGCCCTTCCTGCCATGTAGTACAGAAATGCAGGGTAACTATGGATCTCCTCAGTAAACCCTAATGCCCATTATTAGTTTGTAATTTAAGACATGTGAATTCACCATACCACAAATGAAGGGGGAACAAGAGGCTTCACTTTAATGCACATTACTAATGTATCTCATGACAGCTATAAATCATGTAACTGTTAATTTGGCATCTAGATATATAGAAGGAAAAGTTTTCACAGCCAAATATTTTTCTTTGCTTTTCTTTTGTAAACAGAACATGAAAAGAAACATTTGGTCTCTTAAGAAAGACTACTCTTAATGGAGCTATTCATTACTTAAGAATTTGGGTTCAGATCTCCAAAGAAATCCATCATTTTGGTTTTGTTGCAATATCTATCTCTTAAAATGGTTTTAGTAATTTTTTTAACCACTAACGTGTTCCCTGCTTGTGAAAATCACTTAAATATTACCACAAAGGTACTTTGATCTGGAAAAGATGATGTTTCAATCACTGTTAGGTAGCAGCTGCCTTAAAGTTTCTAATTTTTTTCTTTACACCAAAAGCATAGAATACTTTAACTATTTTATCTGTCCTAAATAAAAAGCCTGCAATAGCTTTAGGTGCTTAATATGGGGAACGGAAGTGTGCTTTCAAGTAATGGAAAAATAATAGGAAAAGCAAAAATGAATATACAGAGCTCTAAAATAAATCTCTTTTTCCTCAGTATGATTTGAAAGTTCATTTCAGAGGGAGAGGTGAAGCTGATTTCTTTCATTCCCAAGCATCACAAGAGCATGCTTTACAGTGTTGGACATTGCCATGCAAAAGGGAAGTTTAAACTCATTCTACTCAAGGGTGAGAATTCAGAGCAGGCAGTGAGCTACGAGACAGCACAAGAACCTCTTTCAGTTTACCACTGCTGACAAAAGAAAGGCAGTAGTAAGGGCTTCAGTAATGCTCAGATCATGACAGCGAGTATCTCAGAACTTTTCATAGAATCATAGAATTTTTTGGGTTGAAAAGGATCTTTAAAATCAGGTCCAACTCTTAGCGCTGTTATCTTCACCACTAAGCCATGCTACAACTGCTCCATTGCCCTTTCTGGACACACCCCAGCACCTCAATGTCTTTATTGTAGTGAGGGTCCCAGAACTGAACGAAGGATTTGAGGTGCAACCTCACCAGTGATCAAGCAGGACCTGCCTTTCCTAAACCTGGGTTGTCTGGGCCTGATCCTCTGGCTGTCCTGCATGTGCTATGGGATGGCACTCAGGATGATCTGCTCCACAACCTGCCCTGGCCCCAGGGTCAGCTGACTGGCCTGTAGATCCTCAGACCCTTCTTCCAGTGCTTCTTGTAGATGGGCATTACATCTGCCAACTCCTCGTCATCTGGGACCTCCCCAGTTAACCAGAACTGCTAGTAAAAGATTGAAAGTGCTTCACTGAGCACTTCCATCAGCTCCATTGATGCCTTTTCTTGGTCTTAGAGAATTCAGAGCCAGACATGGTTAAGGGAATAAGGNATATAAAAGAAAAGGAAAAAATAATCTCGGCATCACTATCAGTACCCTCGGGTGGATCTCATCCATCCACATAGACTTGTAACTGTCTAAGTGGTGTAGCAGATACTTGACCATTTCCTCTTGGATTGTGGGGGCTTCATTCTGCTCCCCATCCCTGTATTCCAGCTCAGGGGTCTGGGAGCACAGAGAACAACCGGTCTTAATATTAAAAGATTGTGGCAAAGAAGGCATTGAATACCTCAGCCTTTTCCTCATCCTCCGTCACTACCTCTCCCCCCGCCTCCAATAACAAATGGAGATTCTCCTTAACCCTCCTTTTCTTGCTAATTTATTTATAGCAAATTTTTTTGCTGTTTTTTACAGCAGTAGCCAGATTAAGTTCTAGTTGGGTTTTGGCCCTTTTAGTTTTCTCCCTGCGTAACCTCACAACATCTTTGTAGTCTTCCCACATTGTCTGCTCCTTCTTCCAAAAGTCATACAAAGTTCCCTGTTCAGCCAGGCCAATCTTCTTCCTCACTGGCTCATTTTTCAGCACATGGAAACAGCCTGCCCCTGGACCTTTAGGATTTCCTTCTTGAAGAAGGTCCACACTTCCTGGACTCCTTTGTCCTTCAGGACTGCCTCCCAAGGAGCTCTGTTAAACAGTCATGTAAACAGGCCAAAGTCTTCCCTCTGGAAGTCCAAGGTGGCAATTCTGCTGACCAGAAAAGAAAACTCTATAACTTTGTGACCACTGGCCATCACATCACCCACCAGTCCTTCTGTGTTCACAAAATACAGGTCCACCAGGTGCCTCCCTCTGTAGGTTCACTCACCACCTGTGTCAGGAAGTTACCTTCCACCCACTCCAGGAACCTCCTAGACTGTTTTCTCTCTGTTGTGTTGTATTGTATTCTCAAAAGATATCTGGTAAGCCAAAGTCCTCCAAAGAACAAGGGGTAGTGATTCTGAGACTTCTCCCAGCAGGAGATCGAAATATTAATTTCTGATAGAAATAGAATATCTCCTCTGCCTCTTCATCCTGTTTGGGTGGTCTATAACAGCCTCCCACCATGACATTTGCCTTGTTAGTCTTTTCCCTGACTTTCATGCATAAACACTTAACACTGTTGTTGCCATCACTAAGCTCTAGACAATTGAAACACTCCTAAAATACAGGGCCATTGCACTGCCTCTCCTTCCTTGCCTATCCTTGCACTCCAGATGTGTGGGTCATCTCACCACGTCTCTGTGATGGCAACTATGTCATACATTTCCTGCTGCACAAAAAAAAAGCCCTTATCTTTCCTAGAAATCGAGTTTATTCTGTAAAATATCCCTAATTCTCTAATTAGGCCTGCTATTTTGCTGTTTTCCTCCTTCTGTTGTTTTTGCTGGTCTCACTCTGGGCATTTGGTATTCATTAGCTGTGAATGTGCTGAGGACCTAAATGCCGTATGGAGTCAATAAACTGGCACACCAGTTCAGTGATTCAGCTAAAAATCTTGTGTTGAAATCTAAGGCCAAATAGTCTTGCTAACCTACTCAGTAATTTCAAACATGTCTCATAGAAACTGCTATTCAGGGAACATTTACAGCTACAGATGGCTTGCAGTCAGGAATAGTTTTCCTATGAATTTCCTTATGCTGAGGGATTCATTTCATCTTTTCCTGTGCCAGCTGGGTGCAGCAAAGAACAGTTAGTTATCCACTGCTCTTTATCCTTCTAACCACTGTGTGTGGGGCTCTCCTGCTTTTGTTAGCAATGATGGAGAGTAAACAGTGTTCCTTTAGACCCCATCTCCATGCCCATATTTTTATAACTGGATAATGGATTGGGCTAGTGCCTGTTTGTTTGCTAATGTAGCTCTCTGCACTAGCTCTCACTCTGCCAGCTTCGTGGTGCCTGTAGCCCAGCAGTTATGACCCCATATTATGCAAGACAGCTCTATCTTGGACAGGCAATAAATCCCTCTACTCTGGCACTTTGCAGAATTGAGCAGTCCCAGAAAAGCTCACAGGACCAAATGGCTGTTCATCATCAGCAACACAGCAAGGGCAGAGGAGACGAATAGTGCCAATCTTCCCCTTCAGCTATGTATACGTGCATGCATTGAGTAGCAAGGCCCTACATTTTCCCCTTAGTTATCTCCAATTATCCGCTAAAGAGTCCATCAGGGAGTATGAGAGACACATTTGGCTTCAAGAACAGGCTGATTGTTGCTTAAATCACAGTCTAAATGTACTTGCTTGAGAGTTTTAGCTTACTGCCTGCTATTGTCACTGTCCAGTAATGAGCTGTCATGCTACACATGCTATCTACACCTACCTGCCTTATCTGGTGCAAGATATCCTCCTAATCAATCTGTGCAGTCCATGTGTACTCTGTTGCCTTCAGTTGTTATTCTGTGGCCTGCAAACAGGTTGGAAACACAGCTTTAAAGCTTAAGATGGGTTTTAGAGCTTTGGGTTTTTGGGTTTTTTTTTGTTTTAAAGTTACACTTGGTGCAGAGCTGGGTGCTGAGCTGGGTGCTGTTGATGATGATGACATTTCACGCAACCCCCACTGGGATTTACAGCGGAAGGAAGCAGAACAGTCCAGGAGTACCCATCTCAGTTCTAACTCAGGTAATTTTATCAAGAAAAAAGGACTTGAGAGGTTTTGTCAAGAACAAGCAATGTGCCTGTAATGGTTGCTAGGAATTCTTAGGGGCTCCTTGCCCCCTTTACCTTCCTGAATAGCACATGTCATGAAAATTGAAATTGAGAAAACCTTGTCAAAAAATAAACTATTCTTGAATACTTTTCTGAACCTGGGCTTGAACAGTCTTTCTGTTGAATAGCAAAGGTGCCAGTTTTTCTTTTACTTCACACCTTTATATACTGTAAAGATATTTTTGTGAGAGCTCTGGTTTTCCTGTGAAATGTTGTGCAGCACAGAATTCTTCATTGCAACTTGTAATGTCCTTCTGTCTTGGACTACCTGTAAAGTCCCTCGACAACTAAGGATCAGAAGGAAGTTATGACTTTCAGCTGTTAACAGCTGTCGTTCTTCGTGTGTGTGAATGTTAATAACATTCTACCCCAGTGCGTGGATGAATTTGTCCTCCCAAATTTGGCAAAGGTTTTCATTCACGTAGCATAGAAACAGAGCATTCTTTTTTCTCCCCCTTCACAAGGGTGATTTTTCATATGGATCAACTATGTGTTATTTTCACTGAGACAGCTGGGATATTTTGATCTCTAAGTAACTTTTTACATCTCCAGTTTTGCAAATATGATTTTCTTTGCTTATTCATAGTCTTTGAAAAGGCTGGTTCTCATTACTGATGGATAAGTGTGCATTCCAGCTCAATATGAAATAGTTGGGTGGAGAGAACAGCTGTTGACACTTCCACAATAATTTAGAAAGGGTGTGGGTTGTAGCTTCAAAACAAATGAGCCAGATTGTGCACCTTAACCATGTTGAGTTCGAATTTACATTTAACCAGTTTTGCTCCCTTGCACAAAGAACATTACTGCATTAATAGTCCCATAGATCAATGGAAGTACTTACAGAACACAGCGCTATTGATAGGAAGCTGGCAGAACCTCATTCTTTTCTCCAAAATTTCCACTTCTGCTGGGCTAGTTTTTCTCCCTTCAGGAAAGCTACCCTGAACTATTAGAGCTGTGCTCCAGTTCAGCTGATAACACTAGGCGTTCTTTTGTAAGTGATGTGTTATATGGCAGAGATTACTGTTCTTGGTCTGTAGGCAGCTATGTCGGTCCATAGTTTAGAACCACACACTATCTCCTTCTCCTTCCCCCCCAGCCAATAGTAAATACAGCAGAGAATTCCTGGTGCCCCGGACCATGATTAGCAGGGCATGTGTGTCTTTTGTGTCCAGGTTTGCTTTTCTCCCCTGTTAAAGGTGGCTGCATTTCTCTCCAAACCCTAAGGAAACGTAACTTCTGCTTTGAAGAGCAAATCACTGGTCTTCCCCAAATAGCTACATTTACTTATCCATGGAAACAGAAAATAGGAGCAGAGAAGAAGCATTATGGAATCCTATGTTTTTGTTCCTGTACAGGAAGAAACATCTTGTGGGATTTTAATGAGTTCTTGGGCAGAGCAGCCCACAGTGCAACACTCCTCAGTGTTCATGATGAGTGGCCTTCATTGCCATGCAAAACTTTATGCCACTGTTAAACCTGTCGGCAGCTCATTCAATCGCTATTAAATTTTCTTTTCTTACCTTTCTATGCATTCCTGTATTTCTAAAGAGTGTGACAGAAATAAATGAAATAAACAAAATAAATAGTTATGACAGATACACAAGATTTGCATTGCTAATCTAAATTGATTGGTTTCTTTGAAATTATATTTTGATAAGACTCATGTTTTTATAGAAACAGATTTACTAGAATGGGATTCATGGCATTTAAGAACATTACCTAAACTGGCAGCTACGGGAGCAACAGAATTTTCCAGAATGGTGTGTATTTACAGGCCCGATTGCCTGAGAACAAGAGCCCTCTCTTGATGAAATGTCATGACCTTTCCACATCAATTTGTCATTGTTAACTTTCTGGTACACCTAAACTGGTGTTTAAGAACAAGAGGCGACAGTGCCTTGTAGTTCTAAAACATTTAGTCTTGCCTACAAAAGCTTAAGTGGTCAAAAGGATACTTTGATTACAAATATTAGAAAAAAAATCCTTAATGCCTAATCTCTGCTCTGTAATTACAAACCATTGTCTATAAAGCAGTAGAAAAGATCAAGATTAAAACTTCCAGAAATTTTATTTTACTGCCCTCAGCTCCTGGTCACTATTTTATCTGGAGCTACCTCAGCCAAAAATCCCCTCTTTTCAGATCTTGCTGTCCAGCCTGAGATGATTTACGATGCCGTTCAACTTGACGCCTGAATGGTTGTGGCAGTATAAATGATAATACGTTAACTTTATTCCATTACTTTCATTGCTATTGATTCAGTTAGGTTTTCTTCTGTGTTGGCATAAAAATGGTCTATTTCAATATGTGAAAACCATGTACCCATAGGAATTCATTTCATGCATTTTTCTTTTGATGAAAGCTTTGTAACATTTTCAGAAGCAATATCCTTTAATAAAAACAAAGCTTCCAAACTAGTTGTACAGGGAAATACAATTCAGACTAGTTTAATCTTTTATGAGCTAGTGTATGGCCACTTTTTAAATGCAAGTTTCTGCAGTTTTTATCATGTTTGATTCATAAATTTATTACTTCACATTAGGCTACAGTGAATCACCATCAGCACATTTTACTTGTCTAGACTATAGCCTCTTAAATGTAATTTATGTCCTGATAATGAAGGTAAGGATTTATTGAAACCTGAAGCTCTACCCCTTGATCCATCTGGTTTTTTGTCTTTGTTGAACCTTTTCCCCTATGCACGTCTGTAGCTCTCTTCTTCACTGTTATTTGTCACCTTGGTAGACCCACCATTTGGCAGGGCAGAGTTCTACAAAGGCAAATGCAGGAACCTGCCCCTGGCGAAGCATAACCAGTACAGGCTGGGGGCTGAGCTGCTGGAAAACAGCTCTGTGAAGAAGGACCTGGGGGTCCTGGTGGACAACAAGCTGTACATGAGCCAGCAGCGTGTCCTTGTGGCCAAGAAGGCCAGTGGTATCTTGGGGTGCATTAGGAAGAGCATTGCCAGCGGGTCAAAGGAGGTGATCCTGCCCCTCTACTCAGTCCTGGTGAGGCCTCACCTGGAATGTTGTGTCCAATTCTGGGCTCCTCAGTTAAAGAAAGACAAGGAACTACTGGAGAGGATCCAGTGGAGGGCTACGAAGATGATTGGAAACACCTCTCTGATGAGAAAAGGCTGAGTGAGCTGGGACTGTTTAGCCTGTAAAAGACAGAGGGCAATCAATATATCATTTATCAATAAATGCACATATCTTAAGGATGGATATCAAAAGGATGGTGCCAGACTCTTTCCAGTGCACATGGGCACAAACTGAAACACAGGAAGTGCCTTCTGAATATGAGAAAAAACTTCTTTACTGTGAGGGTGACAGAGCACTGGAACAGGCTGCCCAGAGAAGCTGTAGAGACCCCTTCTCTGGAAGAATTTAAAACCTGCCTGGGCATGATCCTGTGCAACCTGTTCCAATGCTTGAACAGTGACATTGAACTGCATGATCCCCAGAGGTCCCTTCCAACCCCAACGCTTTTGCTATTCTGTGATTCTGCAAATCTAATCAGAAGCTGAAATTGATCAAACACTGGCAGATTGTTTATTGCCACTAAAATAGCTCTAAAAGTTGTTTAACCACAGTAGTTGTCACAACAGGGGGTTAACTTTTCATTCCGATGCACTAGGTATTGGCAGCAATGGTGGTATGTTCAAATCTCTGTATGGAGATATCTTTGTTTCCTTAGAAATCAGGGTGTTGGAGACGAATACAAATTAAAACACTTGCTAATATACGTTATCGAGAGCAAAATAAGTAAAAGGTGAACAGAGAGGCAAACTCTTCTAGTAGCAGGAGGGTATTATCTAGGCATGTTCTGGTGATGACATCATCTGTTACATGTTTTGGGACTGACCAGGAGAAATTCTCTGCTTGGGAGGCATGGAGCTGTGAATTCCACAGGATGAGAGAAGGAACTTTGCTCTGTAAGGATGTCAGGGAATCTTGTGCATAGCATTAAGTGCTTACAGGAAGAAATGGTATCAGCGAATGTGATAACGCATCAGGACTTGGTGGAAGATTATAAAAGATGCCGAAACAAAACAGGAACAAAGAAATTACCTGCTTTGCAAAATTTTGTGTCTTATTTATGTGAACAAAGTACCTTCTTATTTTCCCCTCCCCTACCCCACAGAAAATATGTCACTGGTAATTCTGCATGGCTACAAGCACACAGACTTTTAAAATAGAAGTGGTAGCTGAAATATATGTAGCAGAAAAAATATACAGAGGAATTAACCCTTCTAGAGGAAAAGAGTAGTATACACAAATTAGAGTCAATAAATTTTAAAAAGATCAAGCGCACTACAGTGTGATTTATTTTGCATTCCATAATCAAAGCAAATAATTCCTATTTCCACTATATTTATCAGAGATATTTATTTTTCTGTAGATTTCTGTTGCATTGGAAGTTAAATAATCTTAAAATCTATTTCTTTTAGCTTCCCCATATCTATATTTTAAGTATAAGGGTATTTTATATAATTTGACATAGGTCTTATCACAGTTATAGGATTGAGAGGTTATAAAGATCATTAAAACCAATGAGGTACTCTCAATGAAAATGCAATGATAAAGCCCGTGCCTTTTCATTTGCCCTCTTTGGGAGCACCAATACTTCGAGTGATAATATTACAACTGCATCTCATGTGTTGTTTACAATATAAATGACACAGAAATTCAGGCAATTAATACAAACTCTTTACAGAGCCAGAGATGCAAACAACAGGATGAAGTAGCACAAAACCCACCAGTGCTGCTGGACATTTTTTGCTGCCTTTCTGAGTGAAGTTGATTCTCACTTTCAACAGGCTGAGAAAACATTCCAATAAAATATTTTTTAAATTGAAAATCCTTCAGCAGTACAGCACTGAAAAGTGCCATCTGAATCTTTGTATTCAGTTCCCTACAGTCACAAGTACCTTAAAAACAGAAGGCGTATGAGAAGCAACCAAACACTTTTCTGGGTATCTCCTAGGAAATATCTGATCTCCAGCATATAAAGCTTCAAAATGGTGCATTGTGAGTTAACTCTGAACTATAGACACAAATAAATTCCTCTTAGTCCTCTTAGAACTCAGGGCTCTGCTCTACAAGACTGTTGTATTATTTTTTCTTATGTCAGATGGAAACTGCAGGGAAAATAGTACTTTTATTAGTTATTTTTATTTTAGGGTTGCAACAATAATGGTAAGCATTGTGAAAGTATGGGATCCTGTATTTTGGAGCTGTGGGAAGCTGTGTCCTGTAGTTTTTCTGTTTCACAGCAGTATCATGTGTCAAAAAATACTGAGCCAAAAATATGTAAGGCCAAGAATTTTGCAGCCTGATATCTAGTCTTGTCCTAGTGGAATATTAACCCAGTAAATAAATAAGCTTTAAGAAGAGCAACTGAATATGGTCCAGGACAGGACATGACACTCTGCTAGCCCAGCGCTTAGCATTTTTCTCTGACAGGTAGGAGATTTTAGCTTAGTTTGCTGCTATCTTAGCAAAAATAGGAGAAAAGTTGCATGTCTACTTATGAATGAACATTTGGGTTGCTGAACTGCTGGTGTAAAGACTGACATCCTTCTTTCTTTGGAGCTGTAGTCAAAAAGGAGGAAGTGATTATCTCAGTGAGGAGGTCCATGCCTTCATGTCCTCAGCAGGAGAAGATGACTCCTTCCTGTACAGAGATTTGTGTTCAAAACCTGTAGAAAAGCCAGGGTCTCCAGATCCCCATCTCCTACGATGAACATCTATGTATGATGTGCTAGCCTTTGTGGCTCCCATGCTAAGACTCCAGATCAATGTTAACACTTTCCAGGTGTTAATGCCAATTTAAAAAAAATTATCTCTGCTAACTTCCAGCTAGTCATTCTTTTCACTTTGCCCATTCATCTTGCATCTCTCTTAAGCTATATTTATCTCACTCTCTGTATGAAAGAGTAAATGCTTAAATGAAAAGGAACTCCTAAGACGAGTTTTGCCTCAAACACAGTTACCATAACAGGAGCCATAGGCACCTTGTTCTTCCTCTGTAACGGTGAATGAATGGGAGAAGATGGGCCTGGCACTGTGAAGCTGAGCCTGATTCCTGCATGAAGAGCAGGAACTATCAGTAACAGCAATCATACTGGGAAAGGGAATTTTTGCCTCTCTACTCACTTTTGCAGCAGTGACGTTTTGTAGTGAATATGCAAAGAAGCCTGGAATATCTTCTGTTGTGCAAAAATCAAAAATATTCAATATGAAGAACTTGCGTCTGCATGCAGTTCCATGCAAACTGAAATCTACTGCATACCATTGTCTTGATATGATGTGAATCATGTAAGTAGGATTCTCATGTGACTTTGAGTCTGAGTGCATGTCACCATCTGAGGTCTTATTCTACATCATTACATTAATTTACATAGGAGAAAAGAATGCTGTTGTTCAAGCTAAATAAGAAAATTTGCTTTTTCATTTGCATAGAACTATAAACAAGCTAAATAAAGTTATATCTCTTATGTGGTATCTCTTTGATGCAGGATCCATGTATTTTTAATGAATATGACTAAAGCAAAAGCAAGCATGCTGCTACACATCTTATGAGTCATGGTTTAAACAGTTGTAATTTCTAACTTATTTTGGAACTTGACATCTAAGCACTGGATTTATCAATCCAAATTCTGTTGTCCAGTCTTTTAAATTCTTACTTACTAGAGCAAGGAAAGAAATTTGTTTTATCTTGTTTTTAAGTTTATTTCCTTTACGGAAATATTTCCTATTTGCTTTGCAGTCTAAATTTTTTAAAGTTTCAGTTATTTCATCATTTTAGATTTCATGTTCTAACTGCTGGTATGGATAAGGTAACTAACTATACTAGAACCTGACTGTAATGAAAAAGATGTAGGGTGATACTCCCATATGATAAAGGAATATTTTGGTTTCAACTTTTAGTTCTCTGTAAAGAAAAGGTCCTGCATAATGTCTGTCGCTCTGAATGCCAGTCTGCAGTATTTCATGTACATGTCAAATTATGCTCCATGGATGAACTCTGGGGATTAGGGTCACAGAAGAGCTTTTTTACAGATTCTGTTTTGCAATCCCTAATGTAAACCATTTGATCTCCTCTCCTACTGTTTGTGCTCATCTTTAGAACTATTAGAATATGTATTTGCGTATCCTTTTCTTGGAAAAATTACCTGCAATGGGTAAGCAAAGCATTAATTCTTTGTGGGTGGAATAATGCTTTCACATGCATTATATGGGCATTAGTAAGTTTAAAAATATTCCATAGTAGTAAAGACTTGAATTGAGCCTTGCAAAACTGGATTAAGTTCTATGCAAGGTTTATGTTTACACTTTCAGTCAGCGTAAGTAATTTCCTTCTGTAGTGACATCTTTATCCCTTGTTTATGCTGTGTTTTATGTTTGTTTTATTGTTAGGGGAAAAAAAAGGAGGATGAGTGAGACAGACTACAGTTGTTTGCCCGTGTTCTTAAGAATGTGGGGCCTTGGTTATGTCAGTAACATATCATTGCAGGAGTTAATGCTAAACTAGTTGAACAGTGAGGTGAAAATCAAAGTTTACAATTAAAAAAGCTTTCAGGCTTTTTTCCTTGATTTCTAAAATGAAGACAGAAAAAATATTACAAAAACGACCTTCTATGCCCCTGTTGTAATGTCAGGTCTTGATGGCTTAGTTTGCAAGGATATCAAAGACCTTGCCTTGCCACAAGACTCTGCTTAGTGAAATTCATGGCAGACTTCTGGCATGGGATCCAGGTTGAATCCATTTGTGCAAAGCAGGAACATATGATTCCGCAGCCCGAGCTGTAACCACACTTCACAGTGTCTGGGCAGCAGACTGTTGTGAAGAGTCTGACTATCTGCAGGGAAGAAAAGATAACCCTATGTCCAGAAACTTTGCCCTCTGTAAGTTGTGGGATGAGCTGTGTCCCCACAGTATCCACTTCCGTTCTCAAAAAGGGTGAGGGAGCTCTTGTAACAAACAGTCAGCATNATGAGTTGTGTCCTCACAGTATCCACTTCCGTTCTCAAAAAAGGGTGAGGGAGCTCTTCTAGTGAACAGTCAGCACCAGCCCAATGTCCAGCTGCGTAGGCTTGGAGCAGAATTTGCGTAACCGGATTTCCACATGTTCAGTGAGCGCTGCCCAACATTTTTGGGTTGTTACTTTTTTTTCAATGGGACACCCAAAAATCTCCAGAGAGAAATACTGTTGTCATTCAGGAAGTAAGGAAATAAAAAGTTGGAACAGGCTGTAAAATTCTGGCTTGACTCTGAGAAAATATGCATATAAAGGGAATGCATTCTTGAAGATATATTTACTTTTAAAGAGTTTTACTTAGGTAAACCGTAAGCTTAAAATAAAGCAAAGAAAGACTGGAATAGCAGCTGAGGATAATTCAGTTAAAACTATATAAAAAGCCTAATTCTTGACAGTCTTTTTATTTGACATTATTTTCTTCCCGGAGTTTTCTCTTCCAAAAAAACCCTCCAAAAATTGGGAAAAATAGTAAGATGAAGTAACAGCAGCCAAAAACGTCCTCAGCAAAACTATTTCCTTCACTGTCAGCTTGATATTGAGGAAATTATTCCTCATCTATGATTATACTATTTGCCTTCTGTTGTTTGCAGTCACTCATTATTCCTCGTGGTAGAGACACAAGTAGCTGATGTTTTTGCCTTTAACATTTTGCTATTACTAATGTTCATCACAACATTTTCTAATATCCATGGGCTTTTTTTAACATGAAATTGCAAATGCTGAATATTATCTCTCCATCTAGCTTGCGTGGAGTAAGGCAACTTGCTCTGAAGGATAGACTCTAACTGGAGTTTAACCACACAAATTTGGATGGAAAAATGGCCACTCTGAGTCCAGGATGAAATACAGATTGCACAGAATTATCAAATGCCTTTCCTAATTTTTATTCACAAGCTTCTACAAAAGCAGTACCAGAAATTTAAAGGTTTCATGAAAGAGCTTGACCTCCACCCCTTGCCCTGAAACTCCTGCTGGCAGTGGAATAAGTGCAACAGAAACAGATATTAGAATTTTCATCCAAAAGTCTGCACGTGTGACAGGGAAATTGGAGTTCTTGTGAGAGGAAGAATAATGATATCCTTCGTTATTTGTAAAAATGAGTGGAATTTTAGTCTGATAAAGAGGTACTAGATCTTATTTTTTAAAACATGTATGTTGGGAGTGGTTATCTGAAAAAAGCCACCTCCTTATGACAAAGACTTATATTTCCAAGGGAAAAAAACTGACTCTGAAAGGATGCAGAAAATAGGGCATATATACCCAGATAAGCTTTATTTCAAACAAAACCAAGAACAATTGACCAAAGCAAACTCTTAATATGAAGGTCCTCAAATTGCTCTGAGAATGCCCTAAGATGTTGCCAGAAGAGACTCAGTATATGCAATATATAGTAATAGTATAGTATATGTAATAATATATATAATAATATATATATAATTAAAGTCAGCTTTACAACAAAGAGAAGTGCATAAACTGAGTGTATTGGTCTGAACAAGTCAGTGCAGGACTAGGTGACCTCATAGCAGAACAGATGTTAAGAAATCATACTTGTTGACAGAGAAAACAGTGCATATCTCAACATATAATCCCAGCTGAAAATGGGTAATAAAAGCAGTATTACTAAAAGTTATATTTGTTTAGCATAGAACAAAATATGTCTCTCGAAATACTTAGGATCGGCTTTCACAAAAGCTTGACTTTCTCAGGAATTGCATCATTTAGGTCCTTTGAAAATAAGCCTCTGAGTTATCCCTTTAAAGTAAAAAAGAGAAATGTATTGCCAGATGTTTTTATGTTTGTGATAACCTTTAGAAGGGTAGAAATGCATTGTTACATCACTTCTGCCCTGCAGGCATAGCACAAGAGGGAAAAATTCAGATGTAGCTTCAAAAATCAGGGAGGAAAATTTAAAATACCTTGGCCTTCTGGTGTTAATTGTGGGGTTGATCATGATACAGTGTTCTGGACACTCTACTTAAAACTGATTTGCAGCTGACTCATTGGAGAAAGCTTATTCATTCATCAGAGAATTATTCAGCATGAAAACATTTCATAGTGAGCAGACTTGTGCCGAAGCTGTGGCATGCCCTGAGGGAGTGGTTTCAGTGGTTTCCTTCCCCAGGGCAGAGGCTGTAATGTTGGTTGTGCTGGTAGCTCTGTAAAATGCTGTGCATGGATGATCTCCTCATGGCCATAAAAAGGAAAACATCTGAATTTGCAATTGATGGGAATTGGAATTTAGTTATATAGATCCAAATTGTTGGACTGCAGTTATATAAAGCCAAAGGGTTCCTGTTTCTTCCTCCACGTGCAAATGAGCAAAGAAGGAGAGATGGTGGGTGGTGCACTTTACACTTATCCTTGAAAGGAAAGAAATGGAAGCCAGCACAGGGTTTCTGCAGACTAAGTGAAAAGCTGTGAACTTCACTACGAATTTATGAATCAAAATGTACATTTCTTGGCCCATTATTTTACTGAAGTTGTAAAATCATGTACTTCCCCTCGCCAGGATTTCATGCAAAATACAGCTAATTCAAAATCTAGATTACTATTTCTTTTCGTGAAAGCATATAGAAAAAAATTAGGCAAATTTCCTGGATATTCCTGTTGGGTAGGAAACAGATATATTTATTGTCAGCTGGAGCGATTTTAGGGAACACAGAGAGTTTCAAAACTAAGTTTCCATTTGTATGTATGTACTGTAATTTGTGTAATTAAAAGCCGAATTATGTTGCTAGCAATTCATTTGCTGGAACACAGACAGAATGTGTTGTACTCATACTGAACATGCTTGGTTTTGAAGTCTTCTGCTGGACTGCATAACTTCAAAATTTTATAGGTCTTGGACAAATATTAGAAAAATTTTTTTGAAATGCTGTTCTCTACTCTCTCATCTCTCTTCCTCAAATTAATAACAGATTTTCAGTTTTTTATGTCTAGAAAGTAAATGTTGTGAAGTCTTTCCACATTTACAATCTGATGCCATTTAAGACTGGAATCCCTTAAAAGAATTCTGCCTCTGCTAAATCAAAATTTTTATAATTTACTCAATGGCTGAGCCAAGTGATTTGCTCCATGTTCACCATCTTCCACACAACAAAGGTAATAAAGCCATAAAAATTAATGAAATATGATATTTGAACATTTTGATGGAAAGCTATACACTCCAGAATCTTGAATTAGTCTAAATTTTGTCATTCAGGAAACCATTTTTCTTTGTATTCCATCACACTTAACTGAAGAATATAAAACACTGCTACTGACTTTCTCACAACAAGGAATTTAATACAGTAAAAAGCAGGTAGAATTTAAACTGCACTGCGGATTTGAGAGAAACATTTAGAATTTAGCATATTGCATCAGTTTTAAGACTTTGGTAACCTTATTTTAGCATTAATTTATATTAAGATTCTTAACTATTTCTCCTTTCATTGGCTCTGAAAACAGAAGCTCGGTGCTAACAGAACATTAAAATACTGTGACAGAGATTCTGGAAACTTAATCTCAAAGGACAGGGAGTAGAAAGATATTTTTCGTAATTTGCTATAGTAAATCACGTTGGTCCAAACTCTTAAAACAAAATATACAAATATTTGACAGTGCCCCAAAGCTACCTTAATTAAAAGAAAGCTATTCCTAGAGTAGTCTGCAATACAGTTATACTTTTCTGCTTCAAAATCTTGAACTGCTCTCTTAGTAACCTATTTGTAGCTGTGCCACTAGACCATAAAAAAGAAAGATAGTTTTGTATAGAAAGGGTCTTGCTCAACTTCTGAAACAATAAAAAAGGAGGTCATAGGTGATACTTCTATTAGTGTTGCCTTGCTTATGTCATGAATCAATCTTTAAATTTCATATAAACCCACTGATTAAAAACATCGAACCCACACAATTTAGCTTGCATTAAAGTGATTGTAATAAAATCCAGTCTTCTGCTTTCTCTAGGATTGTTCAGCTCTAACCTGAGCTGTGCAAAACATCTAAATACTTCTTTCTTACAAGGTCTATTTATTTCAGAGACCTCTAAGGTATACATTTGCTCCGTTCTTTTGATCTTCATTGCACAGATGGAAGCAAACCTAGATATGTATGTAGGAACATGTGCAAAGCTGTTCTGCTGGAGCTTTTGTGAGCCTTGGAGGCTTTGAGAACCCTTTGTCTTATACTCACAGCTGTCCAGGGAAACAGCTGTAATACCTGGCACAGCACTCTAACTGTACCCAAATTCACCAGTCTTTTCTTTTATTTCAGCAGGGGAGCAAGAGAAAATACTGAATACTCATTCCTAAAGCAATGATATCTTTCATTTCCAGAATAAAGGGACAATGTGGAAATATATGAGATGCTTTCTTAACTGTTACAATAGCAAAAATGCCTTCTCTGTGGTGAAAGTTTCAACACTCTGATCTAAAAAGTCAAATACATCATAGAATAAAATGCTGGCTTGTTTGTTAAATTTACAAGAAAATGGCTCTCTTTTATTTTGATAAAAAATGATACATGCCTGTAGTTCTTCCGCCTATTAAAAAAAGAAAATTGTAAGCTAGAATAAGTGTTTTGATGAGAATCGTGGTTAGATTTAGGCAGTTCTTCAGCATCATTTTCTAGCCTGCATATCCAGGACAAGACAGATATTCTCAAACAATATCTGAATGACTGCCACATCCAGAGGAGATATACTGTTATCTGTGATCCTGAGACATCATCCCATGAATTATTACTCATTTTATCAGAAGCTGTTCCCTGATCCTAGGATAAATATAAATAAAAACTTTAATAAGGCCAATGGGACAATCAGAGGCTGCCATTTCTAAAGATGACAATATTCTTCTGTAACACCTCCACGACCACCCTCCCTTGCTATGCTCTCCTGGTGCAAGAGTAGTGCTCACACTGTGGTCAAGTGCCACACTCAGCTTCCGAAAAGTAAGAAGAAACCTTTTCCTGGCAGCAAAGTGAAAATGCCAAATGACATAGAACTAGAGAGAAAGATGGTTTCATTTAAAAAAAAAAAAGAGAGATTTCTGACACTTTTTACACTGTGTGCCTGCTCTGCTCTTCTGAGTAGCATTCACATTCGCCAAAACCTCCAACTTACATGTAAGAGGCAATGGAGCAGAAAAATGAGGTAACCTAAAACCCTGTGGAGGTAATCCCTTGCTTGGCCCAAACTGATAACGCTGGAGTCATCTCTGTTTTTCTCTGCGGGCTGATGAGATCTCTGTAACATGATAGAAAATGCTGCATAGCATCACAGTCACAAATTTGGCGTAACAAGATTTAAACTGAGGGGCTGTGGGGGAAACTTGACTCCTGAGAACAAAACTGCTGCAGAGAAGTACTTCTCACCACGATGAGTCTAGTGGCAGAGCTTAAGGAAGAAGTGGAAAGACTAAGGAGTATTAGGGAGAGAGAAAGAGAAATAGATGGGAGGAGTTACACCCTTCCAACCCTGAGAGAAGCTCAGCAGGAGTCAAAAGAACCACACTCCTCTTGCTATCTGGCAGATGGAGGAGACCTGGTAGACTGGGGGGAATGTAAATGGGTCCCTACTAGTGGGGGTAAAATAATACCCTCCCAACCCCCATCACCTTCCCAGGTACCCTTACAGAACAGGTACAAGGCTCTGGATCCAGAGGGTCAGGCAGATGACACTAAAGAATAAAATCTGTCTAGAGGGTCTCCCAGTTGCACTCTGTCTGTCAGACAGATCACAGCCTCAGGTATTGAGAAAAGAAGGGCACTTGTAGTAGCTGACTCCCTTCTGAGGGAATGTTGACCAGACCCTTCCCACAGGGAAGTCTGCTGTCTCTCTGGGGCCCGGGTATGGGATATTACCAGGACACTCCCTGAACTAATTCAGCCCTCTGATTATTACCCAGGATGCTGATTCGGAGAGTACCTTGGGAAACAGCCCTTAAAAACAAAGGGATGCAGGAAGGATGGACATACTTAAAGGAATTTGGAGGTCTCAGGAGCAGGCTGTCCCTATGGAGCAAAAGATGAGCCGGCAGTGACTTCAAGCATATGGGAAATCAACTTCTCCTCCACCTTTGCTGTAGGCAGCCAGAGCTGCCACAGATCTGGTACCTTCTCGTTACGCTGAAGTCCAAAGTGGGAGGTGGAAAGGCAGAGAAGGATTTTTTAAAATGTTTTTCAGGTTAGGATATCACATAATGAAAGCCCGGAATACAAATAGGAATTTCCGATCTGGGAGCATCCTGTACAGGCCTGATTGGGCTCCGTCCTGGTTTTGATACTGTGCTGCCAGGTTTTTGGGAGCTATTCTACACAGCAACAATAATAAAACCAGAACCCAAAATTCATAAACTACAGAGTTCCTGTGTTAGGACAATGACGAAGTCACCTTAGATGACACTCTAGGTGTTGACAGTCAGGAAGGGGGATTTTTTTTTTTTTTTAATTTGGACTGAAAAATATGTAAACCAGACAACAAATATGACGTATTACAATCATTTTTATGTTCCAAAGTGCCCTTCACTCATGGTATCTCAAATGGCTTAAAGAAAAAGATTCAGAGGTAAACTAATTAACTAAATGTATAAACAATTTTCTTCCAGCAGAGATTTGTGAAGAACTAGATTTTCCCTGTAAAACAGTGATCCTGGGAGTGGTACAAATTCTTGTTACCCAGCTGCTTTAAGCAAATAGAGATGAATCCTCTCTTGCAGCACTCAGAAGAAAATTGGGCTTTTCCCTGGCCAGGCCACCATTGCAGATTCCAGTTTTTGGAAATCTTTGGAATAGATTAAAGTTTCTGAAATTCTCTGGAATACTGTCATTTTCCTGTTAGGACATGGTCTGCATGAGAACAGCCTTAAAAACTGTCTGCCATTGGGAAACACTCTCGCTACCGTGCTAATAAAATTGATGTATTAAGATACGAGGTCTAATTTGGTGTTATTTTGTGAGGGGTTTTGCTTTTGTATGGCTCATTCTACATCTGTTTGCCTGGAATGAATAATATATCTGACCTTTTTACTTTCAGATGCAAAACAAAATCCATTTGCTATGTTCCCATGTGTTCCCATTTGCATTTAATCTGCAATTTCTGATGAAATTTTGAGAGGCCCTGGTCTGCAGAAATCAGCACCTGGGTCACTGAGCCATAACACTGAAGTGTCATCAGCTGTGGTAAGGAGTATCAAAATCAAAATGTCTTCTTTGTGCCCACTTCCCACACCTACAGCTGCTCAGGAATAAGAAGGATGCTGAGAAGGAATTGAGGGTGCTGGTGGATGACAGACTGGACACGACCTGACGATGACCACTCACAGCCCAGAGCCAAACGTGTCCTGGGCTGCATCCAAAGCAGTGTGGGCAGCAGGGGAGGGAGGGGATTCTCTCCCTCTGCTCTGGTGAGATCCACATGGAGTGCGGCTCTGGGATTCTCAACATAAGAAGAACTCTGACCCTCTGGAGTCAGGAGATTCCAGAGGAGGGACACCACGATGATTTGAGGGATTAAGCACTTCTCCTGTGAGGAAAAGAGAAAGATTGTTCAGCCTGATTGTTCAGCTTCGGGGTGACCTAAATGAGGCCTTTCAGTACCTGAAGGGAGCCTACAAGAAAGATGAAGAGAGACTTTTTACAAGGGCCTGTAGTGACCGGGCAAGGGTGAAAGACTTTAAAATGAGAGTAGGTTTAGATTAGATGCTAGGCAGAACCTCTTTTCTGTGAGGGTGGTGAGGCACAGGAACAGGTTGCCCAGAGAAATTATGGGTGTCTCAAGTCTGGGAGTGTTCAAGGTCAGGCTGGATGGGGCTTTGAGCAACCTGGTCTAGTGGAAGGTGTCCCTGCCCACAGCTGGGGGTTGAAACTAAGTGAGCTTTAATGACTCTTCCAACCAAAGTCATTCTATGATTCTATGATAAGGTAACCAACAGAAATGGCTTCAACAAAAGTTATAGATAGAGATTAAAAGGTGGATTAGATGTTATGTGCAAAATATGTGTCTCTATTTTGTCCAACAAAAGACTGTGAATGGGCCTCAAAATGGAGGAAAAAGCAATTAATTTCTACTTAAGGTTGCTATATATTATGGAAGAGGGATGAAAAGGTTTCAGATAGAAAAGTATCTGACCTACCAGGAACATGTATAGTACTCTATTACAAGAAGACACGTGTTCTTTGAAGTCACTGATGTTGCATCCACTTGCCTTGTGACTGTGCTTCCAGAAATTCACTTTTACAG
>VZTG01009883.1:0-13833 GCA_013397845.1 Melanocharis versteri | reverse complement strand
CTGTGAGGGTGGTGAGGCACAGGAACAGGTTGCCCAGAGAAATTATGGGTGCCTCAAGTCTGGGAGTGTTCAAGGTCAGGCTGGATGGGGCTTTGAGCAACCTGGTCTAGTGGAAGGTGTCCCTGCCCACGGCTGGGGGTTGAAACTAAGTGAGCTTTAATGACTCTTCCAAGCAAAGTCATTCTATGATTCTATGATAAGGTAACCAACAGAAATGGCTTCAACAAAAGTTATAGATAGAGATTAAAAGGTGGATTAGATTTTATGTGCAAAATATGTGAGGTTTTTTTCTGTTTTGTCCAACAAAAGACTGTGAATGGGCCTCAAAATGGAGGAAAAAGCAATTAATTTCTACTTAAGGCTGCTATATATTGTGGAAGAGGGATGAAAAGGTTTCAGATAGAAAAGTATCTGACCTACCAGGAACATGTATAGTACTCTATTACAAGAAGACACGTGTTCTTTGAAGTCACTGATGTTGCATCCACTTGCCTTGTGACTGTGCTTCCAGAAATTCACTTTTACAGGTAAATCAAATGTTTGGTAAGTGTATCCAGACTGTAAACATATTGTGTTGACAAAGATAACAAAAATTTGCATCAAAGCAGCTCAGTCACAAGCCATGTGTAAAACCAGATAGTCTGTAGCCAACCGTTTTCCAAATTTTTAGTGTCTGGACAATGTCTGCGGCTTTCAACAGCTGGTCTTTGTTGTTTTAAAATTTTGAAGTATACCCTAGTACATGGGGTAAAACATTATAATCACAATTTTCTCAGAGTTTTCTCATGGGTTGTCTTCAGCTGCTTCTATAAATCAACAATGTTTTTCAAGTCTTGTTCCTCTAGACAACCCCATTCTATACATGTGTTTAGTGATGCATTCACGTCTTGGAAGAGAAGTGGATTATAACCACAATTGTGCACCACCTGGGAAGTGTGCAGCCTGGGTAAACCAGCTGCAGATTTCTTCTGCTTGCAGCTGCCCAACCCAGGGAAATTTAGGCTCCCTCCTTGAAGCCCAGCTCCTCCCAGTGTTTGCCAGAGACTGGACATCCTCAAAAGGGACAAAAGAAGATCAAGGGAAGGCAGCCTACCTGCAGGGATGTGGGCATGTCTGACCTCTTTTAGAAAGCCTTCAAGGCACCTGTGTGGTCTCACCATGTGTTAAAAATTTCCAATGGAGGAGCCTAGTAAAATACAGGTGTGCGAAATACTTCTCATAGCAGGTGATATGATGAAAAATTTGGACTTCCAAAGATATATAAATATGCTTCAGGTCCCTAACATAAAGTCGTAAGAAACCAAAATACAATAGCTTCTTTTTAAGACAGCTGTAAAGCAGAAGGCCATATTCAGAGGATGTAAACATCAGGAGAAAAGCTTTTACACAATGCATATTATCTCAATAAGAAAAAGGTTTAAAATATGACTTTTCATTTTTGCATCACTATGAAGACAGTATTATTCTCCAAATGACCACTGTGTTCACTGGCTGCAGTGAAGAGGAAAGGGCATGTAGCCCACTTCCAGCCTTTCTGTGCCTGCACTGCTGGGACAGGGCCAAGAAAGCAGCAAAGACCAGGAGATCACAGTCAGTAATGCTGTTCTCAGTGGGTGTTGGGGGCACCTGCATAAATATACTGCTGATACTATTGGTACTAGCAAGATACTATTGGAGTAGAAATACATTGCCCATCTCTACTTGGTCTTGAACAAGTGACGGATGCCGGGAATGAAGGAAGGAGCAAGTGACTGGACTGTGCTGTTGATGCTTTGTCTGAACTGGGAACCATTTTCCTTTAGGGTAACACTGCACCCACATGCATCTTGAAAATAGCATGAGAGAATAGCCTAAACAGTGCAATTAACTTCATAACTTTCCATGAAGACAGACAATACAGTTGATTTATAATTTACTGATCTGATTTTGAGCTCACACATGTCACCCCAGAACCCAGGTCACAGAAGCAAAAAAGCTTGAACTCCCATTCTCTGGGCATAACTTTCTCTAGAGGCTGTAGTCCCTATGGAGACAATCCAGTTATTTTGCTGTATTTGACAGTTTTACAGCCATCATAAACAACATGAAATGACCTTACTTTGAAACATGTCGGGACCTTGTCCTCAACTGCCTCAGATCAGACTGAAGATAGGATGGAGTTCAGCACAGCTGAAGAAAACACTCATGTGAACATGCTCACAGCTTAAAAGCAGTCAAGATTAAGGGCCATTTGTTTGTTGGGGATTCTTTAAAACTGCGTTTTCCAGCCAAAAATAGGTCCCTCCAGTCCAAACCCTTGGCTCAAAGCAGGGCCAATTGGGGCAAGTTGCTTTAATATTTTTTTCTTATGTATGGTAAATAACTTTGATGAGATCATCTCTTTTATATATATATATGTGTGTGTGTGTGTGTGTGTGTGTATATATATATATATAAAGGTACTTCAGCGGAAAAAAATCAAGCCAGAGCAGATTTACGTAACAGTGAAATAGAAAGCCAGTCAATATCCAGATTTCCTACATTTTTTCCTTCAAGCAAAAGTAAACAGAACAAGGCATTTTGCCTTGTACGGTGCTGTTGCAGTTACAGAAAGACCTCTTTTCTTTGGACTGAAGACTTAAATATGCAATGAAAACAGTGTTCACTGGTCAGCACCCTTGTATATATATGGGCTGTAATTTCAGTAATTCTCTGTGCTGCTTGTGTTGAATAAAAAGTGAAACTAGGCCATGCACTGCATACTTACAGCACGTTAAAGCGCTGACTCCAGTCAGATATGCAGGGAACCAACAAGTGGATTTCCACAATCTCTTCGGGCAATACGGCATTTTACAGCCCCCCTTAAACTGTGGCTTCACACAATCTCTGTGACCTGAGCCAGCCCAGATACTGAAGAACATGCCAAAATGGGGGAATAGAAAGGCAATGAAGTCTGATTTTAAGTTCTGTCGTGTAACCTAGTTTCAAAAGTTTCAGAAGTTTCAAAATATCAAGGTGCTGGATTTAAATAAATCTGCTGAAAGCTGCTATACTTATATTCCATTTCAACACATCCTGAAAACACTGAAATTCTGCCACCAACTCCACTAGGAACAGAAATTGTCACTATTAGAGCCTCTTTATCTTTCTAATGCCACTACGAATATTGGGAGGGGGGTCATTTCTGTAAAATCCATTGAAAATTTCATTGAAGGAGAGAGAGGAATTGTTTGGATATCTGTGAGGATTTCAATTTGTCCAAACTGTAATGCAGGGGGAATCCAAAATGTCAACTTGCAATGCTTCAAATCTATCCTTGAAATCCCAGCCTCTGAGGGAAGCTTGCAATTCTTGCAATTCTTTTTATTAGGACAACTCTACATTATAAAATAGTATTTGTTCATTGCTAATGGCATATCTCTTGAGATCCTTGACCTTCTCTCATTTATGTCAGAGATGTTCCAAAAATACTGAACTAATATAAAATAAAAGATGTCCCAATGTTATTCACTTTCACATTATCTATTTTATTATTTACTCTAATTCCATTATTCTAACATAGCACACTTTGTAATAAAAAGTTTTAAAAACAGTTGAAATTTTTAGAATTTTGTCAACAACATTTGTCTGTGGAAATAGCTGGAAAGAAGTTGTAATTGTGAAGCTTTTCATTTCTTCTATCGTATAGACTTTGCCATCTGTATCACTGGTCTTCTAAAATTTTCATAGCATATTTATCTTCAGGAAGGCAAGAAATGGGTTTCTGACATAATCATAATATAGCAACAGAGGGCAGGGGCACATTGATATAGCACCTTGTAAATGTGAAATAAATACATTTCCCATGCTCGGAACAGAGGAAGGAAGCCTAAAGGAAAATAAATCTGCAGAAGTTAAAAGTTTTCTTCCAATAACTATTTTAGAAGGCTGGGTTCGGCAGTACCCTAGTCCCCAAAGAAAAGGGACAACCTGAGTTTCTCTCATAAGGTCCCAAATCTGCCTTCAACCCACAGAAGGGTGAACCTGACTGTGCCTGATGTAGTGCCCTTGAACTCCACTGGGGCTGTAGGTCTGAAGGATCACCTCTGGGAGGAAGTTGTATCTTTGCTGTCAAGCAAAAGATGCTCATACCAAAGGGCAATCGATCAGGCATAAAACACACAGGGGAAAAGTATGAAGGTGAGGTGACAGGGGAGGAAACCTTTGGGATCCAGGCCACTGGTAAAAAGCCAAGAGGAAAAAGCTATACATAGTTAAGAGAGGGAAAGAACACTGTTCTTGTGAGTGAGATCAGTGAACAAATTGTGTACCATCTGCAACGCAGAGATACAAATAACTCACAGAAAAATATCCTGGTCTAAGGAATAAGCTTCTGAACAGATTCTGGAAGCACAGTTTTACCACTTGTAAACAGGAATTTGCAAGGCTGAAATGGTGATCTTCTATGTAGTACAAAGAGGAATAACAGCTAGAGAGGGTGGCAGTGCTGGTGCTGTCTGAGTCTGGCTGGCTACAGAAACACTGCTGGACAATGTTGAACAGACAGCCACATCTGCCCCCTCAGCAGGAGGAAAGCCACGGCTATGTGGATCCCTGCAGCATTTAGTTAGAAGTGGCAAAATGAAAAGCTTCAGGCTGCATCTCTAAAAGATTACAGGAAAGTCACTGTGTGCTACAGTTCAGGATCAAATAAAAAGTCATACAGGCAAGGGAAGAAAATGTTCTGTTGAAGCACATGTTAAAACACAGAAGCACATTTCACCTGGCAGCTTGTCGCATTTCACTGAAGTAACTGAGTGGGCAAGTGAGTTCACAGCACAAGTTGTAAGGATGCCTACCCTGCTATCTGACTTCATGGCAATAGCCAAGGCTGGTTGAGGTTGCAGATCCTTGCAGAGAGACTGTAGGCACACTTATTCCTCACTCTTTCATCCTAGAGAAAAAAAGGAAAGCAAATATTCAGGAAACTGACTGACAGATAAAAGAAATGGGAGATAAAGCCTTGAGGTAACAGATCAACTTCTGAACAAGCATTGAACAGCTGCACATATGCTTTACACAGAGCCAAATCTAGAGTTAAGAAGAAAATTAGGGGAAATAGCCCATATTTTTTAGTGGAAGTTTGCTGGACTGCAAATAGCATTTGAGGATAATGCGTAACAGATGGTAACTTAATGGGAAGGGAGGCAGAAAGCAATTTACAGTATATAAACTGTTCTATGAAATAGCAGGGCAAGAGAAAGTGCTGAAGGGATTAGGGGTAACTAGCAAATGGTACAGAAAGTGAAGGAGCCTGCTTGAGATAAATGAGAATCTGCATCTGTTGGCTGTGTTCTGGGCAAAAGATAAGAGACATGGATATCCACTGAAAATAACAAGAAAAGGGGCAAAAGGGACAGAGAACATTAGCACAAGTGCAAAGTCAATGTACAGAAGACCAGCAAAACCATAACTGAAGGAGTGCTTGTAGGAGTGCTCCAGCATCCTGTATCTGAATTCCAGCAAAGAGAAGATTAGAAATCAGAATAACTATAAAGGATGCACCTAGGAGTTAAAGAAAAGCAATGAAATCTTATTTCTCTTACTTTGAAATAGCCAGCGTAAAGGAGGTAATAGGAAAAGGATAGTACTATACTTTCTTGTGCAGCCCCCTTTCATCTGCCCCTTGATACTATAATCTTTCAACTGCTGGGCACGTGCAGAACATGAAGCCATGACATTACTATGGTGCTTGGAGCATTAGGCCATATTTAACTCTTGATAGGATCATCAGACCAGGACGTCCACTAACCTTACTTGTAGATCCTGTGTCTTGATGGCAAGGGATAAAAACCTCGAATCACAGTCTCTCATTTTCCAGCAAGGTGCTCTTAGCACAGAGAGTTAAGCTGGGCTCGAGCAGGGACTCTTGCTATTAGGGCTTCTCCGTTTGTACGAACACTTGAATTCGTATTTACCCGGAACAGGGAGAGCAACCATTTGTTAAGGCATTAAGTTAGGAGTGACCATTAACAAGTGAACATTTGAATATTAAAACCCCCAGAAATACTTCTGGGGTAGCCTAGCTGAAGATTTGAGCTCTAATAAGTGAAAGTCTAAGTAGGAGTTTTGAGATGAAGTGAGAAGCACTGTAATGCTAATGCCTGAAGACTGCAAAGGAAACCTAAGTACCACTAGAGTGGCAGTGTCCAACCATGAGCCTCTCTGTCCCCAGAATCCATAACTGAGCAACATTTATGCTCTATATGCAAAACATGAGGAGAATGTGTTGGGACACAAAGCTGGGAGGAGTGGCCAATACCCCAGAGTGCTGTGGTGTCCTTCAGAAGGATCTCAACAGATTGGAGAGACGGGCAGAGAAGAAATTCAACAGAAGCAAATGCATGGTCCTGCACCAAGGGAGGAATAACGCCCAGGCACCAGTATAGGATGGGAGCTGACCTGCTGGAAAACTCTGAAGAAAAGGACCTGGGGGTCCTTGTGGACAACAAGCTGTCCATGAGCAAACCAGCAGGGTGTCCTTGTGGCCAAGAAGGCCAATGATGTCCTGGGGTGCAATAGGAAGAACATTACCAGCAGGTCAAAGGAGGTTATCCTGCCCCTCTACTTAGCCCTGGTGAGGCTGCATCTGGAGTGCTGTGTCCAGTTCTGGGCTCCTCAGGACAAGAGAGATGTGGAGCTTCTGGAGCAGGTCCAGCAGAGAGTGACAAAGATGAATAGGGGACTGGAGCATCTCTCTTGTGTGGCTGAGTGAGCTGTGCCTGCTCAGTCTTGAGAAGAGACAACTGAGAGAGGACCCCATCAGTGTCTATCAGTATCTGAAAGGAGGGTGCCAAGAGGATGTAGCCAGGCTCTGCTCAGTGGTGACAAGCAACAGGGACAAGAGGCAATGAGCAGAAACTATTGCACAGGAAGTTCCACCTGAATGTGAGGAAGAACTTTATTGTGCAGGTGACTGAGCACTGGACCAGATTGCCCAGAAAGGCTGTGGAGTCTCCCTCTCTGGAGGTATTCAAGAATTGTCTGGACAAAACCCTGTGCTGTGTGCTCTAGGATGACACTGCTTGACCAGGGACGTAGGTCCTGTGTGGTCCCTTCTGACCTGACCCATTCTGTGATTCTGTGAATTATGTAGCATCTACAGAACCCAGCCTGTGGAGACAACAGGCAGTGTAGCTGGCTATAGCTGGACTATACCAAGTGAAATACAGTTTTTAAGTATTGCATCTTGGTGTGTATCTTGCCCAGGCTGAGACAGCAGCAACTTGAATCCAGAGCTTACATCCCTGATTGTTCCCGGAAGTACTGGGTTTTTTGAGGCCACAGATGAAGGAGAACAAGAAACTCACTTTTTAATTCAGAGTCTAGAGATTAAGATTGTTAATTCTGATGTGGTAGGTTGCCTCACCTTCCTTTCTGCAAGACAGCGTTTCAAGAGTCTGGAGAAGAATGGATACTATGAAAAAGGAAATGGATAGAACACAGAATTCTTGTGGAAAAGAGGCCAGTTTTACTTAACATTTAAAAATGGAAATAAATATTTGAGAGGCTATTTATTGGCAAAGTAAAACGTGACAATTAAAATTACTTTAAAAGCAGCAAGAATCATGAAGTTGTAGTCAAGCTGAAAGCACAAAAAATAGAAAAAAAGCGTTTCAGAAAATTAATTCCTTATGTCTGTACTCAAGAATATCTTCCTGCATCTGTTGTATTCTGTTCAGCAGATATTTAGCTGAATATAGAAGGAAACTAGTAAGCCCCAGCATGTGTTAATGTGCAACTCATATATTTTAATGGGTCTGTATTCACTTCACTGCATCTACAAAACTCCTGCTAATAGCAAGTAGTATTGTGTTAATGAGGGAGTGCAAACACATTAAAGGCCATACAGCCCTGTGACAACAAAGCCTTGAGAATGACACAATTGAGATTAAGGGTGTCCTATGGTTTCTCTTAAAATCTAGAACTAGCTTGTCCCTGTTAAAGCACTAAATACTATTACTACAGCATTTTGATTTACAGTGGCAGTCTAAAAATAACCAAAAAGTTGTGGTTATTAAAAGATTTGGTTCTCAATACTTATAACTATTCACCTGCATACCAAAAACTTTTTACTAACACTTTTTCTCCTTTGACTCTGCATTTGGCAGCCAAGCAAAATATGATCCCACTTTGTCATAGAATCACAGAATCACAGAATCTGCTGAGTTGGAATGGACCCTCAAGAGTCATCAAGCCCAACTCCTGGCCCTGCACAGAACTTCCCCAAGAGTCACACCATGTACCTGACAGCACTGTTCAAACTCTTCTTGAACTCTGTCAGGCTGGTGCTCTGACCACTTCCCTGAGGAGCCTGTTCCAGTGCCCACCCACCTTCTGAGTCAAGAATCTTCATCTAATATCCAAACTAAACCTCCCCTGACACAACTTCAGGCCATTCCCTCGGGTCCTGTCACTGGGCATCAGAGAGAGGAGATCAGTGTCTGCCGCTCCTCCTCATGAGCATCTTCAGCAGAATTGTTGTGAGACCTGGATGCACGGTTGCCATTAATGTCCTAATCCAGCCTGCCGAAACTTTGTAAATACTGGAGATGAGCTGGAACAATGTATGAAAACAAAGTACAGTTCATAACTGATGATAAACTAAAAGAAGTATTTAAGCAGTTTGCTTCTATATGTCAACAGTAAAACTAGCTCAGCTGTTAAAATGCCATGCTTCCATAGAGAGGTTAGACTTCACGGTAAGAAACACATCTCAGTTTACTAATGAAAGTCAAGACTTATTATTAAATGCCATCATGTGCATGATGTCATTCGTCAACCTGAAGTAGGCCTCCCATGCTGTAGCATGGCAATTTAGCTATAGGATTGTGGACCCATTGTAGAAAAAGTCTTGTAGCTTTATAATAGAAAACTTGGTGCTGCCAAGTTATGATCAAAGTCTACACAGTCTCCAAGATATGTTAGGCAATTTATGTACCAAAACTGTGGAATTTTCCCAAAATGGATAAAAGGATAAACAAGATAATGGCTCACAGACTGTTTTTTATCTGGTGATATTGAAAATTAACTGAAAGTTGACTTCTAATAACGAATGAAAACTTGCACCTCATTTGAAAATAAACATGTGCCTACTGTTCATCACTCTACAAGATGTGAGAGAGCAGAAGTGCTGGTGGAGGCTGTATTTACCACAGGCCAACTGAAGGTTGGACAGCCTGGCATAAACAAGCTGAGGAAGGGCCACTTCTCTGGGAGTGGGCCTCCACTTGTCCCTGCTTGTTGTGCCATGCAAACCTGAGGACTCAGAGACTGACATCTAACCCCCTTACATGTTTCTCTTATAGGTAATTTTTCCCATTTTTCCTCAATCACTATGTTATGTTTTGCCATATTTTGTTTTACTCAATGTCAGATAATGTTTTAGGTTTTTGGACCTAAAACTCTTTGCATAGAAAGAAGGGATCATGGTTGCCTTGCATGGTCTTCTTGGGTAAATAATTAGTTGGTCTATCTTACCTTTCCAAATAGCAGAGTACTTGAGAAAAAAATGACTGTGACACAAAAATTGAATAACGAAGTATTAATATTAATCTTCTTTTATATTTTGCAGTGGCAAATAAATCAATATCTTATAGACTTGCATAACAATCAGCAAATAAAACTGGCAGATAGTGAGTGCAGAAAGACTTCCCATTCATGCCATAAGTAGTTTATGACAGTAATATATTATTGATGCTCTGTCTACCCATAAGATTCACATACTCTCAAAAACAGCTGAGCCCAAATGTCCCATAAGTAATTTTCCTACTGTACACAGTGTCTTTGTCAGGCTTTCTGAAATACTGGCTGACCAGCAAAAAGGTAGAATAAAAGTATGTGTAGATTGTAAATAAATCACATTCCTCCCCAACTGCATGAAAGAGTTAAAATTTTAAATTTCTTAACTATGCCACTAAATCAGTCTGTTGCTATCACTTTCTCCAGCCTGAGTGTACCTTCCTCTGAGGTTTTCTGGAATTTGTCCTATTGCTTAGATGTCCCCATATGCTGGTTTTACTGCACAAAACCTCCACGCATCTAGTGCTCTCTCTGCTTCTTTCCTTCCCTTCCACTGAGCCTCATCATAGCCATTTCTAATTTGTTGCCTTGGGCTGCTGACAATTACCACTTAAGAAATGGTGTCCTGATGTACGTATTTCAATGCAGAGCAGATTGCTGAAGCACTGGTGTGAGGCTGCTGCTCTGAATTCCCTACCACACAGACACGCTCGCTGCCCTGTGCGCTACATTCAGATTTGCTGAGCGAGAAGAGCACAGTGGTGTGGAGGAGAGGGATGGGAGCACTGGCAGAAGGTAGGAAGAGGGCTCTCTCTCTGCCACTGCTCCTCTGCCTGTCCCACAGGGCACAAGTGCTGCCCCAGCCTTGCTGATTCAGCTGCACTGCACTCCTCTCGGGTGAAGAGCAGGCACTCTGCACACTGCCTCAGTGTGGCCGCACAGAAATCAACTGTAAGAAATGGGGAATACTTCAGGAATTTCTTCCCATCTCAGCATCCAAAGCATCACAGGTGAAACTTTCTGAAGAGGATTCCTGAGATCTCAGATGCAAGCTGTAGTGTTTGGCCTGTCCTATTCCTGCATTAAAAGGCTTTCACCACCTTAAATTGTAACTTTGAGACACACGAGTCACACGGGAGTTGTGTTGTATTTTTAGAATGCAATATTTTCAATTTGAAGTTATGTAACCAGAAATAAACAGGTTATACAAGTTATAAACTTTAGATTACATAGATTTCAGTAGGCTTGGGAAAGATAGTTATGTTGTGTTATACTAAAGAGATTTCTGATAGCGTAATTCTTCATCAATGAAAAAGAACTACTTTGAATCCAATCTGATTCAATGCAAAAATTCAATAAGAAACCGGGGAGTATTATAAGAGCCAAGGCTCACTACCACTAAAACATCAAATGTAAGCTCAGCCC
This sequence comes from Melanocharis versteri, assembly GCA_013397845.1. Taxonomy (NCBI): domain Eukaryota; kingdom Metazoa; phylum Chordata; class Aves; order Passeriformes; family Melanocharitidae; genus Melanocharis; species Melanocharis versteri. The sequence goes on along the minus strand of VZTG01009883.1, from coordinate 2,868 downwards.
ATGCTGGATATTTGAAAGAGGCTCAATGTGTACCTTTGTTATGGGAATAAAGTATGAACAAAGTAGTGGTGAAGAAAAATAACTGTTAGAAAGAAATGATAAATGACTGCATGGGTGTTGGCAGCAAACAGAAAAAAACTACAAAAAATCCAACAAAAAATCCTAAAGAAGCAACCAAGCAAATCTGGTTTGAGTTAGGTATGATTTAACACAGCTTAAATATACTTAAAAAAGGCATTCTTCATTAAAAGGTGATGAATCTAATAACTTTCTCAGTGAGCCAGAACGTCCTCCATAGTATTCAACAAGTGCCTGCCTGAGTTAAGGGGACAGCTGGTCCTGCAGTAATCAAGGAAAACAGAACTATTTTCCAGCGTTTTCTTGTGACCGTGAAAGCTTTTAGTGTTCAATAGGATCTTGAGATATATACCTGAAACCCCAAGCTAAAACTCCCCAGTAACATAACTTCCTAAAAAAATCAGTAATAAATTATTTATCAAGAAGTACCTTTAAAATTTTGCTGTGCTTACATTTATTTTTCACATGCTTTTGAGTTTTTAAAATTCTTCTTTAAAAAAAAAATCAGTCTTGAAATAAATCTGCCATGATGGAATTCAGAAATCAAAAATTGAATAAATAAATTTTTACCCTTCCCAGTCTGTCAGTGGGACTATTTTCTTTGAAGAACTTCTCAATTCTCATATATTCCACTTGAGATCTGGTTGAAGAATAACTCATACAATATTTTTTCTCTTCCTATATGAAATTGTTGTGAGAAGTTAGACTGGATCTAAATCAGAATCACAGAATTGGTATAAATTGTTTTACTGGTTTCAACTAATATACAAGTTTTTGTGTATGGCTTTCGTTTGTTGCTCTTTGGCAATATTTTGAAGAAAATTTTGTGCAAGGATTGTCTAAAGACTTTTCCCATAGTTAACATGAAAGGAAATTAAAAAGTTATGACACAATTATGCAAAAACTATAAAACTGTAAACATTTTATAGCCTGTAGCATTGAACATAAAATGATAGGATTAACCATGTAAGAAGTAAATTCTCTGCAAGTAAGAATTTAAGGCATTCTGTGGATGAATTTACATAGTATTTTGGGTTCAACTGGTGCATTTAAGCAAATTGGCTTACAGCACACAACAGTATTTGATAGCAAAAGCTGTATTCCTCTTGGCAGAAAATTAATACAAAAAATGTACCACAGGTAACTAATTGGCTCCAGATGCTAATTTAGTCCCTCTAAAATTAAGCCCCTAAAACACATTTTAAACGGTTATATGCAGAAACTAAAATTTTCACATTACAGAACCACTCCTACTGTCCTGGACTAATAATTAATGTAGCCATAGTAAAAGCGGGAGCCACTTGTTTTGGTAACTTAGAAGAAAATGTTGTCCTTTGCTATCTGAAAATCAAATTATTTCTGAGGTAGTTTTTTTAATTTGGCAGTTGCTATAGTGCCCACCCTCATGTCACACTTCTCATTGGCAGGTTTCAGCTATTCATTGCAGAGCTGTGTGCTGGTGAAGCCTGGCAGCCAGGCAGTGGAGGGAACACCTGGGGCACCAGGACACGCAGCCTGCGGATTGCTCTCTGCTGCCGGGGTTCGTTGTGCCCTCAGGCAGTCATCTTCCATGACCTTGGGAACTTGCTCTTCAAGGGGCACAGAAGGTCTGCTATGGAGAAATGGGGTGAATCTGGTACAGAAGCAGTGCAATGATTCTTGCTATCTTTATGTTAGTTTCCATAAGGAATTCCTCTCCTTGACTTTTAAGGGGAGAAATAGGGGATGAGTGTGCCTGTATGAGGGGTTCCTATACTCTCCCAAGAGATCTGAGCAAAAAAGGATTTCACCTTAAGTACCTATAAATTAATGTGTGCTTCCTGGGAAAGAGATAGGGAGGCAGATAAAATATCCCGTGATAACATAGAATGGGACAATTAGGATTACGAAGATGTAGCTCACAACTGGACCACTGCAATAGATAAGCAGAAGCTCTTTGGAAAAGACAGGCTGTGAAGATGGGACCTGGGGGATTGCTACAGATTGCACAAGTAATAAGGGGAGAAGGTGGGAAAACCTTTAATAATATTGAGAATCCCGTCAGTTGAAAGCTCTGGTCATCTTGGGGGACCTTAATCACTCCGATACCTGCTAGGAGGATGACAAAGCAGGGCATAAGTGATGATTATTTTGTGTGGCTGTGAGACAGACTGACAGAGAAGGATGTTCTGCAGATCCTGTTACTCATAAACAATGAAAAATTCATTCTCCAACCAATGACAATCATTGGGACCTCTGACTGCAGTGACCATCAGCTGAATTTAAGCACCTAAGGGAAATAAAGAAGACAAGCAGCAAAGACATCAGGTTTCAGGGGGACAATCTTGGCTACCTCAGGACCTTGGTAGGCAGGATCTCTTAAGCAGCTGTCTGAAAGGGCAAAGGAAGCAAGAGATAGATTGTCAAGGACAATCTCCTCAAGGTATAACAGTCTGATTAAATGGATAAGCACACAGGCAGTTTTTGCAGGAGGCCAGCATGGCTCAACAGATTACTCTCGAGCTCAAAAGCAGAAAGAAGCATGTGGAAATGGAATAGACAAAAAAGGACAAATATGAAAATATTTTATCTGGGCATGGATGGGAGGAACAAAGAACACAGAGAAGGCTCAGGTGCTAGTGTCTCTTTTGACCTAATTCTTACTTGCATAGTATGTTCTTCCTGGAGAAAGAAGTAATATCCACTTCAGGGGGCAATCAAATTGGTGACAATTTTGATCAGCTGGATACACACAAGTCCATGGGATCAAATGCTGAGGCATCTCACAGATGATGCAGCAAAGCTGTGGTC
>VZTG01009882.1:0-21541 GCA_013397845.1 Melanocharis versteri | reverse complement strand
GATGGGGATGGGGATGGGGATGGGGATGGGGATGGGGCAATCTTCCTTGGCCTTTCCTGAAAATCTGGTTCCAAGCACTCTGAGTTCCAGAGAATCCCTAATTTTAACATTAAAATTCCAGCGGGGTAAGGCTGAAATAAGAGAATCAAGCCAGAATGCAGCAAAGTGAAAATGGGGATGAGAGCAGTGAAGAGGAGCAGAGAGAGAAAATATTGTGAAAGGAATAAACTCCTTTAGAAAACCAGAATCAACNAGGAAAAGGAAAAGGAAAAGGAGATGCAACTGTGCTGTGCATCCTCCACCTCACACAAGGCACCCACTGCCCCAGGCAGGGAAGAATTTTTGCCCAGAACATTTGGGCAAAGCAAATCCTGTTTGGCTGTAGCTAAANTCCTCAAAAAATGAGCTAAAAACCTCATTTTTTCAAATGTTCTATAGAAAGAAGTCCACACATTTATAGGGAAAAGATTTAAAAATCCACATGGTTGTAGAAAGTGAGCATTAAAAGAGTTTGCAGACTCCACAAACCAAAGAAAATAGCCTGAAAAATAAAGAATCCATNATCCATCAGCACAGCTCAGGTGGTGCAGGTTGATATTCTACAAAACAGAGCAAACATGGAGTGAGGAAGGGGAAAAAAGGGAGGGGGATTAACACCAGTTTAAAACTGTCAAACCCAGGCAGCTTTAAATGCAAAAGGGAGCCAAGGTTAAGGTCTCTGCTTGATTCACTGTCACTTGATAGCTACAGGAAATTAAACCACAGAAGCTCCGGTCAAAAAGCATTAATAAAAGCCAGGGAATTCAGGTTGGAGAATATGTTATGATGATTAAATGTCATTTTTTTGTGTTTTGGGGATGCTCAGGTGAGGGTATCCCACTGTGCAGCACACTGGAAGTGTGGCAGGAACTGTGGATTTCGGTGTTGTCACTGAGTTTTTGCAGCTTGGCTGATCCCAAGCCCTAACGGAATATTACTCACACACAGCCTCAGTCCCAGCAGTGCTGTGCACAGACATTCCAGCATCTGTTTGGAATTGTGGCAGCTCCGGAGGGCACAGCTGATCATGTTTGAAGTCGAGACCCTCTGGTTTGGGCAAGGAGCTGTGGTGGAAAAAGAAATGCCAAGGTTCTGGAACAAAGCAGGGAATGTTTTTCCTTGTGGAGCCATTTTGCATCGGCCAAAAGGATGGTGTAACTCACAACAGAACTTTGGGAGTTAGATAACTGCTCTGAAATGGCCTGAAACTGGGTTGTGCCTCTTCAAAATGCCTGGGTTGGAGGTCAGGAATGGTTTCATCCGTGTTTTTTCAGCCAGCAGAATGGGCACCTTCTCCTTTGGAGAGTCCTGGAATTTTTTGGTCTCTGGGTTTTGCTCTAACCCTGGGGTTTGGATGTGGAAAAGTGCCTGGGGATCATCCTTCATTTCAGCCCTCGTGCCCCTTTCCCAGCACTTAAAAGAAAGCTGAAAGTCTCTCTCATCATAAAGGCTCCCCCTTAATGGAAATCTTTGACATGGATGGAGCAGTGGAAACACTCAAACTGCTGGAAATGGCCGGGAGAAAGGGGAAAAATGGGAAAAACTCAACAGGAACAAGCCCAAAATGAACTATTTGACAGAGAGTCATAAGCTTGATTCAATTATAAAAAGCTGCTTGAGCCCCAGCGTGTGTTCCCTGTGCACGACAATAAATCAAGATCACTTACTCGAGGTGCTTTGTTATAAAGCAGCCCTGCTTCCTTCTGGGATTAATGACTAAAAATCCTGCTAAAGATTAACTGGCTGGCTTTCATTTCGTTAAGGGGGAGAAAAAAATCAGCATCTCCCACATTTTTCAGCTTTGGACAACCCCCCCCCTCTGCACTTGGTTGTTGGGGCAAAAGCTGAGGAGGCAAAACCTTCCGAAGGAGTTTTGTTTCAGGGAATGTTGTTCCTCAAAGTGTTGGAATTCTATTCTTCTTCCTGCAGTAATTCCCACTTTAATACCGAGCCCGCTGCCTTCCCGAGGGTTTTGGGGATCAGCTGTGCAGAGCAGCATCCATGGGAACAGTCTGAATGAACGGGAATCATTTCCCCGTTTTCCATGCAAAGACCAAATGCCCAACGAATCCTTCATTGCTGTGGGTTTGGAATTTTGAGCTGACCCTCCCAGGCATCCGCTTTCTCCGGGATTTTAATCTATGGGTTGCTCACACTTTTTCCAGGATTTGAAGGATTCAGCTGCTCAAACTTCCTAAGAAAATCTTGGGACAGAGTGGGCGTCCCTTCACATCCCTTCTGGAGCACAGCAAGAGCTGGAAAACCCAGATCACAGTGAGAAACAAAAGGAATTTTCCATATTTAAATGTATAATTCCCTCACAAAGCATTCCCTGTTTTCTCCAGGTAGGTGAGAAAGGATTGTGCACTCAGCTCTCCTGAAATAATTAAAAGGTCATCAATTTGCTGTCACCGTAGTGATATGCTTTAATTACATTCCACAAACCTATTGAACGAGCTATCAAAGGCAGATTATATTGCTGAGATGTGTTATTATTTTAACAACAAACCGATGTCTGTTTGGGGGAATGCATGGAAATATGATCTGGGCACAGCTGAGATGAATCCAAATCTTCTCTACTGCAGCATTATCTGGATTTGCCAAGCGGAGAACTGGGCTCAAAAACGAAGAACAAAAGAAATTTAGATAAGCAAGAGATCTTGCACGTCGGTGTTCAACATTATTTTGGGTTCAAATTTGGGTTCAGGCTGAAAAAGGGGAAATTTAGGTTAAACTTGAGGAAGAAATTCTTCCCTGTGAGGGTGGAGAGGCCCTGGCACAGGTTTTCTAGAGAAGTTCTGGCCACCCCTGGATCCCTGGGAGTGTTCAAGGCCAGGCTGGATGAGGCTTGGAGTGCCATAATTCGGAAGTACAACTCATATCCCTAAATTTCAAAGTTACATATCCATATTCAGCCCAAATGACCTCCAGCTGATTTGTTTTCCAGCATACTCAGAGTATCGGCAGTTGGAATCTTAGCAGGAAGCTCAAACATGAAATTAATTCTATTTTATCCCAGCAAAAGTAAAAGAATTCTCCCTCTTGACAAACAAAATGGCATGGAAAGGTTCCTTCAAGTGGAATTAGGATAAGGAGGAAGGACAAAGAAGCAAAAAGAAGAATGGAACACAAGAGATTTAAAAGATGATGTCAAGGATTTGCTGGAAGTGCCTGTTGGAAGGGCAGCTTTCCCTTTGCTCCTCACCAGGGCAAAGGAGGATGGAGAAACAACAGCAAAAGAGGAAATCTTCCAGACCTGGAACTGTGTCCCTCAGCCTGGCTGCAGCTCTGAGACTCAAGTCTGCCTCGTCAATTTTGCAGGATTAAAAGGCACAATAAAAAGGCAGTTTCAGAAGAAAGGAATGAGTCAAGGTCCACAAAAGCCTGGGGAATTCTGGTGCCCTTCTCAGGAGGAGTTTCCAGCATCCTGCAGGAAATGTCCCACCAAAATCATCCACGGAAAGGTGGAAGACACCTAAAATCTCCCAGTCTGACAACAAAAGATTGGTGTCATCACGTCCCCAAGCTGCTGAAGGTGTCACTGACCTCTGTGTCTCATGTCTGGAGTCACTCAGGTGTGCTGGGGCCAGGGAGCAGGAGGGAGGAGCAGGAGTTCACCAAAATCCGGGCAAAAGGACTGCAAAGGCACCATCTCCTGCTGCTGGCTGTGCCAGGTCCCTTGGAACAGAGGCTCCAGGACAATTCCAAGGGTTCATGTTCCCACTGTCCTTGGGGAGCAGCCAGGAGAGGAGCTCTCCAACACTATTATTATTACTACTATTATTATTATTATTGTTATTGTTGTTGTTGCTGCTGCTGTTGCTATTGTTGTTCTGTTGTTGTTATTGTTATTCTGTTGTTGTTATTGTTTTTTTGTTGTTATTGTTCTTATTCTTGTTATTATTATTATCATTGTTGTTGCTGTTATTTATTATTACTATTACTATTACTATTACTATTACTATTACTATTACTATTACTATTACTATTACTATTACTATTATTATAGAGAGGGAACACTCCATGGACCCAGCTCCAGAACTCCTGAGGGGCCTGAGGGTGGAAACTGCAGCCAAGGCACAGACCAGCATCTTATCATGGAATCATGGAATATCCTGAGCTGGAAGGGTTCCACAAGGATGATCCAGTCCCAGCCCTGTCCCTGCCCAGACCCCCAACAATCCCAGCCTGGGCATCCCTGGCAGCGCTGTCCCAACGCTCCTGGAGCTCTGGCAGCCTCGGGGCCGTGCCCATTCCCTGGGGAGCCTGGGCAGTGCCCAGCACCCTCTGGGGGAAGAACCTTGCCCTGGTCTCCAGCCTTGGTTTCACAGCACTTCACTCCTCTTTTTTCATCCTCCAATACTTTGAAAGGATCTCAGTAGCACCCCTTGATTAAAAGGCTTAGTTAAAAACCCTTGATGAGAAGGCTGAGAGAGTTGAGGTAGTCCAGACTGGAGAAGAGAAGGCTCCAGGGAGAGCTCAGAGCCCCTTCCAGGGCCTAAAGGAGCTCCAGGAGAGCTGGAGAGGGACTGGGGACAAGGGACAGAGGGACAGGACACAGGGAATGGCTGCAAACTGCCAGAGGGCAGGGATGGATGGGATATTGGGGAGGAATTGTTCCCTGGGAGGGTGGGGAGGGGCTGGGCTGGAATTCCCAGAGAAGCTGTGGCTGCCCCTGGATCCCTGGCAGTGCCCAAGGCCAGGCTGGACACTGGGGCTTGGAGCAGCCTGGGACAGTGGGAGGGGTCCCTGCCCATGGCAGGGGGGGCACTGGATGGTTTTTAAGGTCCTCTTTTAGGTCTTTAAGTCCTCTCTGGGCAGCCTGTGACAGGGCTAAATGGCACCAGAACATTTGGGAATGATGTGGGCAACATATTCCCCATGCATGCCCAGAAAGTTATTCCTAAATTGTTCCCTCTTCTTGTTCTGCCCTTACTCTGCATGACCTGACTGAAAAGAAGGGAGCAACCCCATGATGCTCCATTTCCTTTCCCATTACATTAAACCCCTATAATCCCTGAGAATTAGAAACTTTCCCTCTCTCCCCTTGTTTCTTTGGGCTCAGAGCTCGGTGTTTTTTCTTCTGAGTTACTCCCAGTAATTACCACAAACCTTTCCCAACGACGAGGCTGAATTCCCAGCAGAATTTCCTTGGAAAAGAACTCCAGCAAAACCCTGAACGCTTTGGGAAAAGTTTTTACCTCAGACCACGCGCAGGCAGCCACCTGCAGAACCAGATTTGCCACGCTGGAGAAGTGTGAGCCCCGAGCACACAAATCCTGGCTCCCACCACCTCCTCCCGGCTGGAAGAGTTGGATTGGGAGCCTTTTCCACGCGCTCAATTTGCAATCAGCCCCACGGAAAACACCCCCAGCCTGTGGTCAGCGGCCGCACGCAGACTTTGTCATTTTGCTTACTGACCACACGCTGCCATTGATCAATCCCAAATTGGATTATTGTTAGCTTTAAAAGCGCCTCAACAGCAGAAAGTGGCGGGGGAGGCTGGCAAAGCAGAGATGGATCGCGGAATAAACAGGCCCAGTGACAGGATTTCAGCCGGAATTGATCACTGTCAGCGAGTTAGTGGTCAGCTGTCTGACCTTTGGGGCCCAAAGCAAACATCAGAATAATGTTTAGACAAACACATTTGATTTTGGAGGTAATGGGTATGTCAACTAAATGACAAACCTTAGAAAGGTCAAAGGGAGAGCCATTTTTCAGGCTTTTTTCAGGCATTAATCGTTCGTTTGGGGAGCGGCGTCTTTCGGAGCCGGACGGAGGGAGAAGTTCACTTTGTGTGTGTCTGTGTGTCCTCGCAGGCACCAAAAACTCAGCCAGAGAGAGGATTCCCACCAAAGCCAGGCTGTCCCTAACCCCTGCCACTCCCAGCTGCCTGCAGAACCATCCTAAAAGCAGTGGAGTTGGGATTTGGGGCTTTGGATGGATTTTAGCAGAGTTTAACCCCACCACAGTTCTCTGTAGGAGATGTGGGGAAAGGCTCTGAGCCCCTGGATGAAATCCAACTTCTCCACCAGCACATCATGGCCTGGAACCGCTCATCCCAAAATCCCAGAGTCATGGAATCAAGGTGGGAAGAGCCCTTCAGGATCATCCCATCCCACCATCACCATCATCATCACCCCGAGTGCCACATCCAGGCTCCTCCTGAGCACTTCCAGTGACTCCCCCACCTCCCTGGGCAGCTCATTCCAATTCCCAACCGCTCCTAAGGGATAAAATTTCTTTCCTAATAAATCTGAACCTCCCTTGGTGCAATTTAAAGCCACGAATGGGGCTTTTCCCTCAGCTGTTGTGCCACATCCTCCGGGCTGGGAGGCTCCTGCAGCACATCCGTGCAGGGAGGAAGGCAAAGGAGAAATGCTTGGATATGTTTTGGAGAGAGTAAAAAATAAGAAATCCTAAAGGGGCTGGAATATCCTCGTGATTTCACAAGTTGCAGTGGGGATAATACAGGGAAAACCCCAGGAATGCTGGGGAAAAATTAAGAAAAATGAACAAAAAATGATAACACAAAAACCAAAAAATATTTTGGGTTGACTATTACCGGCTCTGGCTCTTGGGCTGATGTTTATTCAGTTTTTAGAATTCTTTTTAATTAGATTATTTTCCTCAAAAGGTGTGAAAGCAGCACGAGATGTTCTTGCAGAAAACACCAACAGGGTCTTTTTCCTGGTGTTTACATCAAAATCACTTGGGACACAAATAATTTCTTCCTATTATTAATTAATTTCTTCACATCAACCCCTCCTCCCCAAAAGACATTTGAACAGCAAGGCCATGTTAAGGAGGGAAGACTCTGGAATTGGAAATAAGAAGCAGCTACTGCTGGTGTGTAGAAAAGGCAAGGGAATATCTGGAAAATCCTGACAATATCCAAATTAAATGTTTATCTGCAGGCAGATCATTTATGCCTGGAAATTAGGAATACTTTGCATTTCATATCCTCTAGGCCCTGGCATTTAGGTCTCTGTCCTGACTGCTGGAGCTCACAAAGCTTCATTGAAGAATTGATCAAAAAATCAGGATTTTTTTTTTTTTGCGAGAACACTTTCATCCAAACCAGAAATATCCAAGACAGGAATGTTTTTTCCTCAGGAAAATTTAAAATGCAGTATTTTTAAAGTTCTCCCAGTCTCCTAATCATGACAATCTCACCTGCTCAAAAGCAGCATTCTCTGAAAAAAACCTATTTTAGCCAAATTTTTGTGTCAACAGAATTAATTGGAAGGAAAACATCATGGGAAAGAGGAAGTTTCCTGCTTATCACTCATACAGTGAAATCTCATAGCATTCCTGAAATTTCTCTGAGTTTCAACGCAGGAATATTTTAAAACAGCCAAACCTTTGCTGGATTTAGCTCAGACTAAGACAGAAAGGTGATTAAAATCCTTTAAAAGGGGTTTGGTGATAAAATGCAACTTTATTTAATCATGGATTTGGAGTCATGGGAAGGCTTGGGTTGGAACAAAGATAATTTAGACCCAGCCCCATAAATAAAAACCTATATTTACAATCAGGTGTGGGTTCTGCCACAGTTGTAACCCACATCACAAAGTGGTTTTTTCCTTCAAGGAGGAGAGGAAGGGATCACAACCTACTGGAGCTGGAGTTTTCCAGCTGTTTTCCCAAAGCTCAGTTTCCAGATGGACCCTGGAGGTGGAATTGCAGATGGACACCAGATTTTGGGTGATTATTGGGGCTGCCCAGAGAGGTTGTGGAAACTCCACAACATCCCTGGAAGTGTCCAAGGCCAGGTTGGACGTGGTTTGGAGCAAACTGGGAGAGTGACTGCAGGATCCCAGGCCCTGGAGTTTCTTCAGGACAGCTGGAAAAGCCATGATGTGTCCTGATTCCCTGGCATCCATGGGATGTTGGAATATCCTTATCCCAGGTTTCCCATCAACCTGTGTTGGTAATTAATGTCCCTGAGCTGCCTACACGTGCTCATAAATTAAATTAATAAAATGATAAGTGAAATAAATTAAATATTGACATGTTTAAGTAAGGAGGGTGTGAAAATTGTCCAAAGGGAGGCACAGGAACATCAGGGAACAGTTTTCCTGGGAGGGACTGAGGACTGGCTCGGGATGCAGAGGGAAATTTTAGGGTGTCCACCCTTGGGGATACTCAAATCTGGACCTGGGACTGGCTGTGGGTGGCCCTGCTTGAAGATTTGGATCTTTCCATCCTCACACATCCATCATCACCTGGACCAAACTCAACCATTTGTGTCCCAAAATCCCTCTGGATCTGGAACCACCAAGCATCACTTTGCCGTTGTTTGAGCTTAAACTTAAACTCTGACTTTCCAGGCCGGACTTAACTAATCCTTGTCCCTCACACAAGCCTTTGGGAAGGTCCTTGCAGATCCACATCGATTCTCATGGCTTGTACAGTGGCTGGGGTGTAGCAAAGCATGGTGTAAAATGAGAGAAAATATTGATTTCCAGAAAGTTAATATTATTAAAAGGCAGTTGTATTCATCTCCTGCTGGAATTTTAGCTGGGGGTTTTCCTCTTGGAAAAATCAATGGAAGTAATAGTCTTGTTATAGCAGGAGCACTTGTTAGACGATTTTTTCACTCCGACGCTTTTAAGTTGTGCTAAGAGCAGAAGAGTTGAAAGGCTATAAAATTATTGACTGGGATTTACAGGACTTAAAGGACTGAAGGCTTTATATTCATCATTTTTCGTCACTTTATCCGGCAGAGAAAAGTTGGAAGTAAACAGGATTTTAATTGTATCTGCAGCACCAAAAAAAAACCAACTAACAAACCAAAGTCTTTGAGGCAAAAATCTGCTCTTCCCAATTTGTTTCCATGATTGGATTTGTGAAAGGACTCCAAAACACCTCAAATTTACACAAAATAATTTCTGCAAATTCCTGGAACATATGAATAACTGACAAGCAGATGTTGAACACTTCCCTTTAAAATTCCAGTTTTCTCTCTCAACAATTGCTTGGATTTTTTGCCATAATTCCTGGGAACAATTCATTTCACCTTCTCACCAGTGCAGCCCTGACAAGGCCCAAGCCAGGTCCAGCTTCAGCTGGAAATCAGATCTCTAAATTTAGCAAAAATCTGCAAAAATCCTGCTGTTTTCCATAGGAGAAGCTCAATAACCAATTCCTTGACTCCAACATAGAGCCTGCCTTTTTTAGCCAAAACCACCTTCGCCTCATGTTTGCATCCTGGTTTTCCTATTCCTGTTTTTAACCAAAGCATTTACATAGAAAATAGGTAAAATATGTGTTATAAATTAAATTAAAATTCGTGTTAGAAAAATTTGTGTTAGAAAAATTTGTGTTATAAATGTTAAAACCTGAAATTTCACCTGGAACTTTGTGCAAAGAGAGGAAACTGTGGGTGCTGCCATTCTCAACTCATGCACCAAGGAATCGTTTGGGGCAGTGGGTTCAGACTGAAGGAGGGCAGGGTTGGATGGGATTTTGGGAAGGAATTGTTCCCTGGGAGGGTGGAGAAGGACTGGGATGGAATTCCCAGAGAAGCTGTGGCTGCCCCTGGATCCCCGGCAGGTTGGATGGAGCTTGGAGCAGCCTGGGGCAGTGGGAGGTGTCAGGGTTGGAATTGGATGATCTTTGTTGTCCCTTCCATCCCAAACAATTCCCTGATTTGATGTCACCCTCTCCCCAGCGTTCCTGCACGCTCAGGTGTGGAAACCACCAGCAAGGAGGGCTTGGATTTTTCTCTTTGTCCATCTTTTGATCCCGGGATGTGCAGCCAGAATTCCCAAGCTGGTGGATTGCTAAAACCACTCGGTTTGGGTCCTCTGTGGTGGAAGGGGGAGCTCACACAACCCCTGCAGGAGCATTCCCAAGGCGTGAAGGATCCTGAATCCAATGAAAGGCTGTCTCCCTGTGGTTTTTCCTTGTCAGTGAAACCACAGCCTCCTTTTCTCCTCCAGAACCCTCTGGCTCACAACTCTGCCTGATCCCTCTGAATCTGTCAGGACAATTATGTGCCATCAGCTCCATGCTGTGAACAGGAACCAAGTGCTCCATGTGACACGAGGAGCACTACAACGACACAATTTGGAGCCAGACGAGGCTCAGCTTCCCTGCTTTTGAAAATCCAAGGTGGAAAAGGCAAAATCCCTTCCCTCGCCACGATTTCTCAGCCAAATAAATGATTTATCCACGTCTGCGTGGACCACACACCACCTTACACTGAAAACTGTTTGTAAAACAAGGAGGTAATAAATGGCTCCTGATCTGAAGCATCGACAATTAATGACAAAAAAATTTTTAAAAAATCTTCAATAACCTTCTTCTTCCTGCAGAGCAAACGCAAGTGTTTCAAGCTGCCGTAATTGCCTACAAATTAACTTGTAGCAAAATGAAGAGGGAAATATTCTGCTGTTTCTGTGTCCTGCTGGTGTTTTACAGCCACTTCACGAGAACATCTCGCAGTGAGCTCGGTGTGTGAGCTCCTGGTGATCAAAGCTGAGCTCTCCAACCATATCCTACAGCCAGACTGCTTTTCCTGAGGAAATCTTGGCACAGGAGCTGTTGTAACCAGGGCCAGCATGTGGGAAACTGGGAGAGGAGGGAAGTGTGTGGCCTTTCCAGTGTGGATTGATCTGCAGTGCCGGGAAAGCTGAGATGGTGACACCAGAGAAGGAAGGAATGGCACAGAAAACTCTTGTTTAATCTCTTATTTCACAGGATCATGGAATTCTCTGCTCTGGATCCAGGCTGGGAGAGCTGGAGCTGTCCAGCCTGGAGAGGAGAAGCTTCCAGGGAGAGCTCTGAGCCCCTTCCAGGACCTAAAGGGGCTCCAGGAGAGCTGGAGAGGGACTGGGGACAAGGCCTGGAGGGACAGGACACAGGGAATGGCTTCATATTGGAAAAGGGGAGATTTGGGTGGGATATTGGGAAGCAATTCCTGGCTGGGAGGGTAGGGAAGGGCTGAGATGGAATTCCCAGAGAAGCTGTGGCTGCCCCTGGATCCCTGGCAGTGCCCAAGGCCAGGCTGGACACTGGGGCTTGGAGCAGCCTGGGACAGTGGAAGGTGTCCCTGCCATGGCAGGGGTGGCACTGGATGAGCTTTGAGGTCCCTTCCAACCCAAACCATTCCATGATTCCATGAGCAGGGAACGATTTCCGTGTCGGGATTAAGCACCACGTTCCACCACCAATACTTTTGGAAGCCTGCTGGGACCCTGAGCCGAGGAAAAGGACAATGAGGGACACATCCACCAACTCACAGGTGAGGTGACACCTTCTCCCACTGTTTTGTCCCATCCCAAGGAGCTCCACAAAGGAAGATCAGGCCCAGGCTGTCCCAATCCTGCTGCCCAGGGGCTCATCCAGGGAGCCTCAGCTCCCATCTGGGATGGGAACTTGCAGCCAGCTGAGCTGGGGTGCTTTTCTTTTTAAAATAATGCATTAAAAACAACAACAAAAAAAGATTTGCGACCTGTCTGTGGGCAGCTTTATTACAACCCTAAGCCTGGGTCTAATAAACCACACCACAACCTCCCTCCTATCCTCTCCCCAGTCTGAAATTATTAATTCCTTATGTCCAATGATCATCAAGAGAAGTGGTGGCTTTTGAAAAGGAAGATTTAGCAATATTAATAACTCCAAATTGCCCAATCTCACCCAGGCTGCAGCTCAGGGTGCCTGGAATACTCTCCACAAAATGTCATTGCATTAAAATATGGTGTTTATCAAGGCTGGAATATTCTGTGGAGATTTATTGGGTCTGACCAAGTTTTCTGAAGGCCAGGGTTTCTGTCTTGAGGCCTGCACAAAAACCTGGAGCTTTTCAATATGAAAGTAGCAATTTTTGGCCCACTTCCAAGTGAAAAATGTTCCTAAAGTTTTGTTTTCATTCCAGTGGGGAACAAAAACATTGCTGGAACCTTGATATTTTCATAACACTGAATTTTTAGTCTCTGGCCAGCGCCAGCTAAAATTTTCTTGGTGTGAGTTGATTGTGAATGAAATGCCTTTATTTCCTGGGTGTTGCTGCTCTTCTGCCTCTGTGCGTTTGTGTAAAAATTCCACTGATCCTGTTTATGCTTTTGAATTTTTGGGCAGCTGATTTCTGTAGCTGTTTCTTGCTGTGGATCAGCTGTGAAAGGCAGGGCAGAAGAGCATTCCCAGGAGTCATGGAATCACCAAGGTGGGAAGAGCCCTTCAGGATCATCCAGTGCCACCCCAGCAGCACCAGCATCACCCCAAACCCTGTCCCCAAGGGCCACATCCAGACTCCTCCTGAACACTGCCAGAGACAGCGACGCCAACCCTCCCTGGGCAGCTCATCCCAAGGCCTGACCGCTCTGCCGGGGAAATTTTCTTTCCCAGTCTCCAAGCTGCCCCTGCCCTGGTGCAATTTGAGGCCATTTCCTCTCCTCCTTTCCCTTGGGACACGGCAGCAGAGCCCGACCCCCCTCACTGCCCCTCCTGTCAGGAGTTGTGGGGAGCAATGAGGTCCCCCTGAGCCTCCTTTGCTCCAGGCTGAGCCCTTTCCCAGCTCCCTCAGCTGCTCCTCCCAGGATGTGTTTTCCAGTCCCTTCCCAGCTCTGTTCCTTCTTTTGGATACACTTCCTTCACGTCCAAAATAGAAACTGGGGGAGGTGCCCATGAATATATTAATAAGTTTTTTAGAATCACAGAATTATGGAATGGTTTGGGTTGGAAGAGACCTTAAAGCTCATTCAGTGTCACCCCTGCCATGGCAGGGACACCTCCCACTGTCCCAGGCTGCTCCCAGCCCCAGTGTCCAGCCTGGCCTTGGGCACTGCCAGGGATCCAGGGGCAGCCACAGCTTCTCTGGGCATTTAAAGCTTTTCCCCTCCTTTCTGTTCCCTATTCCTGTATATCCGATTAATGCTTGGATCTCTCAAAAGGCCACCTGAATCTTTTGCTGCCTATGGAATGATCCCTGTCTGAGTTAGAGATTTTTTTATTCCTTTTCCCAAAATGCTGTGGGGGCTGAAATGATGCAGAAGAATCTGGGCAGAGTGGGCCATTATCTTCATATATTTTACCATGAGGTGGTCTGAGGTATTTCAGTTTTTGTGGTTGTGGCTGGGCAGGGAGGAACCATGTCCATGCTAATCCAATTTTTGTGCCTTCTGATCCCTCCACATTTTGGACCAGGAGACTTTATTCCAAAACACTCTACTTGGGAGGCATTACTGAGTAAGAAAGGACTGTCTGGAGGAGGTTTTGAGCCTCAGGGGTGGGAAGTTTATCTCATATCAAGCCTTTAATTTAGAGAGAACCCAACAGCACAAGCACCAGCGGGAATTCACTCATTGATTGCCAGGTCTCCTTTTCCACAGCGCTTCCCTTTGCTGGTAACCCCGTGTCATTTGTGGCTAGAAAATGAAGATACCCCAGTGTGTTATTGTCACTCCCAGTCCCCGGCCAGGCTGTGACATCCTGGAGAAGCCAAAGCCTTGCCGGGCTCCTTCTCCCAGAGAAACCCAGGCAGCTGCGGGACGACAGGAGGAATTTCCACGATGCAAAAATTCGAGCTGATTGATAGGAAGGCGCTCATAAAATGTCATCTCTGCTGGAGGGGGAAGGAGCCCGGCAGCAGTGATAAAGTGACGTTGGCCAGCTCTGACAAACGGGCCTGGGAGCTGCCTTATCGACGGCCAGGGCCGCTATTGATCCAGCTGCCAGCTCTATCATATTACACAATTATGAGATTGGATTTGCATTTTTAATTCTTTTAGAAGGAATCGGCCCCGAGGCAATTACAAGAGGAAGATGCTGGGATGGAGCCTGCTGGCCCGGCCTCGGGGAGTCGGAAGCTTTTAGGGAGAAGCAGCCACTGTCAAAGGGAGGTTGTGCTCAGCAGGGCCGTGACAGGGAAACAATGGGAACACAAAAGGAATAAAGCTTTAAAGGATTTGTTCCCAACGGTCTGGTCCCGAGGGACAAAAAGGCAAAGCCAGCTCGCTGGTAAAGCTGGGCTGATAAAGATGAGATCCACGGGCTCTTGGCTTTGTATGGATCACAATCCCGTGGATGTGAGGCCTGGAGAGTTTGGACAGCAGAACAGGCAAAAAAAATATAAAATATTTTAACCCCAGGCCTCACCTGTTTGTAGAAGCCCATGGATGTGAGAACTGGAGAGTCTGGACAACACAGCAGGCAAAAAAACTATAAAATATTTTAACCCCAGGCCTCACCTGTTTGTAGAAGCCCATGGATGTGAGGCCTGGAGAGTTTGGACAGCAGAACAGGCAAAAAAATATAAAATACTTTAACCCCGGGCCTCACCTGTTTGTAGAAGCCCATGGATGTGAGAACTGGAGAGGCTGGACAACAGAGCAGGCAAAAAAAATATAAAAGATTTTAACCCCAGGCCTCACCTGGTTGTAGAAGCCCATGGATGTGAGAACTGGAGAGGCTGGACAACAGAGCAGGCAAAAAAAATATAAAAGATTTTAACCCCAGGCCTCACCTGGTTGTAGAAGCCCATGGATGTGAGGCCTGGAGAGTCTGGACAACACAGCAGGCAAAAAAATTTCAAAATATTTTAATCCCAGGCCTCACCTGTTTGTAGAAGCCCATGGACATGAGGCTTGGAGAGTTTGGACAGCAGAACAGGCAAAAAAAAAAAAAAATATTTTAACCCCAGGCCTCACTTGTTTGTAGAAGCCACCCAAGCTGGGTCTAACCATGTCAGGCTTTTGCAAGCCAGGGGAAAGGATGAGTTGGACAAAATCTCTTCCCCTCCCTGACATGCTCTGTTGTAGGATTAGCTCTCCTGGGATTCTGCCCACAAAGGAAATCCCTTGGGAGAATCCACCCTCTCTTGGCTCATTCAGGTCGTGTGAGGTGGGTATGGGGCTCTTGCTGCCTTTGCTGTAATATCAGTGTGAAAGACACTGATTTATTCTTCATTTTCACCATTTTTAGTCGGGAAAAATAAGGGCTTTGTGGTGTTTTGATGCCTGTGGATGAAATGTCCTGAGCAGGTTTTTGACCATAGAGCCTCTTTTGGGAGTACCTATTGTTTGTTTGTTTGTTTGTTTTTTGAGGATTTTGGTTTGGGTTTTTTTGAGAATTTCGGGTTTTTTTCAGATTTAGCAATGTTGTATTAAATGATTCCTCCTTTCCCCAATCCCAGCTTTTCTGCACCCAGCAAGCTCTTCCTCGATTTCCTTGATTTCCTTGATTTCCTTGATTTCCTTGATTTCCTTGATTTCCTTGATTTCCTTGATTTCCTTGATTTCCTTGACTTTGACAACAGCAAACTTCTGACCTGGAGCTGGTGGAGACGATTTGCATTCAGGGACCATTTCTCTTTTTTTCTCGAGACAAAAAATACAAGAACCTTTGGACCTTCATAGAATCACAGAAGATCAGAGAATCTTAATGACGAGCTGGCTCTAATTATCCATTAATGCCTGTCAAATTCCAACCCAAACCATTCCATGATTCTGTGACACAAATTAACATCGTATAAATGGGATGAGTAAGAAGGAGAAATCCAACCACCCTCCTCTCTGGGAGCACTGGGATTGCACAAAAAATTGTGAACAAAGAGCCTGACGCAGAGAGGAAAGGGAGGAAAAAAGAGACAGAAGCCAAACAGATCCATCCCAGAATTCAGGGATGAAGAGGAAGCTGCCAAAAATCCAAGTTTAGCTAAATTTTGTGGAGAAAAGGAGAACAACAAAACTTTCTTCAGGTATCTAAATAAAAGAAGATGGCAGGGTGGTGAGGAGAGAAGCAGGGCCAACTGCAAAGTTGAGGAGGGATTCAGGATTTAATGTAATGCAGATTAGCTAAAAAAACCCACAAAAAATATTAAAAATATTAAAAATATTAAAAATATTAAAAATACTAAATATATTAAAATATATAAATATTAACAATATTTAAAATATATTCAAAGTTAAAATATTAAAAATAATAAAAATGTTTAAAATTTTAAACATTAAAATATTACAAATGAAAATATTAAAATATTGAAATGTTAAAAATATTCAAATGCAAAAAATAGATATTAAAAATAATAATTTGCCTCACGTTCGCTAAGGATCATTTAATACAGAAAAGTGGAAAATTAAGGANGGCTCTTGCTGCCTTTGCTGTAATATCAGTGTGAAAGACACTGATTTCTTCTTCATTTTCACCATTTTTAGTCGGGAAAAATAAGGGCGTTGTGGTGTTTTGATGCCTGTGGATGAAATGTCCTGAGCAGGTTTTTGACCATAGAGCCTCTTTTGGGAGTACCTATTGTTTGTTTGTTTGTTTGTTTTTTGAGGATTTTGGTTTGGGTTTTTTTGAGAATTTCGGGTTTTTTTCAGATTTAGCAATGTTGTATTAAATGATTCCTCCTTTCCCCAATCCCAGCTTTTCTGCACCCAGCAAGCTCTTCCTCGATTTCCTTGATTTCCTTGATTTCCTTGATTTCCTTGATTTCCTTGACTTTGACAACAGCAAACTTCTGACCTGGAGCTGGTGGAGACGATTTGCATTCAGGGACCATTTCTCTTTTTTTTCTCGAGACAAAAAAATACAAGAACCTTTGGACCTTCACAGAATCACAGAAGATCAGAGAATCTTAATGACGAGCTGGCTCTAATTATCCATTAATGCCTGTCAAATTCCAACCCAAACCATTCCATGATTCTGTGACACAAATTAACATCGTATAAATGGGATGAGTAAGAAGGAGAAATCCAACCACCCTCCTCTCTGGGAGCACTGGGATTGCACAAAAAATTGTGAACAAAGAGCCTGACGCAGAGAGGAAAGGGAGGAAAAAAGAGACAGAAGCCAAACAGATCCATCCCAGAATTCAGGGATGAAGAGGAAGCTGCCAAAAATCCAAGTTTAGCTAAATTTTGTGGAGAAAAGGAGAACAACAAAACTTTCTTCAGGTATCTAAATAAAAGAAGATGGCAGGGTGGTGAGGAGAGAAGCAGGGCCAACTGCAAAGTTGAGGAGGGATTCAGGATTTAATGTAATGCAGATTAGCTAAAAAAACCCACNTACAGGCATGTGGAAAATGAAGGGTAGCCAGTGAAAATGAAAAGAAATGGCCACTGCTTGAGATGAAAACAAGTTACAAAAGTCTTCAGATCCTCCAGCAGGAGATATTGCAAGGTCCAGCCCAGAATTCCAAAATTTTGCAGGCAGCTGGAGATGGTTAGGAAGGGTTTTTAATAAATCTGTCAAATCAGGGATTAGAGGAAATGCTCAGAGAATACCAAATGCATCACTCAAGGAATTCCTCCCCTTCTGGCTCAGGTATCTCTGTGCTCATTAGCCTGACTTAATCATATGCAGAGCTTTTAGACAAATTTGGAAGGAAAGAATAATTAAAGTCTTGAAAGAAAATTGCAAATGTTATTACATCAACGTGGCATTGGAAAAGGGAATCGTTCCAGGCTGATCCAATTCCTCTCCCATGATGTGCTGACTGATTTATTCCATTTTAACTCACCGGATCCATTCATGTTGAGTAAAACATTTGCTTTAGGTGCTGTAGGAGAAGTTATTAGGTCATAAAAGCAGATAAAGATTATAAAAGAGCCATAAGAATCTAATTAAAGAGAGGTGATAATGAACTTGGATGAAAGAAGAATGTTTGGGTTGCTGAGAGGTTACGAGGACATTGTTAAGATGAATTTTAGTGAACCAGATAAAAATGGAAATTAGTAAGGACAAGCTTAGTCCTTACTAAGGACTAAAAGTGGAAATTAGTAAGGAAAATCTGGAAATTTTTAGGAATTTATCAATTAGAAAAGACACGAGGGGAGAGATCTTGATATGTCTTGGTTTATCAGCAAATCCCTGTGGAAAGTTGTGATCCAGGGATGTGGGAGGGGAAACAGCACCAGGAGAGAGCTGAAATATTGGTGGCAAAATTTTGGATTTTCCCCGAGTTCTAGTCTCCGATGTCATCCATGTTCTGGCTCTGCCCTTCAGGCAGATTCCTCGTCTGCTGATCCAAGGGGATTTAGGGAAGCGTTTGAAGGAATTCTGCCCTGGAAATGCTGATTATTGGTGTTTTCTTTATGGCACACCCACATCAGGTGAGGTTTTTATAGCCACACTCTGGACTGCCCTCATTGTTCCAAACAATTCCAGGCAGGATTCAGTCCTTGGGACCCTTCCCTGTCCCTCATCAGCCAAAACCTGGAAGCTGCCATCACTGGGACTCTGTGAACCCACTAAAATGCCCTGACATCATAATTTTTGTGCTTTTTTTTTGTTGCTTTTATTGATCCGAGTCCCAAAAAATAGTCAGAGTGTTCCTTCCAAAGATGCTTTTGGCCATTGGGGGAGGACAGTGGTGAGGGGGATGTCTGGGAGGGTATTTGGGATCATGAAAACCAGAAGAGAAGAGGCCCATCCTCAGCTTTCCTGGGAGGCAGAAGGATCTCCCTTCCCATCCTAACCCCGAGCTGTCCTGGGAATCACCCGGAATAAACATAAAGATAATTCCAGCAAGCAGACTCACCATTTTTGGGGGTGGATAACCACATTCCAGAGGCCAGGAACCACCCCCCTTCCTCATTTTAACATTCTCTTCACTTCCTGTGAGGAAATGGGGCTCAAACACAGGAGTCAATAAAATTCACAGGTCAGGTGAGATGCCAGGCACAATTCCCTTGGCATAACCTTTCGTTTATTTGCCTTAATCCCTTTATTTCCCTTAATCCTGCAGCTCTCCATCATTCCATGAACAGTGCTCAGTAGTCCCCATCTTTAAACTCAAGACTAAATAAATCTACATGCAAACGAAGGCTGATTTTATTTTCCTACACTTCTACAAGCAGAAACGTCAGTGCAAAAAGGCCGAAAATCATCCAGACCATTGGATCTTTCTATAGGGATACAAATACGTCATATTATGAATAAAATATTAAAAAAATACTAAAAATGGCTTTTCCCAGTGGGAAAGAACCCCACGGATATGAATATATTTAAGCTGTCTGTTCCCTGGAAGAGCACAGTCATGGCCCAGGCTAAACAGAAGAGTTGGAGCTGAGAAGGAAATTGAGAGAATGAAACAGGAAATGAAGAAAAGCAAGGGAAGAACCAACCTTGGACAATTCCAGGGATGAGACAGCCCCAGCATTTCTGGGCAACCTGTGCCAGGGCCTCACCACCCTCACAGGGAGGAAAAGTGGGTCAGCACATCAAGTTTTGAGCACCTTTAGCAAGTTTTGAACACCTTTAGCAAGTTTTGAACACCTGTAACAAGATTTGAACACCTATAACAAGTTTTTTCTCCCTAAAAAATGCCAATATGGAGCTGATCATCTCCTTTCCAAAGAAGTCTCCATACCTCAAATATTTCCCTGTGCTTTCTTGCGTTTTGCAATGTCTCTGCTTTGCTCCTCTGGTTAGAAAATCAAAACCTCAAATTTTTAAATCACCGTGTAGAAAGAGTTCTCATTCCTTTGCACAAACAGCCAAAACTTCTGGAGCAGCTTTCAGCCCATCCCTGACTGCTTGCCTTCAGTCTCCTCTAGCAGAGCATTACCAACCCTGACAGCATTGATTTTCAAACGTATGATTGCTGGTGAAATATTAAACCCTATTGATCCGAGATTCAGGATCGGCTGCCGGCGAGATCCTCTGCATATTTTGGGCATGGACAGTTCCATTTATCAGCTCCTCCGACGGCAGAATAATGAGAGCTCCATCATGTCCCTGTTTGGAGATGGAGAGTTTCCCGTCAGATTACGGCATCTGCAATCGGGAGAAGTGTCCTCTGCATTATGTTTGCTAATTGGGCAATTTATCCTCCCTGGGAAGCTTTTCCATCCATTTCTCGGGAAATTCGCCTCGACAAAAACATCCATCTCTTCACCCGCTGAAATTTCACATCGTTCTCTTCTTCCTATGGAAGAGGTGATAGGAGCAGAATGAAGATTTCCATGATTAAACCAAAAAATCATGGAAATTAGCATTGAAACAGAGCTTTTCTGGTGGGTTGGGATTTGTGTTTGGAGCTGGAGAGTGAAACGTGACCCAAAATTGCTCCATTGAAAGGCCGTGGTGACACAAAATACCCCAACGACATNTGGGATTTATGTTTGGAGCTGGAGAGTGAAACGTGACCCAAAATTGCTCCATTGAAAGGCCGTGGTGACACAAAACACCCCAAAAACCCTTCCTGTGGGACACTGAAGGGAATCCTGCCTAGGATGTCCTTTAGCAATTGGGCAATTTATCCTCCCTGGGAAGCTTTTCCATCCATTTCTTGGGAAATTCGCCACGACAAAAACATCCATCTTTTCACCCGCTGAAATAAATTTCGTGTCGTTTTCTTCTTCTTATGGAAGAATAATGAAGATTTCCATGATTAAACCGAAAAATCAGGGGAATTAGCATTGNCAGAATGAAGATTTCCATGATTAAACCAAAAAATCATGGAAATTAGCATTGAAACAGAGCTTTTCTGGTGGGTTGGGATTTGTGTTTGGAGCTGAAGAGTGAAATTTGCCCCAAAATTGCTGCATTGAAAGGATGTGGTGACACAAAATACCCCAACGACATTTCCTGTGGGACACTGAAGGGAATTGCACCTTCAGAAACTCAGAAAGGCACAGAAAAATTAAAAAATCATACACCTGGCTCATGGTTTCCATGATAAGAAAGGCACTAAAAGACTAAATTTCACAAGCATCTTCCAAGATTGAATTAATAAATGAGCCAATAATTTAAAATTCGGACTTTCTGGGCTGACTGAGGCTAAACCAACCCCTCCATTATTTCCCTCTCTACACTGGGTCTCCACCTGGCACCAAAATATTTTTGCTTTGCTGATTTATGCCACTTTTTTTTTTTAAAACCCAACTTATTTCAATAGGAAAGCAACCTGACTTAATTCAGCTCCTTTACAATCTTCTGATTTCCCCTCATAGCAAAACTTTTTCCCCAAAAAAATCTTCCTTTCTTTCTTCCTTCCTCTGCTTCTTTGCCTGTGGTTTTACTGTCAAGGTGAGATTTTAGTGCCATGAAGTGCTCGTTGCCTCCCCAAACTAAGGTGACAATACCCACGATTTTCTTCCACAGTCACAATTATCCTCAGACTGACCAGCAAAAACCTCGAATCCATCTGTGTCAAACATGAATTTTCAGTCTTAAATAGAATCTTGGAATTATTTCCATAACATTGCCTGAAATTTGAGTAATTATGACCATAAATATATATTTTATCACCCAAAAAAATTACCGCTTTATGGTTTTTGGTACAGACACAGTCCGGATGTTCTTAATTCCTGTGTAAATTAACCCTTTAAGAGATCTCAGGTTGAGAAACAGAATATTTTCACCACAAAGTCTCAGCCATTTGCTCTCAAAAAATTCCGTAGTTTTCCCGCCATCAACTTTTGTATGGAATTAATTCCATTCCAAAACTGGGAAAGAGTTGTCTTAATGTCTGCCCATGTCTATCTCATTAAACAAGGACACGGAGAAGGGTCAGAATCCTGATTCTGCCAGGAACACTCCAGGAATTTAA
>VZTG01009874.1:0-13351 GCA_013397845.1 Melanocharis versteri | reverse complement strand
TTTTGTTTTGTTCTTTGTGGAAAGGAAGAGTTTATAGTCCAAGTGCTGTAAGAAATTTATCTGAGCTTGAATGCAATGTGTACATTAATAACACATCTCAGAGAGGTTACTCTACAGTCAAGGGACAAGCCTGGTCCTGCTGAAGGTCACTGGCACTTTCATGTGGTGTTTTGTTAACAGTAGACCCAGTTTTTAAGGATTGCTTTTGAAGGCATTAGTAAATATGCAGGGAAATAGTGCTGAATATTCCCTAGAATCCCACAATGGTTTGAGTTGGAAGGGACCTTAAAGCTCATCCAGTTCCACTCTCTGCCAGGGGCAGGGACAGCTTCCACTGTGCCAGGCTGCTCCAAGTCCCATCCAACCTGGCCTTGGACACTTCCAGGGATCCAGGGGCAGCCACAGCTTCTCTGGGAATTCTATTCCAGGGCCTCTCCACCCTCCCAGCCAGGAATTCCTTCCCAATATCCAACCTGCATCTCCCCTTTTCCAGTTTAAAGCCATTCCCTGTGTCCTGTCCCTCCATCCCTTGTCCCCAGTCCCTCTCCAGCTCTCCTGGAGCCCCTTTAGGTCCTGGAAGGGGCTCTGAGCTCTCCCTGGAGCCTTCTCTTCTCCAGACTGAGCATCCCCAGCTCTCTGCTGGTGACATTTCTTTGGGTGCAGCCCGGGACACATTTGGGCTGCAGCCACACACGGCTGGGTCCTGTTGATCTTCTCGTCCACCAGCACCCCAAAATCCTTCTCCTTGGGGCTGCTCTCGATCCATTCTCCTTCCAGCCTTGATTTGTGCTTGGGGTTGCCCTGACCCAGGTGCAGGACCTCACACTTGGCCCTGCTGAACTTCATTTGAGGTACTTTGGTGCTTCCACATCTTGTGGTTGATATTCCTTCAATGTCCACATTCAGGAAGAACAGCATAGAAGTGAGGAATTTGTTCTTCCCAAGTGGGAATAATTAATGCAGGGTAGGGAAAAGCTGCTTGTTCCTGTATATTCTTTCCAATAGAGGGGTTGGACTGGATTCCAGGAGGAATTTGAGGATCACTCCTCCACCAACTGCTGTTTTTCCAGTGGCAATGAGAGATTCAACCACATCTCTTCTTTTTTTTTTTGGACATTGAACACAACACCCTCCAAAGGCATCAAACTTCCATCCCCCCTCTGCCAGCTTCCCCAGGATCATACTCTGAGAGGGATTTTGCAGAATGCAGATGGAACCATTCTTGAAGACCTCCTGGACAAACCATTTCTGCTCTTCAAAGTCAGGCTTATTTCCCTTTCTCTTCTTGCTCTGTCAGTGTCAAACAACGACGCAATTCCAGTTATTTTGGTGAATCAGTTGTTTACCACAACACGAGGGCTAATCCTCTCCTAATCCCCTTGTTCCTTACAGATTTCGTTTAGTTTTTCATCAGTCTATGTCAAGTCTGTCTGCTTTGGCAAAGAAACAAAAAACGTTGCAGGAGAAAGGTCACAACATCTGGCTGAGCGTGGCTGGTTTGCGCTGTAGCAGAGTTAAAATTGGGAATCGTGATGGCTCAGGCTTTCTCCCAGTGTTTTTAGAAGAGTATAAAAAATTCATTTGGGTGATTCACGTAGGAGACAGGTTAGAGCTCTGCTTGCCGTGGAAAAAACAACCCCAAACCAGCCCCTCTGGGTGTTTTCCATGACTTTGGACTCTTCAGCAGGAGCAGTGACAGTTAAATCACCATTTCTTTGGTCACAGGGCTGTTGCTGTTGTCAGCTCTCCAGATGCTGTGCACCCCACATCTGAGGAGACCTCAGCGGCGAATTTTGGTGAAATCCAAATTACTGTAATTCAGCTATGGCACTGCTTGGCTCCTGCAGGCTCCAAGCCTGAGATGATTTTGATTTGCATCACAACGTGCCTGTTGTTTAATCCTGACAGTCGGGCTGTGTGTCATGAGGTCGGGCCCGCAGCTCAATCAGTTCCAAATCTGGAAAACACAATCGGCGCACAGAAAAAAAGCCCCGACCGCTGGAGCTCTTAGTGGCTTTTGAAAGAGCTGAATTCTGTTCCGTGCCAGAAATTGCTCATTCAGAGGCTCATTGAGCTGCATTTCCAGCCCTGAGATATTTCTGAAAGGGAAGAAATGCAACGGAGCCTTCTAGCAAGGGAGCCTTGAAAGCCTCTGTGTTAGAGCAGAGCAGCTCTCACGGGAGAGAGGGCTGAAATTCCACTTTTTTTTAGCCATGGAAATACCTGGGGCAGCCACCTGATCATCACACCCACCTCTAGTATTTCAGGATCCGTTACCCTGCCCTCTTTAAGGGAATATTATGGGTAGTTTCCACCCCAAAATGAGGGTGGGAGGGGGATGATGTGAAATATCCTCACAGGTGGTCTCCAAAACCGCTGCTCGTCCTGCTCACATTAATCCCAGCTGTAAAAATGACTCAAGGTAAGAAATCACACAAATTTAGGCATCGTGGAGCTCTAGATTTTAACCTGTGTGTAAATCACCATTCTCTCTCTTTCTCTGTGTTTAAAGAGGCTTTTTTTTTCCCCTCCTCTTCCCCACCTAAATTCGATGTTGTTCCTTTTTGCTGCAGCTATTCATAGTCTAAAGCTGAGCCGCAACCATGTGGACTGGCACAGTGTGGATGAAGTGTATCTGTACAGTGATGCCACGACATCCAAAATTGCAAGGACTGTTACACAAAAGCTGGGGTTTTCCAAAGGTAATCTCTCCCAGAGTTTGTAAAGAGTTTTGCAAATGCCAGCATTTTAAGTTTGTTGCTTTAACTCTAGAAGGAAATTTTGGGTTTTAATGCGAGTAGCCCACTTTGGCCATTGCATTTTTTGCTTTATTTGAGTATTTAGAGTCCTGAGGTTGTGTATATAATTGTAACTAGATGTGAATAATTTTTATTTTTATTTTATTTACATTACATATTTGATTTATTAGACTTTAGTTTTATTCCGTATTTTGGTGGAAATAATTCCAAATTTTGGTGCTGCATTTTGGATGCAGCAGTTAGCACTACATAACAAATATATGAAAATATGACAGTGGCAGAGTCCAGAAACTACTGTAAAATTAGAATTATTCCTGTAATAATATAAATATTACAGTTTCTTTTGCAACCTTAATTTTACTGCTGGGTACTTACATACTGTGATGCATTCCTTAAATACGTGACCATACCTTCCCTCTCCCCACCTCCATTCAGCCTTTTTTTCTGGTCACGAAACAGAAGTATGAACTGACAGGAAAGGGCATTTAGACAGAAATTATTTCCAGTAGGAATTCAGGCTCCTTTGAGCTCAGAACTCCCAGTCAGAAAGGCAGCAAAGCTGAGACAGTTGGAAGAGAGGGTGGTGTTTCTCAAGGAAAAAGCAGATTATTGCCAGCCTAGAAAATGGGAATTTGTGCTTTTCAGGACACCAGAACAAGAACCTACACGTCTGGTTTGTTCTTGAAGAGATGAGGTCAGGTCATAGGTTTGACTTTAACCTCCATCCCTCTGCCCTGTAATTAATACCACTCCTGGGTGAATACTTAATTAATGTTTCCTAAAAAATAATATCTTTCAGTGCTTCAGTTCCTGAAGAAATTGAAGTGATTTATCCAGAACACCTATTGGGATAGTGTGTAATAAAAAATAAGATCTGTCCTAAACAATTTGTGGGGGAGAAATATCAAATAGAAGCTCACTTGGTAAACGAAACCTGTCTTGGGTAAAAAATGCCCTTAGTGGGTTTGGGGTGTTTTCCTCCTCTTTAAAACCAGAATAAGTTGTTAATTCCAGTTTTTGAGGCCAGCACTGGTGCCTGGCGTGGTCCCCTGTGTGTCACTAGAGGGGGATGGAGGCTCATTGTGCCCGTGGGTTTGTCAGTCCATCAGCACAGCAGGGGGAAAATGCCCACATTTACCCTGGGGAGCTGATTTTTGGTTTGGCCCCTGAGCTGGAGAACAAGAGGGGAAATTTGAGGTTGGATCCGCTCAAAATAAAGCAAATTTTCCCCTCAATATTAAAAATCGTGGAGGTTTTCAACCAGCTCTGTTAATTGGGGTGGATAAAGTGACAACACTTAATCACTTACGAGGCCAGGTCATTTCCATGATCCTTCCATGCTGTGGGAGTGAGGTGCAGACAGAAGGAAGTTTAATGATTGAGACACCCAGGAGAAGGGTTTTGTGTTGTGAAAGTGGGTGCACAGTTACACAACTGTTTTCTGAAGAGTTGTTTTTCATAAAATACCTGAAATTAATTCCCTTTGCAGTGGAAATGGGTATGGATATCACCTGGCTGCTCAAATCTTTCAGGGGTTTAAAAGTGCCTATATTTAAAAATAGATGCTAATCCTTTCATTTTATGATTCTGTATTATATAATCTGATTTTCAACGTGTTGGCCTGAGAAAAGCCAAGCTTCTGTCAGCAGAGGAGAGCAACTGAACTCAGCAGAACATCACTGATGTGGGATAATGTTCTTTCTGCAGCTTCAAGTAGTGGGACAAGGCTACATAGAGGCTATGTAGAAGAAGCCACGTTAGAAGACAAGCCACCCCAGACTAGTCACATTGTGTTTGTTGTGCATGGGATTGGGCAGAAAATGGACCAAGGAAGGATCATCAAAAACACAGCCATGTGAGTGCTTTGGAATGCTTGAAGCAGCCTCGGTGTAAGGCTGTTGTTGTAAGTGACAGCAGAGCCTTTGGTTTGGGCTGAATCTTTTCCTGTTTCCTTCTCCTCCTCTTCTCCTGAGTCATTCATCTTTGTGTTGTGGGTACACTGGTTTTTGTGTTAATTGGGATGTGTGGACTTAGGGAGGGCAGCTGTGAGGCGGAAGAGCAAAGATTTAATCTGATTTTATCACCAGCACTTGTGACTTTCAGAGAAGACATCATAGCCTCAAGTTGCACCAGGAGAGGTTCAGCTTGGACAACAGGAGGAATTTCTCCATGGAAAGGGTTGTTGAGCACTGGAAGGGGCTGGCCAGGGAGGTTTGGAGTCCCCATCCCTGGAGGTGTCCAAGGACGTGGCACTCAGTGCTCTGGGCTGGGGACAAGGTGGGCATCGGGCACAACTTGGACTCGTTGACCTTGGAGCTCTTTTCCAGCCTAAAGGATTCTGTGTGAAATTCTGGCTCCTGTGGTCTGTGCCTTAGCCGAGCAGGGAGAGGTTTTTCATTTGGTCAAAATCGAGGGGAATGCTGTTTCTGAGTGGTCCCTGGGTGAATTAAGTGGGTTAGAAATGGGAAGCGAGTAACTGAGCAGAAAATTTTTGATGAAGTAGTGTGGGAAAGTTAATCTTGGAGTGGAATCTCTCAGAGCTGCTTGTTGGGATAGTGGGCGAGCAAATTGCATCCTGTGAAAGAGGGGGAGTGGAGAGATACAGGAATGTTGTCATTCCTAACAGGACAGAAGCCCTTCCTGAATGAAGCTGTTGCTGTGAGACTGCTCACGGAACTCTGTGCACAGAGCCCAGCTGAAAAGCAAAATGTGATCAAAAGGCTGGGAGATCTCCTCACTGGTTGTCTCTTGGGAAGAGTGGTTTGCAAATGGCTGTTGGGAATGATGTTTCCCAGAGCTGTGGCTGCTCCATTCCTGATTTGGGGAGTTCAGGGCTGGGTTGGGGTTTAGTGAGTGGCATCCTCACTCATGCCCAGGGGTCGGAATTTCATGATCTTTAAGTCCTTTCCAACCCAAAGCAATCTGTGCTTTTATGCACCTGGAAAGATGGGTTTGAATCTTAGAAAAATTACAAAGTCCTGATGACAGCTTTGTGGGGGAAGAGGTGGCGTTGAGGAATCCCTCATTAGCTGAAAGAAGAGGCTAAAAAGGTGTTAATTACAGGTCTGGATGGTTCAATAGGGGTGTCACAAATAGCTCCAGGTTCCATCTGAGCTGGCAGGAACACTGACAAACCAGTGGCTCCTGTGAGGAGGGCTGGGATTTTGTAGTGGGAGCTTTGTCACCCTCCCTTTGCCTCCAGAATGGCACTCCAGGTCAGTGCTTGTGTGCTCTGTGCCATCGTGTCATCAGCCTCTTGTGTCCCCACAGCTCTTTGTGCCACTCCAGTGTCCTCCGGGGTGCCAGGGTAAACCTTTTGATGTCACTTGTGTGTCATTTGTCACCTCAGAGCACCAACCTGCAGCTCCCCACGCCCCTTTCCTGCCACTTCACTGCTCTGTTATTGGTGTTGTTTGAGAGCCAGCAGTCCAAAGCAGAGGGGAAAAAGGATCCACAGCCCTTGGTTCAAAGTTAGTCCCCAAAATAAATGTCAAAACTTCCGTTTTTGTGGGATGGAATTGCACTGGGAATGCAGATAGCCTCAGTTTAAGCTGCTGTTTTAACAGTGACCAGAAATGAAACTTCAGCCTCGGAATCATTAAATTTTTCTGCTTTATCTTTCTCCCTCCTGCGTTTTCCATAGATACAGGGGTTATATGGGTGGATTAACTTCAGCTCAGGTCACAGTGCAGGGATGTTCATTCCATAAGTCCTGCTCTAATTGGCAGCCCAGCATATGAAATACTTTCTCAAAAAGGGACACAAGACTTCATGTGCTTCAGAAAATCTCACTCACATCCTCAAGAAATACCAGACAGCATTGCATAGCCTTTTAAAATGCTAATTATTGGCATAAATTGTGCGTTCTGTACAAAATCTGCAAATTAAAGCATCATTTTAGATTGAAGTATCTTTTTTTTATTATTTTTAAATAACTTAAAATTTATCAGTGAGGAACATCCCATATGTTCCAGGGAGAGATTTCGGAAGGAATGTCTGCCAAGCTCTCACAAGCCATCCTGGCACTTTCTGTTAGCACCTCCATCCATGATATTTGTGTGGTGTTTGGTCTTTGGGGTGGTTTTTTGCATGCTTTTCCATTAGGGACACAGCGTTGCCTTTTGAAAAAGAAGGTGAATTAGGAAAAGTAATTTTTGACCGTTCACACTTTAAAGTAGAAACTAAGGGGAGGAGTTGTCAGCAGAGGGGTTTTTGCCTTTTAAATGCACATTCTTTAGTAGGAAACCTGTGGCTGGAGCCCACCAGAGCTCATTTGACACGTTCTGTCCTCAGGTTACCACCTTGAGAAGAAGCTGGTGCAGCTCACATGATGCTGCTGCATCATTAGGCAGATCCTGCTGGTTGCAGGGGTGAAAACAGAACCCTTGTCCAGGGAAATTCCGAATTACCTGCACTAATTTCACTAAGGGCTGGAGCTCAGTCTCCTCATTAGTGTGGCTGGATGCTGTGGTTGCAGGGTGTCCTGTGAGGAGGTAAATGGAAAAGATGCATTTAATGGATGCTTGGATGAGCAGGTCTGTGGTGGATGTGACATAATTTTGTTTCTTCTCTGTGTAGTTAAACACATTTATTATCTAAATGTAGCGCAGCAGCTGGTGCAACAAGCTGCTCCTGTCAGCACTGATATTCACTGGGAGCTTGTCTGGGGAGAGACAGTCCCTCCTCCAGGCTGGAGCAGTGATTCAGCTGCCCCAGCGTGAGCAGAATAATGTGCTCTGAGCTGTGTTGGTACCACAGGGATGGTTGTTAAAGGGAGAAGGCTTTGTATTTCTGCCTAATATGAAACAAGGTATTATGGCAGAATGTACTTAATTGGAGGGGGTTTTATTTGCCATCAGGTGCAGAATCCTGGAATTCCTTGGTTTGTGATGAGGCAGAGTGTTAGCTTTAAAATAAATCTCTTGGGGATGTCTTTACTGTACACACTCACATGTTGTTACCTGGAATGTGTTTTTTTTGTGGAAGCTGATCTCTGGTTTTGTTGAATTTGTGGGTGAATGGGAGGGAGAGATGTTGTTACACATGTTGAATATAATTTACAATCATGGGATGGTTTGGGTTGGAAGGGACCTTAAAACTCATCTCATTCCTTGGGCAGGGACACCTTCCACTATCCCAGGTTGCTCCAAGCCCCATCCAACCTGGCCTTGGACACTTCCAGGGATCCAGGGGCAGCCACAGCTTCTCTGGGCACCCTGTGCCAGGGCCTCCCCTCCCTCACAGGGAAGAATTCCTCCCCAATATCCCATCCATCCCTGCCCTCTGGCAGTGGGAAGCCATTCCCTGTGTCCTGTGCCTCCATGCCTTGTCCCCAGTCCCTCTCCAGCTCTCTTGAAGGTTCCCTTCAGTGCCACATTTATGTCACCCCAGAGCCTTCTCTTTTCCAGGCTGAACAATCCCAGCTCTCCCAGCCTTTCCTCACAGGAGAGGTGCTGCATCCCTCTGATCATCTTGGTGGCCTCCTCTGGACGTTTAGGAATGTTATTATCCGTGTTTCCAACCTCCTTTTCAAAGCTCCTGTTGTTTTACCTGTCACAGGTGAAGGTCAGACCT
The DNA here is from genome assembly GCA_013397845.1 of Melanocharis versteri. Classification (NCBI taxonomy): domain Eukaryota; kingdom Metazoa; phylum Chordata; class Aves; order Passeriformes; family Melanocharitidae; genus Melanocharis; species Melanocharis versteri. The sequence continues at coordinate 5,018 of VZTG01009874.1, read as the reverse complement.
TTCACCTGCCTTAGGCAGGGTTCAGGCCTTTAGGCTGAGCTAAATTTCATCAGCTCCTGTGTTTGGGGAACGAGTGAAGTGACTCTCCTGTGTTTTTCCATAACAGCTGCAGTGTTGTGTCACTTCTGGGCTGCTTTCAGCCTGAAGCTGGGCTCTGCCTCTGTCTGAATCTCCTCTTTGGATTCCAAAATCACATTTGTCTGTGCTGCTGTTCATAGCACAAGAATTGCTGTCTGCACAAGCACCAGCATCTTGGCCTCATCACCAATTACATTTTTATTGCAAATCCCATTAGAAAGCATTTTAATTGTGGATTATCATTAGGATAATTACTTTGGAATAGCTATTTTGGTAAATTTCCATTGATATGCAAGCCCGGGCAGAGCCTCTCAGAAGCCTTTCACTGCATTAATGTGTGCTGCTGGAATCTCAAATGAAGATTATCCTATAAAATCTTTTCTATAATTTTAGCTCTTCAGGTATTTGGTAGCTTTATGTTCCATTTAAATGCTTGCATTGCCTTAAATACATATTCGATGCTTGTTTTTCATCCTTTGGTGCAGGTATTAATTCTGAATTAAGTATCCAGATGGTAAATATTGGCTTACAGGTTTCAACTTGAGCTTGTCTTGCAAGAGAAGTTCAGGCCAAGAGGTAAAAGGTGACAGTTAGGGCACGAAATGCTTTTGGAACAGCTTGTTTTGTGTGTATTCATTATCTGACACAGGGCTGCGTGTTGGACAGGAGCTGTTCAGGATTTGGGTGTATCCCCAGGGCTGCTCCCATTCCCAGCCTCTCCCCATCCTTTGGTTCTGCCCTTTCCCTGCCCACACCATCACGACTGCAAACTGGATCCCTGCAGTTGGTCTGAAAAGGTGGGATTCCACCTGGAAGGTGGGAGGGAGTGGTGTGGGGTCGGGAGGTGGCAGCGGGGACAGGGAGTGCCTGCAGTGCTCTGTGCCAGCAGCTCCCTGCAGGGCCAGCCTTCCTGCCCGGTGGAAAGCAGTGCTGGAAGAGAGTCTGGAGCACCTGCATCTCCCAGGGTTGTCCCAGGGTCCTGTGATCAACCCACAAAGCAGCTTCAGTTCCTCTGATCGTGCAAAATCCTGTTATTCCTCAAAAGGATGAAGCGTGCATCCCAGTCGTGCTTGCTTTGTTTGCATCCTAGGATTTCCATCTCTCCTCTGAAGCAGGATGAGTCTGTGTGTGTCATGGAGCAGCACTTTTCACAGCAATTTTCTGAGAACAACAGAGGCAGAACATGACTTGTGTCTCGCAGTTGCTCTTTGAAATCCGCCCGGAGCGAGACTGGAGCTGGCATTTCTGCAGCTCAGCTTTGGGAAGCAGCCACCCTCCCTCCCGTTTCCTCTGGCTGCTGCAGATCTCCCTTTTTATTACTCGTGGCTGCTGCTCTCACTTCAGCTCAGCAGACTTAGCCCAAGCCAGCCCTGAGTTTCCTCAATAAGTGGTGGTGTTATTTCCTCAGAGAGGCAGTGAGTGCTGGCCTCCGTTTGAGGGAACTGCAGAGGGGTGAGGGCAGCTGGGGAATGATTTAGAACATCATTCACCAGTTCTGTGGCCAAAATCCAGGAATGGATCCACATGGCTTTGCAGGGAATAGTGAGAGTTGAGGTGGTTTTTTCTGGGAACATCCCATGGCCCTGTCTCTTGGAATTAGGGTGATGGGATAAAGGGTTATGACTTCAAACTGACAGAGGGCAGATTTAGATAAAATATTGGGAAGAAATTCCTCACTGTGAGGATGGTGAGGCCCTGGAACTGAGGAAGAGGTTGCCCAGGTGGCTGCCCCATCCCTGGAATGTCCAAAACCAGGTTGGACAGGGTTTGAAGCAGCCTGGGATAGTGGGAGGTGTCCCTGCTCATGGCAGAGGGTGGAACTGAATGAGCTTTAAGGTCCCTTCAGCCCAAACCATTCTGGGATTCTGTGATTTTATGAAATCAAGAGTTCAGGGTAAGAAGTTGTCAGGTTTAATGCTTAAATTAAAGACCATTCCCTATTTCTCTCTCATGGATCATCTGACTGAAGAGAGTCTCCAAAGGTAAATTGAAATTACAATGAATAGTTTCTTCAAGCTTTCAGGCATTTTGTTCTGTTAACATCAGCATCATTCTGCAAAATTTGGGAAGTAGCTGAAGCTCACTCAGTTTGCTGCTCCCCAGTTTTTAATGGACTATTTGTAAATCCTCCACAAGAGTGAAACTAGTAGCATGAGATTAAAAAAACCCGCAGCAATAATTCTAGATATGTTCACATATCTCTGGAATAGACTCACTTAAGCAAGGATGTATATCTGTGAAAATATGGGTTTGTTATTTATTATTTTAATCAGAGAAAGGCAGCCAGGCACATTTTATTCATGGTGAATCTCAAAGTACCTATTTTCAGGCCATTACTTCTTGCATGGAAAACAGCAGTATGTCAGAATTCTTTCTAAGGTGTGCATTGCATCTGTGCATGAGTGGGTTTCTTCTTAGAAAAATCATAAATTATAGTTGTTTCCTTGTGTTTCAATGCATAGCTTCAAGTAATTGTTGCTCTGGGGTCAGTATTTCAGCATGCATTTGTATCAGGCGAATTCTCTGCCTGTTTAGATGAGGATTTATGACTTCAGTTGGTGTTAATTTAACAAGTGAGTGGAGGGATTTGTCATCTAATAAAATTTTAGAAAGAAATTTATTTTTAAGAACCAGAAGAAGAAAAAATAATAAACCCATCTTTATAGCAGAGGAGATAAGCAGGTGTGTGTGCTGGGGGTTCGCATGTGGCTGTAGCTGCATTGCCTGGAAATTACACCCAATTTTCTGCAGAATTTCTATCAAGCTGCTGATAAAAACCAGGGGGGGATGTGGTGCTGTGCCACTGGACGTGGATGGGATGTGCTGCACTGGGAATTTCAATGATTCCTGTGAGCAGGAGATGGGTGTGCCGTTGCTGCTGGGGCATAATGAGAGGAGAAGTGCAGCTCTGACAGCCTGTGACATCTGTGAGGTGACAGGTGACAAAAATGGGTTCAAACAGAGCTTTTGTGCCTTTTTGCCCGGATGAGTTTTGCAGGGCCTAAGGAGGAAACGTGCAGAGCTGGGGTTTGGGTTTCTTGTGGAGCTGGGTGATGGTAAATGTTGGTTCAGGATCATTCCAGCCGGAGAAAAGGCTCCAGGGAGAGCTCAGAGCCCCTTCCAGGACCTAAAGGGGCTCCAGGAGAGCTGGAGAGGGACTGGGGACAAGGGATGGAGGGACAGGACACAGGGAATGGCTTCCCACTGCCAGAGGGCAGGGAGAGATGGGATATTGGGAATTGGGAATTTGTAATGCCTGGCTGTGAGTGTGGGGAGGCCCTGGCACAGGGTGCCCAGAGAAGCTGTGGCTGGCCCTGGATCCCTGGAAGAGTCCCAGACCAGGTTGGATGGGGTTTGGAGCACCTGGGACAGTGGAAGGTGTCCCTGCCATGGCAGGGGTGGCACTGGATGAGCTTTAAGGTCCCTTCCAGCCCAAACCATCCTGGGATTTTACAAGTTTGGGACCGTTCTGCTGGAGGCAGGACCGCAGCAGGACCTCAACTTCCATGAAGTAAACCCACATCTGAATAAAATCAGGTTTTACGTTTCCAAAGTTCTGGACAAGGACACAAAGCTGACACAGTTTTTAGGAGGGGAAGGCTGAAGCTTTTCCCAAAAGCTTTGGCAGAATTGCAAGGCCACGCTGTTTTCTCCAAACTCCTGTTTTTTGCTTTGGCTTTTATTTAAAAGAAACCCCTCTGAGTCAGTTTGTGAACAGCTTTAACACGAACTGGAGCCTTTCAAACAATGTATTTGTTTGAAATACAAACAAATAACTTGTATTTAAAGGTGGGGGTGTAGAATAACTGTTCCTCCACAATATTTCCAGCTGCTACTGATGTAGAAATAATGTGGATGTTTTTTCCTGCTCTATTAGGACCAGGTTATTTACCATTTCCTTCACTTAAAGTAATTGTTGCTGTGTAAAATTCTGTGCTTTGTTCATGCCATGTTTCTATGCTTTTAAGCTGAGCAGCTTTAATTTGCTGCCTGGCTGATTTCCTCCTAAATTAACTGTGTCTGAATTCCCTCTTTGCTGGTGTTGAGCTTTAATCCCAGCCTGCAGCTGCAGTGGGATGGGGAGGAGAATTGGGAAAAGGTAAAACCCATGGGTTGAGATGAGAACAGTTTAATAATTAAAATAATAATAATGAGGGAAAAATCCAGGAATAAGTCTGGGTCAGCTCTCCTGGCCATGTTCCCCTCCAGCTTCTTGTGCAGCTCCTCGTTGGCAGAGCATGAGACACTGAAAAGTCCCTGATTTTGGGTAAACACAACCAAAACAGCCCAAATATCAACATTATTCTCATCCTAAATCCAAAACGTGCTGTACCAGCTACCGGGAAGGAAATTAACTTTATCCCAACCAAACCCACCTCCTTCATGCAGAGAAAATGAAGCAGACTTGGCAATACCAAGGAGCTGGGGGCATTTTCAAAAATCTCCTTTGTTTTGCTTGCTCAGGGACTCCAGGAATGTTCATGTATTCACTGAACTTTTATCTCCTTTATAATCCAGAAATTCCATGCTGAAGTTGGGCTCTCACATGTCCTGTTGTGTGTGGGGGTGGCAGGGAGGGTTTTGTGCTTGGCAAGGATGGGTCAGCTCAGGCCTTAAATCAGCCCTGATTTAAGCAGATCCTCTGGCTGAATTTTATTTTCCCTTATCGTGGGAAGGATATTCTGCTTTATTTAAACCTTTGCCATCTCGTTGGACAAGAATCCAGGAGATTAGGAGTGCAATCACGCCAGGCTTTAAAAATAGAGATGCTGAGCAGTTGCATTTCTTGGCTGTTTGCACAGGCCTGCAGTAACTGCTTTGGAAAAAAGGATGTAAAGGATGCTACTTCCCTTTCCCCATTTTTTTCTCACTTGGCCCTTTTTCTCTCTTTCCACCTTTTTTTTCCTTTTCCTGCATTTTTTTCCCTTCCCCCTTTTTTC
>VZTG01009844.1:0-14928 GCA_013397845.1 Melanocharis versteri | reverse complement strand
GGGAAACTCGAGGAGAGGCGCTGCCGGCCCCGCCACCACTGCCGCCCGTCCCCCCAGCACCTCGGTGCCGCACCTACCCCCGCGGATCTCTGCCGGGCAGCGCGGGCGTCAGCTTGGGGGCTGGGCTGGTTTTTATAACGATATTTGTTAAATGTCGTTAGAGGGGTAGGGGCTGGGCTGGTTTTTATAATGGTATTTGTTAAAAGTCTTTACAGGCGTAGGGGCCGTCTGCGCCGAAAGCCGGGGGGGACGGGGACGGGGACGGGCGTAGGAAAAAACCCGCCCATGGCATCTTGAATGTACGGATCCGCGCACCAGGAGAGGGTACCCTCCCACCGGCAGACGGTCCCACCCGCTGCTGCGGCAAGTCCAGCTGAAATCAGCGACGGGGGTGCCGGAGGATGAGCTGCCCCTTTATTACCCCGTGGTGGTCTGGTAGGCATTTTCTGTATCAGCAGCGTGGACAAGGTTTGCTCGTTCTGCCTCAACACCTGACGGCAGGCCGGGCTTGGAGCGCCGCCCGCCGTCCGGGTCCCCCCTGCCCTGAAAGGTGAGCACTCCCCAGGGCAGCTGTAGGTGTCTGTGAGGTCTTTTAACACCACTGTTGTGCACAGATACAAATGAAGGAAATGAAATATTTTACAATACTTTGACTGTTTTCTGCCCTTGAATGTGCCAATCTGCTTAGGAGCGTGTATCTGGATTATAGACCTGCTAGAAAACTAAACAAACAAATAAACCCAGCTGTTATTATTATTCCACACTTTGTTTTCCTACATTTATGTCAGTGCATCTAATTTCTTTTTCCCCCGAGACATGACCAGGCCAGCGGGTGCCAGTTTGAAACGGGGAATGACACTATTGGGCATCTTTATTTTGTGGGGAATCGAATTAACTGACGGGGTGAATTCGTTGTGTTTCTTCTCCCGGCTGTGTCCGCATACCGCCAGCAAATAAACGAGCAGAGGTAACAAGTAGAAAGGAGTTTACTCCACATTCAGTTGGTCCTTACACCGTTATCTTTACGGACCACCCTCCAATTAAATAACACAGTACGTGAGACTCAGTAAATTATTTACATGCTGGATTAAAAAAAATCTAAGGGACAGTGCAGATTACAGGACATAGAATCGTTCGCAAAACACCATCTAATTTTTAGGCTCCAATCACGCTAAGGCTTAGTGGATCAGACTGCTCCACCGACTCTGTGGAGCACAAACGCCGAGCCAGAGCCGTCGACACCACCACCCGCTGTCAGCGGTCATCCACAAGCCAGGGGCACTTCTGGGCCACCTCCGGGGGCAGGAGGAGAGACAGGGACCGCCCGTTCAGAGACACCAGGAGCTGCAGCTGGTCCATGCAGTCCCGCAAGAGCTCCTCCGTGTAGCCGCTGACTCGCAGGTCCAGTGGGCTGCGGTGGCGCAGGAGGCGGTCCGCCAGCCCCAGGCTGCTGGCGGCCAGCAGTGAGGGCGCGTATTTGGTGAAGGCATAGTCAGCCAGGCTGAGCTCCGCGACGCCCGCCGCCAGGCTCCGGGCATCCGCCGCCTCCCCCGCGTCGGCCCCCCGAGCCTCCAGCCGCACCTGGCTGAAGTGCTCTAGGAAGAAGCTGACGGTGGGCGCCGCCAGTTCGAAGTCCAGGCGATGCAGGACGATGCACTCCAGGTTGCGGAGCTGCTGGCGGGTGAATGCGTCGCAGCAGAGGGCGAGGAGCTCCTTCACGCTAGGGGGGTGCACCTCCACCTGCGGGTAGGAACAGGAATGAGGACGCTGCCGCCGGGAAGCAGCGCAGGGGAGCTGGCGCGGAGCCCGGCCTGCCTGGGGCGCCCTCCGGCTGGCCTCTGCGGGCTGCGGAGACCCTGGGGGCGGGGCAGCCGGGCCCAGGGCCGCCCTACCTGCTTGCAGGCGATGAGCAGTGCTGTTACCCCCAGGAGCTGGAAGCAGTCGGCGGCCACGGGGGTGGTGGAGAGAAAGCGGTCGAGGATGTTGACGGCCAAGCAGAGTGCCTCCAAGGAGAGCCCGAAGTGCCGGTACACGGGGATGAGCCAGCTGACCAGCTTGCAGCGCGCCTCTGCCGTCACCTACGGCACCGGCAGCGGGGGTCAGGCGGGGCCGACACCGGGCTCCCCCGCCCGCTCCCCGCCGCCGGCCTCGCTGCCCCCACCTGCGGCTGCCGGGCGAGCGGCTCCCGCGGCTGGAAGCGGCTCTCCAGCCCCTTGCGGGAGCGGTACCAGCTCTCCCCGTAGTCGCGGAAAGCCTGCAGCTCCTGCGCGCTCTCCCCCACCNCCAGGGGAGCCGCCGGGCCCCCGACGCTCCGGGGTGCCGCCGCGCCGCCCGCTCGCCGCCGTCACCATGGGGTGGGCGGCCCTGCCAGCTCCGCTCCGGTCGCGGCGCTGGCTATTTGAGCGGCGTGGTGGCCGCCAAGCTCTCACCGCCCGCCTCCCGGGCACCCCGCCCCGCGGAGATCGTCTGGGCGCTTAGGGGACCACCGTCTCCAAAACAATATCCGAGCCACCGAAACGTCTGTCTCTTCTCAGCCGCGTGCCCTCGGGCCAGGAGGCTGTGGTGGACTCGCCGCGGGACTGTGACGTCCCCACCACAGCCTCCTCGCTCTCGCACGGCACGGAGAACAAACCGGGCAGCAGTGCCGTGAACCCACGGCAGCGCACGAACCCGGCCAGCTGAAGCTGCTGCATCTACTTTGCCATTACCAAAGCAGGCGTCTCTCCAGCTCCTAGCAGTTAATCTCGGAACCCCGTAGCTTTAACAGCTACCGATCACTCCCCGCAAGTAACACTTTCAGTGTAGGCCATCAGAAACAGCACAAACACCCCAGGAGAGATACCTGGGAATGCTGGAGCTCACGGGGCAATCTGGGTCCCAGTTACACTTCCATCCATGGAATATTTACATAATGGAGCACTATTCTAAACAGCTGAATGCAGGGAAATCAAAATAGTTATTGTCTTAGGTTACAATGTTCGATGTAACCAAAAGTGTGTATTCTATTGCCAGCTGTGGGGGCAGTGTTCTTTGTCTCTTCCATGACCCACCCCTCATAACTCCGGGGGGATATNTATTTCTGACTTGGAGTCTCTCACTGCTTTGCCTTCAAACTAGTACAGTCCTGCACTCCAACCACCCATTTATAGTGTGCTATAGATGTGGAAAGACTCGGAGAAAGAAAACCTCTTCTGGGTTAAGCACTGGGAAAGATGTCAGTGGGAAACGAGCTTCAAGCAGCCCACAATCCAGAAGCAAAACAGGGGAGGAGGTGGGAATTCTACAACGTGAATAGCAGGAGCAGGAACTCCTCTCCAAGGTGAGGACAGAGACCAGGAGAACACGCTGCCTTTAAAGAAAAGAAAGCACACATTGGGGACTGCAGTTGAGACTATGGCAACAAAGTTCCGGAGATAGTGACTGGTCTTACGTCTGACAAATGCTCTGAGAAAAGTAACACAAAGGTGTTAACAGAAGCCTTTATTAAATAAATAGATCAAAAGAGAAAGTTCATCCACCCAAAAGAGTACAGGCACAAAAGTTTCTCATGTATACTGCAGAAGCAGAAAGCCAGCGTAGTACTGTTTTTTGTTTGGATTTTTTTAAGATAACTGTGCTTATCTGTACACCACAGTGTGACCTCTTTAATCTGTTTTGCAGAAAACTGTTGCTCACGCAGAAAATCGTGCCATTTCCCAGTTATTACAATATATCCCCTTAATTTATTTCAGTTATTTATTTAAAAGATTACAAAGCAGAGCATGCTAGAGAAACACAAATAACTCTGAATTTCAACATTACCACCCATAAATGGAAAAAAGCCTCTTATTCACCACAGTTGAATAAGGGAGAAGAATTCAAACACAATTCACACTTTCCCTAGGATTTAATAGTTTAAGACCAACAACTCATTTGCAAAATTCAAATCCAAAAGAAAGAGCAGCTTGCTAGTTACTGAATTACTGAGATATTTTTCTAATTCATGTTTCCAAAGGATACAAATAAAATATCAACCAAAACAAAACCTAGGAAATTTGTTTAGGGTACAGATTTAGTTTATATCTTCAATGAATATAAACTGCAGGTTTTGATTTCAGTATGGGAGTACTGAAGGCAAAGTTGAGGTCTTAAGGTCTAAGATAAAAACTTCCTTAAGGTCTAAGATAAAAACTTCCTATTAAAATGCTTCCTTGCCTAAATGGTGTCATAAAAAACCTCCAAAACTTACTCTCTGTCTCCTATGAAATCAGGACTACCACTACATTATCATAATGCATAAAAGAATAACAGATGTGATCCCTGTTCCTTCAGAGGTGTTAGCAAACAGCTTTCCTCTTTCAGAACTGAGTTTAAGCTAATGTGCACAAGCTGGACAGCAATACCAGTCCTGCTGTGATAATCTAACTGGGTAGGCTCCATATATCATGCATTTTTATGCATTCGTTTTCCCCAATGCCCTTTCTGTACGTGATTAACCTCTGCTGTGTAAAATCTTTATTTTTCAGATTAAACAAAATTTGTCGTCCACACTGTGCCTCTGTCTGTAAAGACAGCTCCTATTTGACTGCACCTGTTTAACGGCAAACCCTCCCCACCAACACGTTCCTTATTCTTGAAAGCTGAGTTGGCAATCTAAAATTGCACTTCATAATTGGAACTAATGTGGATGGGAGGAATGTAAGACCATCTGATTCATTAAGCTACTCAGTTAAGGATTACTTAGTATTAAACAAACAAATAAAACACACAGACATCCAGTCATTGTGAGTAAGTAGGGTAGGAGAGAATCGCCACTGGAAGTTTCCACTAGAAGCTTCTCTGTCATCTCCTTGAAGAGGATCAATGTGAATTTTGATCAGTAAGGGGGAAAAAGATCATGACCACCACTTGAAGGGGGCTTGTGGAACTATGCAAAACTTAACATACAAAAAAGGGACAGCAAAATATAGTACAGTTGCAGGAGTTGCGAGGATCAGGGTAAACAGGGAGGAACAACAGTGAGAAGGGGCACATCCTCTGGGAAGAGCTGCTGGTCAGTACACGTCTCGCTGAGCACTCGTTCACAGCAGTCCATCCTATCATCTTATAGATGCTTATAGAGCATCTTCTTAATGTAAATCATACAGAAAAATTAAGACTTCTCTAAGATGTATTGGTTCAATACTGTAAATTCATAGTTCCAAAAAAAAAATTCATCACTTACAAAACCCATATGAGAAACATTTGTCTTCTCTTCGCACACATGGAATTCTACTCAATTGAGATTCAGGCCTGAATCTTAAATCATCAGTACACACTGCACTGATAGTATGATTAGCACATTAAGCTAAAAAAGAAGAATTGTTCACAGCCATTTCTATTTTGAAAAGGAACTGCTGGCAGTTATCATTCATACAGTCAGACAAATGGCACCAAATATATTGTAAAGGCTAAACATATTCAATATTCATCTTTAAACTGATAAAGAGAAAGGTTGATCCTATGCAAAATCATGCAGTCTATCCCCATCATGGCTGGTATCAACCACACAAAAAATTCAAATGCTTCCAATTAATGTTGGAGTGCGTATTCCCCCTGCAATTACTGAAGCTCTGATTTGTTACTGATCTCTGGTTTCAGTTACCATTTTCTGTTTTTATCAGCTCTTTGATGATGTATAAGACCTTGTCATCTAGAAAAGAAAACAAACACAGTCTATGAAGAAGAGCAAGCTTAAAAATTGATTCCCAAACCCCAAAAAATCGTAAGGTAAGTCCAGCTCTCAGCAACTTAAAATTTTAATGTTTTAGGCTACACCAGAATCTGAAGAAAAACTAAAAATGGTGATTACCATTTGGCAAGCAAAAGGACAAACAGTACATACGTACTGTATAATCATTATAAAATGATTCAATGAACTGCTGATAACCATTTCAGTATTTCATAAAAGAGATTGGGTAAGTAGTGGGTTAACTACAGATACATGAGCATACAAGAATTCCCTTTCTTCCCCACCTACAATATGCTCCTCAACATCCAGCGTCCAAAGTTTGAACTGTGCTCTGCTATCCCTTACCTTCGGGAACCAAAGTTGGTTAACCTGTATTTTGAGACAACTCAAGTAACCCTTTTAAGTCATCCATGCCTAGGATTCTCCACACACAACCTTAATTCTCTTTTGAGATGCATGCTTCACCATCACTACCACTACCTTGAATGTTGATATCAGAGATATCTTTAAAACAGGAGTTGTGCAGATCTTCATACATCTGGGGTGAGCCACACAATATATGCAGGGTTAGTAAAGACTTCCTGGATGCCTCCTTAACAGAGCTTTCATGTCACACATGCTACTGTGTGAGGATGCAGTGCACTAGTGATTGCTCATATCTGCCACAAGGTCCACTTAACAAGCAGTAATGCCAGCAATGCAGTAATAAAGTTACCTTCAAGTGACATTTTTGGATTTTCAAGCTTCTTCTTCAAAACAGACTCAATGAGAACTCTCAGCTGTTTGAAAATTACTGCTATTTTAACAGGAGCCTATAAAGAAAAGACAAGCATTTGCATTTTCAGACATTTCCTACCAAAACATAGATCAAAATATTACCCTACATATAAACAGAAGTTTATAACAAGATTCCTGCAAACATGATGCACATATATGATTTTTAACGGTAATGATAATCGTGATGGATAGTATACTCATGAAATGACTGGGCTTACATTATGCCTTAGCTTCAAGCACCAGTTCTTTGTAGTATCAAAGCCTGAAGAACAGCAGCTCAGAAGGGTAACTTAAAATGTGTTCCCACACAAGCATAAGAGGAAATTATTACTTTACCAATAAGCTGCCCAATTAATTGCCTTTGTCTTCCCAAGGTAACAAAGTTCAAATTACATTTATACCTGAAATAAAGTAGCTATGCATTTGCCTCTTGGGACGTCTGCCAGGCCTTCTGAGAAAGCAATCACAAGCCTTTCCTAAATCTCACTAGTAATTTGAATACCTAAAGATGAACCCTCTCCCAGAAATATTTCATTTTATCATTTCCTCCCTATTTAAATCTTCATTTATTTCATTTATATGCTACCTTTGGTACAACAACTAACTGCTATGGCAGGAGCACAAATGCAATGTATTTTGCTTAGCGTCTCAGTAGAAAAGCAGAAATTCTGAAACACTCTGTATGATGTGATTAGTCCAGCAACTACACAACTGTAGCCATCCAGGGACCAGAAAAATAATCTCTAACAAACTCACAAGAGACCTGCTTTTTAAAATTCCCTATCCATGGTAAGCAGTGAATTCAATTAGATGGTTGCTCACTTGGATCAGCAGACTGCAAAAAATTGTTTTGTTGCTTATAGCTGTCTTTGAGAGCAGCACAAGGCCCACAGGAGCACAAAAAATGGTAAACAAGTAGCTACCAGGATAGCAAAAACCACTTCTTGCCATTTACCAGAATTTACAGAGGATCTTTTCATGACAACTGTTTTGTCTGCAAAAATATGCTAGGAAAGTACTCTCAGTTCTCCCATTTCCAAATAAAACTTTTACAGGTTGAAAGGAATAAACCTAATCAAGCAAACCAAGCACCCCAAACCCAAGAAAGCACCTATTTTACAATTTAGATTTTTTTGTTTTTCAAATAATTCTGTCTGCACTTAGAGCAGTATATACAGTAGTGTGCTAAAGATAAATACATAATTACAAGATTATAAGATTGTAGGAAAGAGTAATATAAAAACAGTACACTCCTCTGCTTTCAGTACAAGCTCTATAAAAATAGCTTTAGTCTGCATCCATTTTCAATACCTTTTCTGAAGAACACTTTCTTCTTGAAGAGAAAGGGAACTGATTTGTTGCAAACCACATACAACAAGTCTATTCTTTTGAGTGTGACTAGTTAAGATATCATTACATGTATATAAAATTTCCCATCGTTATCTTTAATTCTCTCCCCTTCTTCCCTCTCATCTCCATCTCCCATATACAGTGATCTGAGTCAAGCTGATATATCGACTGTGTAATACAAAAGCCCACAGAACCACAAAAAGTAGTTTAGTTATAACTCCAATGCACCTGAAAATGGATCCAGCCATCAACTGTCAGGAGACGCTCGCGATGCTGAACTTCTATATCCCCACCAAAAAGCAAAATGGGAAAGGGGGATATTAAAGTAGTCTCTCTCAAATACACCTTCGCATACCTCACCTGCATATAAACAAACATAAACAATTAAAAACAGCAACAAAAAATCCCAAACCAAATAACACCTATAACACTAAATTTGATTGCTACTTTTACAAGCAAAAAATACACTTTTTATTCCTCTTCAAGATGCAACCAAAACAAGTCATTGCACACAATCAATAGCTATTTGTCTGCCTTACGCCACATAAAATAACTCACCTCTACGTGACAAGCTTATATGCTGGAAGCTAGCTAAAGCCACAGTTATCTTCTTAAAGCTCAAATGGAAAGATAGTGTTAGCCTAGTGGTGTTCATAGAAGTAACATTAAAAGTAATGAAACTACTGAAGTAAAAGGCAGGCAAAGCTCCTTCATTATACATTCTTCTTGGGAGCAGCTGTTTTTTCAATTTATCGACACCCACACACGCACATGCATATATGTAGTACACACAGACACATACACTGCATGAACTAAGGGGCTCAGCATGTGCTGCTTCTGGCTTTGGAACACCTCAAATAAAAATATAATGGGGTGGAATGAGCTGTAGTGGGAAGAATGGACATAAAAAGAGTGCATCTTCACACAAAAGTGCAGGCTTTGTTTGCCCCACTGTTCATGGAATAACTTACCTACCTTAACTGCTGTCTTGTCATCCTGCTATGATGTTCTTGGGGGCAGGAAATATTTTCAGCTCTCAAAAAATACTATCGCTTTATATGCATTAAAAAATCTACTACTTCCTGCTTCTCTACAGTAAATTTGGCCATTAAGCAACTGCTGTCAAACTTTGGTTGTACCAGAAGTGTAACTAAATACAAATATTTGAATTCAGCAAATAGCTGACAAGATTTTCAGTTGAAGGGGAAAGAAGTGAAAAAAAAATGCAATTCACTTAGGGAGTTTAGCAGTCCATTACAGAATTGGCTATTTTATTTTATTACTGGGATATGTCAGTACCAAGTTTCAAAACCTTAGAACACTGAAAAAGCAGACTTTGAAAAGTTACTGCTACATATTACTGTGTAAAGTGATATTAAAATCCACAAGACTGTATTTAAAAAGTCAATGATACTATTAAATTAAATGGTACATAGAAAATTCCTTCTATTTATAGCTACCAGTTTCACCATGAACAGATCTGTCCATGATCTTCAGCTTCACCTTTTTCTTCAGCACTCAGCTGATTCATTTTTATGAACTTTAGGATCATTAGATAATAAAAGAATCTTCAAGATAAAACAATTAGATACTAAATAACATACACTAGTTTGAAGTATACTAGAGGCATAACTCCATCTTTACACAAACTATTAGCTACATTCACTATCTTCAACTTACCTTCTCCTGGTAAAGCAGCCATCCATATGTCTGCAAGTCTCGATTTACAGAAGAGGGATGAACTTGCGCTTTACCCTGAGCAGTTTCTACCATGCAAGCCAGCTTCTCTGTAACATCCACAGACTTCGTACATAGTATTTTTCCTACATTGTCATACAGCCCTGCAGTCAACACAGCTTTAAGAAGAGCTATTTCACTTAGAGATGGGGATTGTGTGCCTCCATTTCCATCCCATCCACATCGCGTTGAAGGTGCTGTGAACCCTGCTGCTCTGACCACCCTTATGAGCTCTTGCTTCACATCCTGAAATTAGGATAGTATTAGTAGAGTTTTGAATTTAAAAAGTTACATACTCCACTTCAACAGCAGGAAATTACACTTCATCTGAATTATTCATGCTCTCCAAGGGAAAGTCCCTTACTAGAAAAACCACTTGTATTTTCTGCAGCCACACTGGAATCCCAGCTATTTCTATGAGAAAAAAACATTATTTATCTGGTATCTGGAATACAGGATGAGACATATGGAAATATATATGCTGCAAATACTAAATCTCTACCTGCAGTTAAAATGAAAAGATACATTTGCATCAAAGACCCAGTTCTGCTTAGAAGTACTCAGTCACCCAAATTTAAAAGGAAAGATCAATCAAAACATATTCTCACCACAAATAAGAGGCCATTCACCTAAGTTTGTGGCTCATCTTTCAAATTAACTGTTAATAGATACGTTATTTGATATCAAGAATCATAGAAATACTTTAGTTAATGAAGTTTTGATTCTCTGATGAAAGTAAGGCCTAGCTTCTCCAATGGCAGTGATTACAAAGCTGTTTACCAAAGTGTGCATATCAAAACTCAAATACAAACACAGCTACCTCAATTGAGAGTGTGCATTTCATCAGTCCCTAAAATTCCACTTGCTTTTATCTTGTCTAAATAGTAACTGTGACAAATCACCTCTTTAAAGGGGAATGACATTTTCAGAGGGAAATTTTAACAAATAACTTATGAGTGCAGAGCATAATTATATGTTTTACCTCCAGAGTTAACAGTGAAGTCCTATTAAGGAAATTCCTTCTGCAGTAAGTCATTTCAGCACGATACCCCCCTTCCTGCCGAGCCCTTTTCCACCTAAGGAAAAAATCGTGTCTTATTACAGCAAGAAGAAACCCAGCTATATACAACAGAACTATATATATAACTACATATACAACCCAACTATAACAACAGAAGTGGCACTAAGTTAAAAAAGAATAATGCATTTTGGTAAGAATTCTCCACTCTAAAATAAGTTGTATTATTGTAGATGAAGGCTGTTGGTCTAAGGGCACTCCAGAGAACATGCCTGTAACATAGATTTGACAGGTACTAACAAAAATACAAGGTGATTTACTCTCAAACCTCACACATTTCTGTCTGTCTTGACAGTCAGAAAGTCAAACAAAATTCAGACTTAGTGGTAATACCCTAAAAAGGAAAAAAACTGTATGTAATTTTATACATTTGTGCTTTATCAAATACAAAATACTCTGTTCAAAATACCACAAACAACAAACTATTTTAAACACTAGGATAAACTGACACACATAGAGTAAACCTCTGTATGTGTGCAAGCATAGCTAAAAGGAGTTGAAGAACAAAACACTAAGCAAGCTATCCATTTGTGTTACAGTATTTGGCAATCTATTGTTACTCTGAAGAGAAAAAACTCGAAGTGAAAGCAATTCAAGAGATATTGAGGATTCTTTACATAACTGCACTATTTAAGTGTTATCTGCTACTAATTATAAGCATAGGAGAATCATCACTTACCCCAGATAAGCGTTGTAGATTGTTATATGGTCTGAAACTGCCATAGCCAGTGATGATTTTGCAAGATCTGCTTCATCTTTTCGACCAATAGGTGTAGTAAATGGGGATTTTTCTGTCATAACAGCAGCCAGAGTTGCCTGCAATAATAAAGTACACATCACTTGAAAGTATTTTATCATAAGCTTAGAGGTTTATAATACAAATAGCCTTAAATTCTCCTTTATCATTATCATAGAATTATAGGCTTGGGTTGCAAGGGACCTTAAACATCATCTAATTTCAAGCCCCTGCTATATGCAGGGGCACCTTCCACTAAACCATGTTGCTCAAAGCCCTACCCAGCCTGGCCTTGAACACTTCCAGGGATAGGACATCCACAACTTCTCTGGGCAACCTGTTCCGGTGCCTCACCACCCTCACAGTAAAGAATTTCTTCCTAATAGCAAATCAAAACCACTCCTCTTTCAGTTTAAGCCCATTCCCTCTTATCCTGCCACCATATGCCCTTGCAAGGAGTTCCTCTCCAATGCCCTTCAGATACTGAAAAGCTGCAATTAGGTCATGCTGGAGCCTTTTTTCCAGGCCGAATAACCCCAATTTTCTCAGCCAGCTCAAAGGAGAGGTACTCCAATCCTCTCTGATCATCTCTATGACAACCTCTGGACTCACTCCAGCAGGTCCACATCCTTCCTGTGCTGGGACCCCAGAGCTGGATCCAGCATTCCAGGTGGGGTCTCATGAAGGCACAGCAGAGGGGCAGAATCCCCTCCCTCCCCTGCTGCCCACGGGGCTCTGGATGCAGCCCAGGACACGTTTGGCTCTCTGGGCTGTGAGTGCCCACGGCTGGGTCATGTCCAGCCTCTCACCCACCAGCACACCCAAGTCCTTCTCTCAGGGCTGCTCTGGATCTGTTCATCCCCAGTCTGTGCTGATACCAGCGGCTGCCCTGACCCTTGTGCAGCACCAGCCCTTGGCCTTGTGAGCTTCACATCTGCCACTTCTCCAGGTCCCTCTGGATGGCATCCCATCCTTCAGATGTGTCAACAGCACCACTCAGCTTGGAGCCATCTGCAAGTTTGCTGAGGGTGCACTCAACCTCTTCACCTATGTCACTGATGAAGATATTAAATAACACTGGTTCCAGTACAGACAGACCTCTGAGGGACACCACTTGTCACTGGCATCCATTGGAACTCTGAGCCATTAACCACCACCCTCTGGATGAGACTGTACAACCACTTTCTTATCCATTCAGTAGTTCATCCCCTGAATCCATCTCTCCTNTTCAGTTTAAGCCCATTCCCTCTTATCCTGCCACCATATGCCCTTGCAAGGAGTTCCTCTCCAATGCCCTTCAGATACTGAAAAGCTGCAATTAGGTCATGCTGGAGCCTTTTTTCCAGGCCGAATAACCCCAATTTTCTCAGCCAGCTCAAAGGAGAGGTACTCCAATCCTCTCTGATCATCTCTGTGACAACCTCTGGACTCACTCCAGCAGGTCCACATCCTTCCTGTGCTGGGACCCCAGAGCTGGATCCAGCATTCCAGGTGGGGTCTCATGAAGGCACAGCAGAGGGGCAGAATCCCCTCCCTCCCCTGCTGCCCATGCTGCTCTGGATGCAGCCCAGGACACGTTTGGCTCTCTGGGNGGGACCATGTTAAAGGCTTTACAGAAGTCCAGATTAGCAAATATGTAGCCTTTCCCTCGTTCACTGATGCAGTCACTCCACCACAGAAGGCCATGGGGTTGGTCAGGCAGGACTTGCCCTTGTTGAAGCTGTGCTGGTGTCTTGAATCACTTCCCTGTCCTTCAAGTGCCGCAGCATATTTCCAGGAGGATCTGTTCCATGATCTTCCCAGGTACACAATTGAAGCTGACAGGTTAGTAGTTCCCAAGGCCCTCTTTTCTACTTTTTTTAAAAAAAGACAGGTGTGATGTTTCCTCTTTTCCAGTCACCTGGGACTTCACCTGACTGCCGTAAGATAGGCTGCCATTGATGACTGAGGCAAAAACATCGAGTACCTCAGCTTTCTCCTTATCTGTTGTTACCAGTTCATCAGCTGGGGTACATTTTCTTTGACCTTCCTTTTCTGGCTGACACAGCTGTGTAACTCCTTCTTATTCTTCTTTGTGTCCCTTGCCATGTTCAGCTCTATCTTTGCCACGGCCTTCCTCACCCCATCTCTACACAGCTAGACTGCATCCCTATCCTCTTTCCATGACATCTGTCCTTTCTTCTGCACTGCTTGCTCATTTGCCTGTTACCCTTGAGTTGGACAAGCAGATCTCCACTCACACCCACTGACTGTCTTCCCTGCCTGATTTCTTGCACCTGAGAATTGCTAGCTCTTGTACTCTAAGAAGAGTAAATAATATTTAATTATTGTTTATCTTCTACCAAGTCTCAAGGAAACCTCAGCACCATAAGAATTTCCTACACAGAATTCAGCACTTGCTCATGTTAAAGCCACCGATTACATAGTGCCTTATATGCAAGGATAAAAACTATTAAATCTCAAAACACACACGAAATGTTTTGCCAAATTACAGGGCAATGAAGGTCAGATTAATCAACTGCTTCAGGTTATACCCCATTAACAGGGGATATCAAGAATTTTAGCTTTCACTTTCCAGGAACTAACATACTCTTATTTTCTCCTACTCTGCAGTGAATTATATGGATTAGGTGAAACTGTAAACTGTGCCACAGCCTTTATATTTGCAATAACTTTGATTATGTTCTTGGCCACAAACTGTGGGGTAATTCAGACTGCCTAACCCACATGTGAGAGGACCTTTTCTTTAAATGTCAGATTCCCTGGGATAACCATGGACTGAACTGGAGACCAAGCCTGATTATCCACTGTGGAGAGTAACTAGCAGTTTAGAATCATAGAATCATTTTAAGTTGGAAAAGACCTTTAAGGTCATTGAGTCCAACCATAAAGGACACTTAAGTTATTCCCCTCCATGATGTCTGGGTGCCCACACCTTAAAGTAAACATTTTAACTTGCATCATCTTTTCAAAATACCACATTAGAAGAGATGAGATTAATTGCAAAGAGTTAACAATTTCTACACTTTTTAAAATATAAGTTTTTTTAACTCACCACAGGATCCAAGCAGCCAAATATAGCACCAAATATAAGCATCTTGCCAATCTTTACATTAACAGGAAGGGCTGCAAGGTGCTGGCCCAATGGAGTCAGCTTGGGCTCATTTAACTGACAAGCCCCAATCTTCTTCAACAGGTTCATTGCATTACCAATTACTTGCTGCTGTGGTGGATCTAATGCTCTGGAAAGAAAATCTTCAGGAGAGCCAAGACTGCATTTCTGTGAAGTAAAGGGATATATATTTCAATATAAAAAATTAATATAAAAAAGTTTTTTAACAGCTACACAGAAAACTGGAAAGCTGGTCTTGCATCAGAAGTTCATATTCCTTCCCCACCAAATAAGCCTCTTGCTTCTCAGAAGGCTGACGTGCCCCACATTAGGTTAACAAATCTTTATTGTTTGGAAGGGCTTACAGCATGACCACTGTTCAGAGAAGTGTGTTACCAGTGATCACTGATTGTTGCGGTGATTCAAAG
>VZTG01009834.1:36429-128099 GCA_013397845.1 Melanocharis versteri | reverse complement strand
CGGCCCGGGCGGCGGTAGCCGCGCTCCCGGTAATAGGCGGAGAGGCAGGGCCGCGTCTGCTCCATCACCCCCCCGCTGCAGCTCCGCGAGCAGGCGGACCAGGGGCCCCAGCTGCCCCACAGCCCGGGCACGCCGGCGCTGCTGTCCTCAGGTGCATCTCCTTGCTCTTCTATCCTCTGCGGAACCTGCAGACACAACACACACGCTTAGGAATCAGAATTCACACTGGAGTACGAGGAAAGCACGAATACGCCGGTGTTCAGCCATTCGCTCTGCAGTCACAAGAGAAATGGAGTGACATAGGAAGTAACTTGTCTTATTCCCTGTCAAAGGACTGCCAGTGTAGGAGGAGGTCTCCTACAGCCATCAACCACTCAGACAAAAAGTTTGGGGTTGGTTGTTTTTGGGGGGTTTTGTGGTGGCTTTTTTTTTTTTTTGTTAGGTTGGTTTTTTGAGTTGGAATTTTTTTTGTTGTTTTTCATTTGGACTATCTGCATAGAAATAGATTTTCTTTGTTCTCAGCAATGGAAAACATTGCATGATGGAAACCTTGGAAATGTGTTATAATATTACCAAAAGCAGGAAATAAGGTCATTTTTGGTAATGAAATTGGGTTAACAGACACTCACTGCTCTGCTGCACTCTGACGCTTCAACAATGGAGAGTGCTGGTGGCTGCAATAATATTTCAGGAACTTCCATCTAATGTGGAACTTTTTACAAAGGCAATAATGTAAGAGGACAGGTTGATTTCCAACCAACTAAAAATGCTGCTATAGTTAACTCTTATATTACCACTCTTGCCCCAGTCCCCACATTACCACTTCAAGATGACCCACTCAATTCTACATTCACAGAAATTCCCATCAAGCTCAATAAAAGACGGGACAAATTGTTGGTCTCTGGTGTTCAGTGCCACTTAGTCTATACTCACCATTCAGCAGCACAAGGAAAGTGAAAGAAAAAGCCCCAAAGGGAGAGGGTCCTTCTCATGAAGGAAGCTAGGAAGGATTAGGAAGGGCAGGGTCTCTTCACAAGGAGAGGTAACCCCTCAAGCCAAATATTTTAAACATCCTGACCTTATGATTGGAAAGGTATCAGCACAGCCCAGAAGTTACAATCACCCATGCCCATCTCCCTGTGGAACTCGTGCCCCAAGGTTTACCCATTCTTGGAGCTAAATATAGTCAGGAGTTCTCAGTGTTTTGCACTGGGAAAAGTACTCAAACTTGCAGTTTTTCTCTTGCTTCTCTTGACCAACTAGTTGAATCACAAGTTTCTAAAGCAGGTTTCCAATATGTGATTCTCACAATTATTAATACGCAGAACATTCTTTAAAATGAGCATCCTTTCAGTACTTTATTAATTCTCTGAACAAGCTTTGTGCCAACAAGCACACACGTGTATCTATTCAGCTGGGAGACAAGAAAAGCAAGTCCACACACGTTTGCCATATCTCCCCAGCCCTATTCTAGTACAGCTACCGCAAAATGAGCTTTGGAAAGCCAGCCTTGTCTGTCTGTCTGCCACCTCTCCCCCCTTCACAGCATGAGAACCTAAACCCATAACTTCCATTAATAATTTTGCCTCAAACACTATTGTATAGTAGCAAAAGATTCCCATCTCCACACTTTGTCTCTCATCACAGCCACCACGCGCCATGGTAACTAAGCTGTGCCCCGTACTGCCGGGGAGCACACATTCCTCATCAGCTGGCTGCAGACATGGCAGCCTGGGCTGGAACGTGGTTTGCAAACATGGGTTGAATATAGCATTACAATACAACAAGCCAAGCCAGCACAGGGTTTGTGGTGCTGCTGTGTAATAGTCGGTTGTGGTCTGCATAATCTGAAACATTTCCCCCCTCTGAGGCTGCTCTCACACTTTCATCACCAACCACAGAAAAAACTGCATTTAATTATAACTTCTGATTAATAAAAAGCATCTGCATTAGTGTGATATGTTACCCATTTCTCCCATGTTATTTGAAAACAGGAGCAGATGTCTCTGTGTTTAATGTCTTTTTTCCTGTGCGTACCCCATTTGGCATCAGCCTTTAAAATCCAATAGCCTGTACAACCTAATACCGCATAATGTCAAACTTATAATGTGCAGCAAGGTCTTTTGGCTGCTACATTTGCTTTCATATCCAATAACAGAACAGCACTGGCTCACACTTTGACCAACTAAACAAGCTATTCTTCAGTCTGTGATTTTTCCAGTGAATATTCACTGCCCATACTTACACTATGCATTAATGTGCTCTACCTCAGATATAAAATGGTAATGGCTACACACAGAGACACTTTTCTGGTCTGAACTCAGTCTGCAGTAAAATTTACTTACTGTAAAACTAATAGTCCTTTGTTATCAGACAAGTAAGGGTTCACTTGTTTGGACTACTTAAATCATTTCTACAATGGTTCAGTACACCTGTTTTTTTAAAATGCCAAAGACACTCATGCAGGCAACAACTATAAACTATTAATCTGCAAGCAATTCAAGTTCTCACTAACATAAGAAATGTATCATTTTGCAGAAATAGAAACTGAATAGTGAGAAGTGTCAACCTGCTACAAGGAGAACCTTCTGGCTGCCAAACTTCTTTGCAGCAAGAATTGGTTCAGATAAAATGATACTTCATATGTCTGAAGGCAATGTAAAGTAATTTCACACCCCGTTATCTTCACAGTGAAAGAATTGTAGACACAGCACAAGAAGGTTTAATCCAGCTAGTTAAGGAAGAACATAAAAATAAAACTTTTTAAAAAGTAACATTTTAATGTCTTATACTGATAGACAAATTCATCAATACTACTTAGTTGTAAGATAACAAAATTTTGGGATGGGAATTTTCGCTAGCAAATCAGGTTATGAACTTTAATTTTCTTACTTTTCTTACTGTTTTCTTACTTTGAGTAAGATGTGGGCTACAGATGAATCTTTAGAGGAGATGATATGATTAATGGCATAATCTACTCAGTGAATTCTACCATGAAAGACTGAATAAACTGAAGCTGCTTAGTTTAAGGAACGAAAAACAGAGGGGGCAATAATGACACTTCCATATAGTTTACATACATAAATATAAAAGAGCTGTTCCTTTTCTCTTTGCAGCAAACTGTTCTCGTCTATAGCCAACACACAAATAACTATGGATTTTAATTTAACCAAAGGTGATCCAAATTAAAGGAGGAAACCTGCTTAGAGGGAAGGCAAACAAAGCCTGGGAACAGATTGCCTGAGGAGATCCTGGCAGCACTTAGACCAATCCTTAGGCTCTACCAGGCAAAACGAGGTATCACTGACCTTTCCCCAGGGCAGGGGAGCTGAATTACAGCACTCACAGGTCAGTTCCCGTCCTTTGATCCTGTGATTTCCTGGTAAATTTGTAGCCAGTAAGAAATTCTGCCACAGCTCCATGATATAGCCAAGAAATTACAGGTAGCTACAGGATTCAGCTGAAGTATTTCAGAACATCTCAGACACACCACATCCTCAGAGATCCCTGACATTAGGCCCCTCCTTCTCTTGCTTTAAGAACTACCCATTAAAAGCACACTTTCTGAAAGGAAGAGTCTGAGCCTGCACTGGGGAATAAGTGAAATGCAAACTGAACTTTTCTTGCCAAGATAAGTCATGAGAGTAATTTCTTTAAGAGAATCACATAGCCTGTAAAAAGAGAGAGAGAGATCAACTAACCCCTTTAATCTCCTTTCCCCTAGTTCATGATTGATTTCTTCTCTAGGTGACCTAGACTCATTCTAACTACAAAAGCACCACCAAAAAGATTTTTATCTACTGCCAGTTAATCCCAACCAAATATTTTGCTCTACAAACTCAATTTCTTTTCCCCTTTAATTTCCCCTTTCTTCCTTTCCTACACATTTTTCAGTTATTTTGCAAGCCGAGGCTTGGAAGTGGACACAATACCATTCATTACACGCAGCTGTACAATAAACAATGTAAAGAAAAGTAAGACAAGTTTTCAGGTGTGCAAGTGCTTGCAATTTCTACAACTGCACTAACTCCTATTAACCTGCTATCAAAGATTCCTTAAATGAGAAATTTTCTTCATAATGACTGTTATGTACCAAATATCTTCCAATCTGCCACTTTTTGACCAATGAGTGGCAAACGGAATTGAGGCTGGATTTCAGAAGGGCAGTTTTGGGGTCACCCCTTCCTTTACTCATCAGTACCCTGCATCCCTTTCTGTTCTTTTTCCCCAGTTTTCTTGTATTTTGTCATGTTTGTACACAGGAGCTGCACTACATACAGGTTTTATTCTAAAAGAGTTTGTTAGGGTTTTTTTCCCAACAACATATGGAATTAAACATACTACCAGCAGGCTGACATAGATGACATTTTAAATAGAAAAATAGTTTATCTTTAATTCATGTAATTCACCAGTCACTCTGATCCTGAGTCAAAAATTCAGCAAAAAGTACGAGTACACATGCTATAGAAATCCAATGCCAATTTCTAGTACTGCCTCTGTCAGAATTTAGAAATAAGATCCACATCTCAGAATTTCAGCAGCAGTTGTTGAAACTATACTAGGCAAGAATGTCCCTGAAGAGGAAATGTCACTTGAACTGAAAACCACAACTATTTAAAATGTAACTTGTTGTGCAGGGAGACAGTGGCAGACAACACAGTACTGATCTGACAAACACTGATTTTAAATACTGTAGGACACTTCATCCTGTTAAACTATAGCTTAAATACAAATTAACTGTTCAGAAAAGTAGGAGGGAAAAATGGTTAGATCAGAGGCCCGTTCAACTCAGTACTGTGTTTCTGACTGAGTGGAAGAAGCTTTAGGAAACAGTGTAAGAACCAGGGCATATTCAGAGATATCCAGGGACCTTCTGCTTACAGCTAGTCAGTAATTTAAGGGCCTTCTTCAGCTAAACACCATATTGCAATTGTTTTTTCTTGCCCACTACTGGACTTATTCTCCATGAATGCAATTAATACATTTTTTAGCATATTTTTAATCTTGGCTTCCAAAAGATTGTACATTTTACATTGAAAAAGTACTTCTCTTTGCTCTGGCCATACATGCAGCCTGACAATTTCACTATGTCTCCCAAATTTTAATTTGTGATCAATGAAGAATGATCATTCTGTATTCTCCTTCACCACAGTATGATGTCTGATTTGCAGTTGCTAATACAATCCAGTTCGAGGATCGCTTTCTGAAATTTAGCAGTTCTAATCTGTTCAGTTTCTTTTTGTAAGGAATTCCTCATTCTCAGCACCTTTTCCACTTTTACATTCTTACACGGATGTGCAGTGCTGCATACCATACTCCAAATATGAATTAATGATGGAATTTCACAGTAATAATGATTATAATGCTTGGTGACAGTATATACCTTTTAGCCAGCTACATAATTAAGCTGTTATAGCCTCAGTCAATGTTACTAAGTATTCTGTAAATATTAAGTATGCTACAGCAATCCAAATTCAAAACTGAAAAGGGATAAAATACAATGGCAAGCTTTAAACCTGGAGATATTTAAAACAAGTCAGACATTTCTGGTATTTTTTACAATTTCAGTTTAGATACACTAATGTTATTAGATTTTATAGATTTAATTTTTAACATATTATCCAGTAATTCTTTTTTCTGGGTAAATGCCCAGAATGGAAATGGGCTTATGAACAAATCAACTACATCATATTCCTAAATATACATCTGAAAGGGATATAACAGGCATAAATGTATGTTTCTCAAAGCTTTATGGTATTACTTTCACCTAAAGGCAAAGAAATTGTATCCAGAAGAACATTTTATCACCTGCTCAGAAAAACGCTACCAGTGGTATTCACTGAGTTAACTCATATTCATATATTGGATGCAAAGTGGAATTAACAGAAGCCAGCATGTCTTACTTTCAGCTGCTGCTACCCTCTTTGTCCTTTTCTTCCCGGAGCAAAGAGCCCTGTAAATTCTGTTAATATTCCCCAAAACCCTTCAGGCTTTAGGTGCTTGTCATTGTCTCTTCCATGGTCCTTCTTCTCATTACCCCACACATGATAACCCATGCTATGACACCAAACTGTCCCCATCATTATTAAAGAGTATCAAGACACTTGAAAAACATTACTCCTTATTTATTCCATTACTCCAGGGTTGCACTTTGCTTATTAAAGATTTCACTAGGGCACAGCCTATCACAAAGGATATGCATGCAGCTTTTACCACAGCCAGGCTCAGACTGACTGAGGATTCAAAACACCAATAAAATAGTATATTGATTCTATTTAAAATGCATATGTGATATTTGGGATGAGATGGACATTCTTCATGAACATTCACCTTTCGTGAATATAATTGATCAATGATCAAGCCACAAAGTAAAAGCTAGACTTTGCCTTCTTAAAATTTCAAGAGTGTAAAAATAAAACCAGTCAGACTCCCAGAAATGAGACCTGAACTGCTGCTCAGAGCAGAGCATGCCAAATTTTGAATGGGCTAAAGAAATGATAGTTTAGTATTAGAACCTGTTCAAGCATAACATTATTGTATTTCCCTGCCAGTGTTGTAAATACATCTATGGAACTCTTTTAATTCTTTCACCAGTCTAAGCATCTTAAAGGAATATTCTTCCAGCATTAGCTCAGCTGATTTCCAATCAAGTCCATACCTATACAGCTATGACATTTTCCCAGCACCAAGGCTTTACAGTCCATTTTATATATGTTCATTTGAAACAACCGTATTTTTTATCCCTCTTATAAGAACCATGTGGGACATTGGTGGTTGGATAGAAAACAGTCTACCAAGCTCCTCCCCCCCCACCCCAAAACTTGCAGATAACAACTTCTCTCAAGGCTAGCAAAAAAATGGAGCAGAGGCCAAACAAAACATCATGACACAATGTGTACATGTCTGCCTGGTTCGTATGCTCAGCTATTTTAATCCTTCAGTGCATTTTGGAAGCCTTTAATCAGAGAAGTAGTAAACCATTTGAATTTTACAGTACGTGGTAAGTGTAAATATTACTGGCTTAAACGATTTGGGTTTCCACTCTGTATAAAATCTCTGTCTGAACATCTGTGCCTGTGAAGATTAAAGGGCTAAAAAGCCTGGAAATAGAAGACCTTTGTATTCACAAATCACCGAAGGGAGTTTCAATGCCTGGACAGCTTAACTGCCCCTTCAACCAACTCTGACCACATCTGAAGAAACCTTAACATTATTTGAATAGTCTAGAAAGTAAACAGCTCTGAAAAAGGTTCAGAACAGTTTTTGTGCCAACAAAGCTTGAAGCTTCCCCCAAGTTTTGCTAATTTTTTCACACCAAGACCACCTCCATTGCACTCTGGGAGATTAGTGTTTTAAAGAAGAGGTTTCTTTCCCCTCTTCTGTGAGACCATTAAGTGCTTTCAAGTAACAGACAGCTCACTCCTGACCTCACTTCTACCACTTCTATACAACCATTCCTTATCCATGGTAGGATTGCTTCTCATTTACAGTAAGGTAACGATGATAAGCATCAGACCCTCACTATATCACAAATTAGGCTTCTTTATTTTTAAAACCATTCCCTCACCATTCACTATCATTTGTAGCCTAAGTCACTAAGCTTATGCTACCCTTGGCCTCCGCCAGGTCATCTGGCCTCCTCCATCTACAGCTGGGACAAAGTTTTTGGCATTCTATTTATTTCTACACTCAGAAAAATTCTTTGGGATCCACACGCAGTAGAAATAAACATTTTATTTATTCTGTAGTTGCTGTAACACCTCTCCAGATCTCTCGGTGAGTCATCCACCCATCACTCCAGAAGAAGAGAGGACAAGCTGTCATAAAATGAGAAAGCAATATTCCCTAACAGAAGAACTCATCTGTGAATCCAAAAAGCTTCTCATCTTTATCATCACTCTCATCCAGAGGTTGGACAGACCTAGCATACAGAACTGCTCTGAAGGAAGATGAGAAGCTTATCTATGACCCTGTAAGCTCACCTGCGCTGTAATCTCACTGGAACTGTGATATTTTCTTATTTTCTTCCAGAGAAATACAGAACTTCTCTTCTGAGCTTAAAGAAGTCAGTATTTTTTAATTTAAAGATAAAAATAAAAGTTCAGAGGTCCATGATAAAGCAGGTTAAAACCAACAAAAACATTGGCCTTGATTTTTCAAAGAGTATATTCACATAAAATGCATCCTTATCCTGTCTTCTTTCCCCAAACAAAAATGAATTTTATTTCCTAACCACTTTAATCCACAACATCAAGGACAGGGAATTAGTAACAACACAGAGATAGCAAGAAAATTCTTTCAGCTGTTGTTCTAAATAGTCTGTTGCACTAAAAGTCTAATTTTAAAGGAAAAGTCTTGTCATGGACTAAATCACATCTCCTGTTTCCTGAGGATTACTGCAATTAGAATAGCAACATCATTAGCTAAAAAGACTATTTTACCAAAGGTTATGAAAGGAATAGATGTATATGTGTACAGTTAAAGTCAAGCATCTGTGCTGAAGGCAAGCAGATATACTGACCAGTGGAAAAGTGCAAGAGAAGTATGGACTCCCTTGCAGTTGGAAGTGTTTTATATAAGTGATATGTATGAAAATACAATCATAATGGACAGCAGTTATCCTATAAACAAAAACATTACCAGAAAAGAAGGGGTGACACTTGTAAACCATTTATTGCAAAGGAGGAGCAGCTGTGCAAATCCACAGTGACTCAGCCTCTCTAGTGCAATCCAGTTTAGTTCCACAGCCCAGACAGACAGACCCTGGTGACTTTGCAGTGGCTCTGTCAGCGAGAGCTGAGTTCCAGCTCAGCAAATCCTGACACGTTACACACTTGAGTCACTGCTGACCGTGGGGCAGAGCTTCACCCTGCCTGGACTGCAAGGAAGAACACAGTCCTCCCACCCAAACCTCTGCTTTGGAGCTTATGTAAAAGCAAGGTGGTGACCAGCTGTGGTGGAGGTCCCAGGGTGCTGCTTACAACTGTTAGGCTTCAGTCCTGGTGCCTGGCCAAAAGCCAAGCTTAGATATTAACTACTTTGTCTTACTCCAGTTTCCTCCAGTGTTTCAAGGATACAGCAGACTTGCTTCATGCTTCACACTGTACTCTCTTAGACTGTGTTCAAGTAGCTGAACTCCTCAAACTGCTCACCATAACCAAATCTTGGCCACCTTTTCCTTCCCCCTGTTCCACTCTTTTCCCTCAGCTCTTGTTCCTGATCCTGGATGCTATTCCTTATTTCGCTTGACTTAGCAGTGATGACCCCTCCACAAGCGTATTTGAATCCAACACAAGAAAGAGGGGAAAAAAACAGCCAAAAAAACCAAACCAACAAACCCCAACACACATCTCAAAGCACATTATCTCAAAATTCTGTGAGGAGTATAGTCACATTCACTTGATAAATAGTTGCTTTTCATAGAAACATTGTGTCTGACAGAGATACCATCAAGTTTATTTCTTCTTTAATTTTGAGCCAGCACAAAGAAATTACACTGAGCCCAAACAAGCTCAAAATTCTTTAACAGTATTGTACTGCCCCAATGAAAAGCTTGTAAAAATAAATCCTGACGCTGCTTGCATACAATAAAAATCAGTTTGTTGACACACTGTACCTCCGTTGAACTCAATACTTATCTACAACTGAGTGACAAAAAGATATCCATAAATGCAAAGCAATTCTGTTGCTTCAACGCTCCTATTTAGTGCCATAACAGAAGCAAGATGTTAAAACAATATTCATGTCAGAAATTTTATTGGGACAGATTTTGCTACTATTTACATTACCAGTTTTGCTAAAATGAATAAGGCATAAATATAACTACAGCTTACTTTCCTAACACAGAAACATATGATTAGTCAAACATTCACCCAGAAGTGACTTCTGGAAAATTGGGAATACAGACTTCAATGGTTGTCTAGGAGAAGGACTGTTTATAGTTTAACCTTCAGTTCACCACAGTATGACACTTATCAGATAAGGTTAAATTTCAAGAAAATAAGCACAGGGAGGGAGAACAGAGAGCTTGACTGTGTGATGAACAGCAGCAGGGCTGTTCAGTAGTGAGGACAAGGCAAGTTAATTGTTCAAATAGTAAGAAAGATTTCAGTTTATCCAGCCGCAGAGACCTTGGCTGATTTTAAAAGGTGAGTGGCAATTGTTTTGTTTCACATAATGTTTCCCCCTTTTATCCTATTATTGATGAGTATTTTGGCCTTACAGAAGAGTACACTTGATATTAGAAATTATATACTATGCATGAGGAATAAATAAGTTAGATCATTTAAAAAAAGCTCCAAGAGACTTCTAGTCAACACTATGACTCCTGTCTTCAGCAAAAATCCATAAAAGTATTTTGTTTAAGAAATTCTATTTCTATCTCATGAACATACCATATTTAATGTATTTACATTACTGTACAAACCTGTGCCATTTCAGAGATAGGATTAACAGAGTAGTACCCTAAGCTTGGACGTCGAAACATATAAAGATGGGTTTATTTTCAGTTTTTGTGCACTTCTGACAGCAGAGACAGCATTGATTAAAGTAAAGAAGCACAAAAGCTACTTCTATATAAAATTCAGGTAGCCGTCTATTTCTGAAACTAGAAATTCTATGTTGGTCAATTCTGACTTTGTATGTCTGACAAGCTTCCAAGACTTTCACTCAAAAATAATAAAGTCTAAAAGCAGAAAACATTGTCCAATCAAGCCTTTTCCCACAACTTTCCCGTTTGGTTTTGTCATTTCCCCACATCTTAGTTCCAATATGTGCACTTCCCTGCTATGGAAGTAATTTGGCTCATTCTTCTAGCTATCAGTCCCATGCTGTTATGCCAGAAACAGATTTTTGTGTGTGCATCTGAGGAAGCAACCTGCTGAGTTCTGCTCTTCCAGATTTTGTTGATGAAATTTATCTTAAAATTAAAAAAGCAAACAAACAAAAAAAATGCTAAGGTCAACTTCTTTCCTCATGTTAAGCTCCTAAACATATCACTTAGTCAAGAGTAGCCAAGTGGTGCTTTAAACAGTTCTAATACACTGAAATGAACAACTCCTACAAATAAGAATGAACTACAGATTTTTGTTGAAAAATCTACTCTGTGTGAGCCTGTGAAACTAGTGCGACTTTAAACATGGATTTTTAAAAAATAGAAGAAATAAAAGATTAAAAACTACCAAGATTTAAAAAAAAAACACCAAAAACCAGAAAATAGTATCTCCTGATGTTTTTAAGTGTACTCAAGTCCTAAAAGAACAAAATCTCAGCTGAACTGTAGGTGTCTAGACTTACAACTGGATTTCTATTAACCGCTCTAGGGATTGTCCAGTGTTTTACCTAATTTTCCCAAACCTTCTGGTGTAAGAAAAAAATCTAGACTATTTGGACATATTTTAATGAACTACTCAGCCAAATACCCAAATCTAGTTCTCTGGTTTTATTTCTCTGTCTATAGCCTTCAGAGGCAAAATAACCCTATGCGGGGTGCACAAGACACATTCCATGCACTCTCCAATACTTCAGGTTCAAGCATCAGCCACACTTAGCTTAATGCAAAATAAACACACAGTAAGAACTGGGGTATGGTCTAATGTTTCATCAGACTTCAGCTCTAGTCATTTGATTCCCCATACTGTACCCTTGGAGTGTGTATATGAAAGATAGCAAACACCACTTTCATTATTCACTATTTGTTAAAACAACACATTGTTCATCAAATCTCTGTCCTCCTCCTCTCCCTTTCTTTCTTCCTGCACAACTGACCTCCTCTCACACAGAAAGAACCCTGCCAAACAGCAGAGACATCCATCCAGAAATACACTGGAGATGCCATCAAATATATGTTGGGGTTACGGCAGGAAAAGGATAGGAAGAATTTCCAGAGCTACGAAGCTGAGAACTCACGCTCAGAAACATGTCTGACTTGGCCTTCAGAGTTACTAACAGCCCCTCTTGTCTGGAGCTTATAGGTGGAGCAGAAGGTTTGTGAAAAGCATAATAAATACAGCGTTCCAGTCTAAACACAGTTCGGCATGAATAGAATCCTCTCCCATAGGGTAAGAGCTGCGAATGACAGCCAGCCTTGGGGCCCTGTGAGATCCTCATGAGGAAACTTGGGCCTTGTTCTCAGTAAAAGGGACGTCTCTAAGGTGGTTACCATGCCCTTAAGTCCTGTTAACTAGTATAGAATACACTCCAGACCCGTGGCATTTCTCATTCAATTGAAAACAAAGAATCTGATTTTATCTAAATTAATTCCGGGGATTCCCAAAATGAAGCAATTGTTTCTCTGAGTTACTCTGTTTTAGTTAGTAGATTTATTCCCCCCAAGGCCATTTGGAAGCTGGACTGAAGCATCTCTCCACTGTCAGTGTTTCAAAAGAATGTCTAATCAGACAGAGTACTGAAACCAGAGCAGCAGCGTGACCATCTCAACTGCACAACAAAAGAGAAGAGATGTAAGATAGGCAGAAATACTAAATTGTCCTGCAGTTTAGAATAGAGCCCTTGGAGAGCTTGTTGCAGACTGGACTGTGCCAGTTTCAGACCGCATCATTACTGACCTCATTTAACTTCTCTTACAAATAGGCTGCACAAGGAGTTAACAGGACTTCTGTGTTCTTCTGGAACTCTGACAGACAGCTTCAGGTTTCTAGTCCATACTTATGAGGCTATTGTCCAAATAATTTTTTACCCTAAAGACAGTGGCACATGCACATAAAAAAAGGGAAACCCCGCAAACTTGCCTTTTATCTCCTTTTAGCAGTATAGTTTTGAAAAAAATACACATCTTGCATTATTATTTAAAAATCTATACTAAAAAGCAAAGATGTTTTTAAATAGGATATTTGATACCTTCAATAATTAATTGGTTGTGTTTGAATACCAATTAAGATATGAGAACATTGATATGAAGTGACAGTCTGTAAAGAGACAGAACAGCATTCAAGAGGTCTTCCCTGAGGTCTGTGGTAGAATCAGCAACACCTGCACATTGTTCCTGATAAACATTTGTCCAACACATTCACAGAGACCTACATCATGGAAATTCTAAATTTTAGCCAGCCAATATAATCTTCTTTATATCTTTACCATTACAAGTTTTTTCTAACATCAAACCTGCTTCCTTTGCCTCAGTTTAAATCTATTTCTTCTCATCTGCTCCACCAAACAGAAAAAAACAGCCTTCTCTTTAGTACTCAAAAGTATTTGAAGATTCTATCTGCCTCCAGCACCAGTCTTCCAATCTTTAGAATAAACAACATGAATTCACTCAAACTTCCCTCGGAGGTAAGACTTCTTTAAAATCTCTTAAGGATAATCTCTGATGCTCTCTGTTTCTCTCCAGATTGTCCACTACTTTCCTGAAAAGCAGTGCAAAACCCCAAGGATTCCAGCCAAGATCTCACTAATGCTGAGCAGGATAGAAAGTGTGCAGGCTGCGAGCCTTCTTAAGAGATGCCAATGTCTAGGATGAGTGAACCATACACCAGAGCACAACAGGAAATTCCAGCAGTTTCCAGCTCCGATCTCTAGCAATTTGAATAGCAACAGAGTGGTTTGGGTCTAGCTTCTGTTTCAGACATTTCTATCTCTGCAAGAGAAAGAGCTGCCTATGAGCAACTGGGTGGTTCTCGACTCACTCCATGTCTGCTCTCACTCATAGGAATTCTTTTGGCCATGTCTTACATGATGAAAATGCTCCAAAGCTTTAGTAACTATTTGTGACAATACTCCATACAATTACTCAGCTAATTAACCATGATGAGCCTCTTTCAACCAGGTGGAGTGCAGAGTCTGACAGGCCCAGCCTACATCCTCTGCAAATTATATTTAACTTCCTTCTCAGAATCTTCCTACCCACCCCTGCTCCTTTATGGCTTCTGCTCCCTATAATCCCTCAGAGCATGTGAAAGAAAGTTCAGTCTTTCCATAAGGAAATGAATGCTTTTATCCTCAACAGGACAGGATTTTTCTGATCAGTCTGACAGTCTACAGTATATATTTACTAATAAAAAAAAAAAAGAAACCAAAAAAACCCCACATGCACAAAACAGAAGCCATGTATTGCCAGAGCTTTATTCAGATTGCACTGCTTTACACACCTTACTCTAATGTTTTCACATTTACCTTTCAGTACACAAATTCTGAATGTTTCTAATGCTTACCTTTCTGTGTTCAATTGAAGGCTGTGGGGTGACAAACTGAAATCCCAGCACTGCTAGGGAACTGAGAAGTCTGAAAAGGCAAACAGTGAAACAGAACAGATAATTACCATTAATACAAACCACACATCTACAAGTTATTACAGGGCTTCACACTGCAAGAAAATATTTAGACACTTGAATACCATTGCTAACCAAAGCAGACTCACTAAACTGTATGAAATGTTCTTATAAGATTCTGTTCACAGTAGGCTCACACCTGAATGTATGAACCAGGTTCATACATAGATTTGTCCAGCTATAAAGCAAAAGTGAACCAAATAGAATCCATTGACAGTATTTCACATAGCTTCATGTTTAAATTAGAAAATTCCTGGCAATGCATATTTTAACACCTCAGCATTCGGTTTCAAACTGACATATGCTTTGCAAGTTTTCTAAAGTGCTAAGTAAGAATTCACCCATCTGTGGACCACATCTGCTTCTAGCTCTGGCTCCTCATTTTACAGATGAACACTCCACTCCAGCACACAGGAAAGAGAAAATAGGTTCTTCCCCAGCTGCCTAACACTTGTGAAAATTGAATAACCTAATGGCACAGAAGATGGAAAGTAGCGGACACAGCCCACCAGAGACTCAGGATAAGCAGCCAAGCATCACCCCAGTCCCCACATCTTCAGTCTGAAAGGAGTCATAATGGGAACCAAGCCCAAACAAACTGTTCTGTCAAGCCTCACCACTGTAGTGACTCCTAGGAGCCTGTTACAACTTAGGCACAGTTACCTCAGTCTTTTGTTTGCTATAATTTGCAACAGAGACTGGTTTGTCTCCTTCTAACAAGCCCGTTCACCAGAAAACATGGACAGGCATGGCAAATACTATCAAGGTACCATTATTTGTACCAGGAGTTTGACTTTTCAGTCTACAAAGAGTATGTTTCAGACCCACTATAAGGGGGAAAACTGCTAACGATTTGCTGAATTTCAATGCAGAAGTAAAACCGATGGATTTGGATACAAAATACATCTGCAAACTAATGGACCAGACAAAATCCACCTGCATTTCCTATTCACAGCTCCTTCCTTTGCTCCCTACCCAGTAACTCTTTAAATATTTCTTATTGTTTCAGGTATTTTCTGAGACAGACCTCCTAAAGAGAAAGGAGTTTTTTTAATACTAAGCATTTCATTACCACCAATACAAACCTTCTTCTGCTAGGGAGAATGCTTATCTTGTGTTTTCTGTATTTGTTCTTGCTAATATACTGCAAAAGGAACCATTAGGTAAGTATTGATTGCATATGGCCTATCATCACCTCATCATCTATGCCCCTCCCTATCAAAGCAATAAACAAGTTAAAGGCTAGAAAAAGTCATTATTTCTTTACTGCCACATCAATTTAGAAAGAAAAAAAGAAGCCCTTTAAAAAGTGTGTTAGAAGGAAGTATTGTATTTCACAAAGCTATCATTTGTGATAAAACAAAATACAGAGGAGGTGGCTGAAATCAGAGCGAGTGTAAGACGCTATAAAGAAATCACAGCAGGAGTCTAAACACACAATTCAGAACAGGGCCCAATCACACAGTGGTAGATGGAAGCCAAAGGCACAAATGAATAAACTGATTTGCAAATCACACCTGAAATCAAAGGCAGAAATAGAACTCAGACCTCCAAACTGCAAAATTGCAGCATCAAGTCTGTCTTCAGCTCACCTGCCTTTTGCTTTTCGAAGTGTTTAAATGATCTCCCAACTCTTCTCAATGAAAAATGACAAGCATCTAGGTAGGTGGAGTGCAGAGTCTGACAGGCCCAGCCTACATCCTCTGCAAATTATATTTAACTTCCTTCTCAGAATCTTCCTACCCACCCCTGCTCCTTTATGGCTTCTGCTCCCTATAATCCCTCAGAGCATGTGAAAGAAAGTTCAGTCTTTCCATAAGGAAATGAATGCTTTTATCCTCAACAGGACAGGATTTTTCTGATCATTCTGACAGTCTACAGATTTCTATGTGTAAATTCTTCTGAAATCATGCACAAAGTTGTGGGTTCTGAGCTGAATGAGAACGGTAATCTTCAAAGCAAATTGCTTACCAGATTAAAGTTTTCAGTTCTAAAATGCAAACTTTCATTATATGTGATATTACTCTGTGCCAGGCTTTTCCTGACCATTCTTTAAGGAGGTTGCACCTCAATCACCATCTGTATGTACGTGGCTCAAGGACAATAAAGATAGATTCTAAATTTGCTTCTGTATCTGCAGTTGGATCTGTCCGAAACAATGGTATCAAGCTACTATTTCAAACACACAGGAAATCTGCCAGGAATACTTAAGCTATCCTGAGGTAAGCCCCTAGCTTGAAATCAGTGTGTGGCAATTTAATTTTTTTAATGTTATTTCCCTCAGCAGCTTGCTTTGGCTAACTTCTCTGGACTAGGCTTTTTTATTTGTCATGCGTGACTAACTTTAGGCCTCTCAAGCTACAAAAATAGGCTTCTCCAATTTCAGTGGGTTTGGTTCAGGTATTCTCACAGTGCAGAAAAGCCAAAAAGAACAAGTGCTCCTCAAAATAAGGCAAAACTTTTCAAGTATACCTGAACAGGTGAGGTACCAATGGCAGCTGATTGATGGCTGTATGACTCAGGCCTCTGAGCACATTGCTGGTACAGCCCCTGCTCACACAGTTAAGGCACTGTTTGGAGCCAAGCACCTAGTCTGAAGCAAAGTCAGACTTCAAACTGTCTCACTTTCTTTTACCGGCAACACCAATTGCCAGTAATATAAAAACATAAAATATAAACATAAGCATAAATATAAACAACTGGGGAAGAGGGGGAGGCACAAGCACAAAGCAAAGCAGTATTAGGTCTATTGTAGGAGTAGCATGAAAAATTTTGCAATTTAACACCTCATTTAGGAACACCTCTCAGAGTTCTTCCTAGTCAGTGCAGTGAGTGTTCGCTCTGCATGAATGAAGCTAGAGGGTACCAAAGCAGATCTCTCACATGTTGCTGTCCCTTAGTAGCTGCATTTTATGGAGGAATATTATGGCCAAATGTGGATTGTCCAGATACAGGTGAAAGCATTTTAGCCAAGTGATCAGTACTGACTAGTGCAGTATGGCTCTTGTCTCAAATTCCCAAATTCCTCCCAAATCTGCTGAACAGCCCAAGTCTGGGACAGCTTGGGAAGAGCTCTGCAGGTCATCTTTCCACAGGAAAGATAACACTGGTAGAGCCAGTAACATGTGACAGATCCATTTTCATGGGAAATCTGCCCTGGCATATTAGGAGGGTGCCAAAATTGCAATTCAAAGATTGATGTCTCAAACTCAGGAGAAGCAAGGTTGGAGCAGAGGTGTTACAGTAACTCCATCCCAAAGACAGAGCATTCAGCTGTCATTCCTTGCAGGAGGTCAGCCTGTGTTTGTGTGGCATCAGGGCTGCCTGCCTGCTCTGAATCTGCTCGCCCAAGGACAGGACAGAACCGGACAGACCAGCTTAGAGGCAGTTGAATGTTTCCTTTGTTAGGAAAGCTGTTTGAAAGGTCTTTCCTATGTTTGCCCACTGGCAAACTGTTTCAGGAATGCATAAGACAAATTCCTAAATGAATTGCAGCACAGGTACTAAAAACATGCAAATCAGTAATTTAAGCCCAGTAGCTGTAACTGTGCAGCTTCATCAAAAAACGGAAGAACTTTCCAATAATATAGACCATCACATTGGCACACACTAACAGATGCTCTAAGCATGAACAAACACTGAGAACTTTCTTTTTTCACTATCACCAAAGAATGCTATGTCTGGTATGCATATACTTGAGTATTTGGTCTTGGGACAAGATTTCTATTTACCCTCCTATGATACAGACACTTTTAATAGCAGAGCAAGAGACCACCAAATTGAAATTTACTGCAGTGCGTTAAGAGCATATTAAATAAGATTTTAAATGTTTTATTGCATCACTTACCTCAAATAAACTATTAAACTGTCTACCATGATCTTTCAATGCAAGGTATCTAGAAGTGAAAAATACTTCTTCACTGTGGTACAGCACAATGCCAATCACACACAAATCCTACAAAAAGAAAGGAGAAAAACAATTAACACTGCTCATTCAGTATTTTCCAGGATACCTATAAAACTGCATACAGACCTACATTAGTCATCTCTACTTCAATTCTTGGGACTTTACAGCAATTCAGACTGAATATGCAGTGTATGTTACAGGAACAGACTGTGCGCACACCATTTTTCACAACAGGATTTCAACATTACCAAAGTGCTCTGCAGAAATACTGTGGGATGCAAAATCTTGGTTTGATTACCAAGGAGGCAAATCTGATGTTAAATTTACTTGCCTTTTTAATTTGCATTCCTGGTATGTCACTTGTACAACAATAAAGCAAACAACCTCATTTAAAGTCTTGTGTTAATAAAACTCATAGAACTGAAACTGGGTTACCAATTTCTAATGTACAGTAATATTCTTAATACACTCCGCATTTTGTGAGCAATGCAAGCATGATTCTGTGAGTGCTTATACAGTTTGCAAAAAAAAAACCTGAAGAGCAGCATTGTTTTCTCTACTACAGATGGAAAACCTACCCACAATGAAGTTAAATGCCTTGCCCACAGTCAAGGAGGAAATCTGGAGTTAAACAGTATTCTGAATATAAATTTAACTCATCCTTATTGCTATCATTGCATCACAATTACTGTGAACATACAGAAACCCTACCAGCCCTTCGGAGGATTACCCAAGTACACTTTCATTTGTTTGTAAATAATCTCAAATGTTCAGACATCTGGGAAGTTCTTACTTTAGTAAATTTGTAATCATATATTGGGCACCTAAAATGCACCAGAATTTTCAGGCAGGAAAGAGATCCTTGCAGTAAGGAAATACAGTATAAATCAGAAGGGCTGCGGGGAGAGTGGCAAGGAGGGAGGAAAAGAGGAAATAAAACACTATTAAAACTGAACCTAAATCCATACATTTCAAAGCTTGGTCAACCGCTGTCTGTATCTTTCCATTTACAAGTGGTTACGTGTTGAAATGCAGTGAAGTGAAGAGAAACAAGAGAACATTGCTGTTCACAGATAAAGAGCTCTCAATTTCTGTCAGACAGCCAGATAATTGAAAACTGCCTAGAACGAGGCAGGACTGACAAGAACGTAAGAAATGTGCAGTTAGATAAAGTACAGATCCTGCTGCTAGGAAAATTCAGATTGTTTGCAGGTAACTGGACAGGTTAAATATCCCCCACCCTCTCCTAAAAATCAAAGAACAACAAATTTGGTTTAGGAAATCCCAAAATACTTGTAACATCTTCAAAAGAGAACTCCACTAATGATTCCATTGTTTAGTTTTTTTAAATGGAAGGCATTAAAAGTTGAGTACTTGGGAAAGCATCACAACAAAAGTTCTGTATGTAACGGGTTTGAGTTAGTCCTGAGGAAGAATGTGCTAAGGCTCATCTAAACTTCATCCTCTCCTGCAGTTTCACAGCTGTCAGTAGATCTAAGGTTTTCTCAAACTTATTCACCGTTTTCAGTACTTAACATTGTAAAATTGGCTTGTTATAAGATGGGAAGCACTTCTGGAAACAGATTTATAGTCTAGATCTGCAACACTTCGCACCATTTGAGATTTTAGCACATTCAATAAAAGCTGCATTCCATTACACGTCAGGCAAGTCCACACATCCAGTACCACCACCAGGCATTTAGACAGATCCCCTAACACAAGACTTACTAATCCTGAACTGAGAAGGAAACAAATGTCTCACTGCCTACAGCCTGACTCTTAATTACCAGGCATACTGAGGCAATAGTGGTTTATATCACTTATTGAAGATGGAGAATCTGCCTGTAACATGGATTGTAACCAACATGGTTTCAAGTTCTTATCATCTTGGGTTTTTTCTAGATGTACTCTCTTTCAGATTTTTCACTCCACAATGATCTTTTCATCCAACGACCTTGTATGGAGTGACACAGTCTCAAAAGAACACCGCTATGGGATACAAAAACACCGAAAAAGCAATGTACACTCCACTAATCCCTTCTAAAAACTACACCTCATTTGAAAAGCAGGAAAGATAATATGATAGATCTAGTTTTGCAAAGAAAGAAGAGCAGGACCCTGAGTGTTTCTGGAGACTGTTCTTAAAAAGAGTGCCTAAAGTCCATGCATATGTTTTCAATTTTTTTCAGTTCATTTGTATCTTCATTGTCAATGGCAGGCTGCATTACTAACTACTTTCAACTGCATTTCAATGCCTTTTTCAAAACACCTCTTACCGAAACTAATAGATGCATTTCTTTTGAAGTATCATTTGTAGCACATAGTGTAAAAACTGCTAAATATTTAAGTGACTTTAAGAGCTTGTTTTCCAGATTGTTTAAGAGATTAGGTCCTTACAGCCTACTGAAAGGCATGTCATTTTGGCGTTGGTGTCTTTGATACGAAAATGTGCAAACGTGACAATCATTTTCCTTCCAGAAGATCCAGGACAAAATGAATACCTGAAATGGCTACACAGTTAACACTGGGATTGAATAACATGAATTTGGCAGGGAAACCTTCAAAAGCCTGATGAGGTGTACTTGTGCTCGATAAGTCTTGCATTGTAAAAGTCAAATTGCCTTCCCAGAAGGGGCTTAAAAGCACTATAGACCTATCTAGCAAAAAACTCTCCAGTAACCCTGCATACAGCAGAATAGATATTAATTTCTCAACGAACAACCCACACTCTTCTACTTCACAGAGTCAGCAAGACTTTCTCCACTGCATTAAAATATTTAACACTTCAGCAATCTTCCCTATTTCACTTCCAAGTGGGATGTAAACAAGATCGATCTGTGAAAATGGGTGGAGGAAAAAAAACCAACAAAAACACACCCCTCCCAGAAAATCAATCAATCAAACCAACCAACCCACCTCACAGGATGGAATAGAATAGATGGTTCTCTCCAGAACCACAGGATGACAATCAAAGGGAGAAGTGTTTCATTGCATATAATAAAATGTGCCTTGGGTCACAGAAAATGATTAAAGGACCCTGCCTAAAGTCTCCTCCCCTTTCACACTGAGTGGTTATAATACCTTCCAACTGCCAGTCTCAGCAGTTACCCTACCAAGCAATGACCCAATGATAACCATCCCTTAACTTGGTATTTACTGACATTTACCCAGACACTTTCTCACAACATTAGAAAATAAAAATACTAATTTGAAATGGAGGCTTCAAAAAGGAATGGAGATGGATGATGGCAGTAAAAAAAATAATCGAATAGGCTCATAGACAATCACAGAAATTTGCTGATAAAGACAAAAAAAGACTTCTTGAAGTTAAATGACACAATGCACAGAATTATGTGGACAGACACCATAGATACTATGCAGAAAGTTAAGAAAAGAGGAAGAAAGTTCTTCTGGGAAGTCAAAGATAAGAGCTACCCTTCGGCTAATTAACTTCAAGAAATGTCTTCCTACTAAGAGGTTTGAAATTTTGCAGAAAGCCAATGTTATCCTAACCTCTTAATTATCATGGGACTACTCACACGTGGCTTTTCATGTGACTGTACCCTTTGTGCATTGTGAGTGGACGGTATTTCACTTCCATGAATTCCTATGTCATTTTAGCATCAATCTATACCTCTTGTAAGTCCTGTCAACGCACATATATCCATCTGCATCTATGTATTAACTGTAACAGAAATTCCTGAACATGTGCATGTGTACAGTACCTACTTAAACAATCCAAGACTCTCTGTTTTAACTCACAACAGGAATGTGAGATTCATCATAGAAAAACATACGCTAACTCAACCAAGTTCAGAAGTACTCTGAGCTTTTGGCCTTTTCTACCTTGTTGACTTACATATATATGAAACCAACTTCAATTTCCTTCAGTATTTATCTTTTTGGTCAGATTATGTATCTTGCCAGCTACTAATAATGGCAACTTGAAGCAGCTGTGAAAGTTGAGCATTGTTCCAAAGTCATGTTTCCACCGATAGGAAAAGTTCTTGTTTTCTAATTTTTTTTTTTTTTTTTGGCGGGGAGGGGAATGGGGGAATCAAAGAGCATCTAGTAACACTTTAAAGAAAATATTGCACCCTGTAAGACTGCCTTTGAATCTGTTGCCTTGCACATTGGTAAAATATAGTGTATCTGTTGGTTTAGTTGTTCAAATCTATTAAATCATGTTCAGTGCAAGTCCTTTGGATTGCATCCAAAATTCACTACATTCACAAGACTTTGATAAAGCACTCACAGTTTGCCAGGTTTATCTAGCTACATAATTTGTGCATACATCCAACAGCTTGAACTGCAGCTGTTGACACCTACCACCAGTTTTAATCTCTTCAAATATTCATTAACTACATTAAAACATACACTTGTCTCTGAAAGCTGCATAAAAGAGACATCTAGCATTAGATCTGATGAAAAGTTCTGATACTGACATGGAGCAAACATTTTATTAAACCAAAAATGGCAAGTTACTCCACCTAACCCTGCAGGTACCTTTCTTTTTCATTTTAAATGCTTTGAGAACTTTCAGGTTCTCCTCCTGAGTGTGCCCAGAACTACCGCAGTCCAAGAAAGCTCAGTGCCTGTCTCCAGTGTAAGCTTGCTCAAGATCCAGTTTTCACTTCTTCGCCTAAAATCTCACACACACAGAGTCCGGTAAGTGTGCTCCACAAACAACAACACACCCCGAGCCATGCCCAAGCCCCTTATTCACAAGCGTGACCAGCTGTGCTTCAGGCGCAGGCTGTGGAGCCGTGGCTTTGGCCCGAGGCTCGGTGAGTCACCCCCGAGGCCGGGCAGGGAGGCAGGGAGGGAGGCAGGGAGGGAAGGGAGCGGGGCGCTCCCGGAGCCTCGGCCCGCGCCTGCCCCGGCAGCGCCCGCCCGGGAACGGGGCCGCCGCTCGGGAACCCGGGCTGCGACACAGGGGCTCCAGCGCCCGGAATGAAACAACGACGGTGAGGCCGAGAGCCGCCCTGGAGCACTCACGAATTTTGGTCCCGTTTCTAGAGCCTTAGTTCAGCAAATGTTTCACTTCTCAGAGAACGAGTTCAGCTCATTTGTCTGGATTTCAGTGGAACTGTGTAACCCGATTATTTGGCATCCAACCCTATAAAATTTAATTGTTCTCTGAAAATCTAGGTGGCAAAGGTGGTGGAACCCAGTAGTGACCATACACACGATTTCCCAAAATATCCATTCATAAAATGCAAATTTTGGCTTTTAAAAACATTGTTATGCTGGAGGGTGCCACAATTCAAGCAATTTGCTTCCATCTTTGTTGAAAAAGATATAATTTAAGATCAAACAAGGGTTGTGACATTAATCTTGTTAGTAAAGAGGAGAAGCAGGAAAGTGCTTGCTTATAGGTCATGAGCTGCAGTCATATTTGTGTAGTAGGATTTGTTTCTTTTAATGTTTCTTCATCTTTATTCACAACACTGATTACATAGTCCCTGAATGTGCACTAGTAATGAAATATCTTAAAAGTGAAAGGATTGCAATAATGAGCCTGGTCTAAAATTTACTAAAGACCTCTTAAGCTCAATAATTGGCTTAAATATGGATTTAAGACCATAGGTCTGATAATCAATTAAAGTATATTGTGGTATGAAGTACGACATATAGTTAGCTAATTGAAACCCAGTTCAGCTGCAAAGGAAACACGCTGGAATAGCAGTGTTAAATTGATTAGTAATTCTGACATTATCTACAATCATCAAATTCTGAAAAGGCAGTTTATGTAGAGTTCATACTTATCAGACTTTAGGAAGAGTCCAGAAAACACAAAATCAAGGGTCAGAAAAACTGAAATAATTGCTTTTTCTTAGGTCTTTGAAATAATAACCCAGAGGAATGATACTTTCTCAAGATGCAGGCTGCAGCAAAATTGCCATTGTTAGTCTGATTTTTAGTCTGATTTTTAGTCTGATCCCCTTTTTTTACCTTTTGAAAGTATTAGATACTTCTCACAAAAGCTTACTGCATTTAAAGTTCTCATGTGCAGTTTCCAGGCAGAGGACAATTATGTAAAACATAAAATGAATCACAAAAAATGAGATCATATCACTCTCCAAATTGACAGAGATTTTTGGGATGTAACTGTGTGGAAAAAATTGCAAACCTATCTTAAGTTCATTTTGAGATTTCAAAGTGGTAGGCTGTGCAATTTTGGCCAAACCTCTGAAATTAGTTTTAAAACTGTGCTTAGCAACCACATGGTGGTTGGTTTTTTACCTTCCCTTCTCTGTCTAAAGAGATACTGTAGGAACCTTGATACCAGCTTTCAGCATCCACTCATTTAAGGAATTCCAACTCTTGTCATAGCTGTTCTGGATAACTAGTGCAGAACAAACTGGAAAGACCTAATATAAGACAAGTGTGCAGAGACTGAACAGTTCTGTTCCTGTATGAAAGACCTTACTCAATGTTCAACTGGTATATTCCACATGTGCTGTGTAGGTGTGGCTGAATATTCCCTGTGCCCACAGATCCAAATACAGCCATTGCACACACAACCATTAAGAGCTCCCTGTTCCACAC
Organism: Melanocharis versteri; assembly: GCA_013397845.1. Lineage (NCBI taxonomy): Eukaryota > Metazoa > Chordata > Aves > Passeriformes > Melanocharitidae > Melanocharis > Melanocharis versteri. The sequence continues at coordinate 103,352 of VZTG01009834.1, read as the reverse complement.
TTAACTACCCCAGAGAATTGAAAGGTTCCAGCAGTTTCAGCATTTGAAAACCATGAAAAGTGCTACTTATCACAGCTCTATGTATTAGAAAGCCTCACCTCTTCTAACAAGACACACTCAGTATATTTTAATAAATTTTCCTTTTCTTGTAACGAACTTTTTTGGTACAATCTGAGTCTTCTAAACCAAGGATGTAGAAGAGACTGAACATGTAAGAGGAAAGGAGAGATTACATGTTAAAAATTCTTTTCATTAAACAATCTTTCTTAAGCAACCATTTCATAATTCTGATCAATACTTATCTGATTACTGATATAGAAAGATATGAAAAAAACTCAAAACATTTAACAGCCTAAAAAGTCATGTAGAAATACCTGAAATCTCTATAAGCATTGATACAAGATAGGTGAATCCCTCATTGTTATGACAAGCAAGAGAAACAAATCTGTGTGAACACTGCTATGATTAAACATTGACAACCTTGCCTACAAAATGAGCAGTAACAGCATAAATTTGTTTTCAGCAAGTTCCTGTTCTAAATACTTTTCTACCAAGTGTAAGTAGGTGGAGTGGTGCTTTAGATTTGGTTCATGTACTGTTTTGTGACCCATTCCATTTTGTGGAAACTCAGGTAAAACTGTCTGCTGTGACTGGTAGTTAGAATGCCCTGGATGGAAATAACTGAGAGAAGGATTATACATGAAATGTCAGCCTGCAAGTCTATTTCTTTAGTAGAAGTCTTAATAATATTGATATTGCAAGACATATAACTGCATTTCAGAACAACTAGAAATAACTGAAGTTTCTTAGAGCCTCTGCTAGACATACTAATACTAACACCTGTAAACATGTCAAAGAAAATTAACTTTCCTTATGCTCTTTTCAGGACTTGGTTAATAAAGGGCATTTTCAGAATAGAAGAAAAGCTTTTAACTTTCAACCTTTCTTAGTCTGTGTCTTCAAAACACAGGCTCCCAACAGCATTTAACTGATGGTTCTGAGGACCTACTGTCTTTTGCATGAAAACCAAGGACCCACCAGCCTCACTCAGAGAGTTGTAACACACCCTGTTTGAAAAGGTCATAGAAAACAAATATTTCAGCAAAACTAATTGAAGGCACATGTACAAGGAAAATAAAACACAGCATATTTCAGGAGTATAATCAGCTATTTCTTAGTAATGCAGCTGGGAGACACCCCTCTCATTATGTAAAAATCATGTATATTACATAATTATTGTGAAGTTAGAAGATACCTTCCTTTTGAAAAAAGGAAACATGATTTTCACCCATCTGTTTAATAAGAATGTCTGGCAGACACAAGTCTGTTTTTTCATTTTTTTAAACTGCTTCCCATGAGAAGGGTGTTCAATAAACATTGTAAATACATTCCTAAGCATCAATATCCTCCACGTAGTAAAAGAAAGGACAAAATATAGGAAGCTGTGCCTCAGAGAATAATTTTTAAAGTATTAGGCAACATTCAACATCATTTCTAGGTGAAGAACAAGTATTCCTGTTGCTAATGTACCCTCTGAAAGAAATATTTCATCTACTGGTAAATAGATGTGTGTGTCATTAGCCTATCACAACTAACTCTCTGCATCACTCCAACGCAAATAGAAAAACTGATGTAAACTTCCCTTTCCATAAATTAGAGCTGATTCACAATAACAGGATAGTAAAAGGAGTCAGCAGTTGCTCTGTGAACTCACAGAAACATTTCTAACAATATAAAAACCCTGAACTTCATAGCTGTGATTTCCTAGGGAAGAAATTAAACAGTAGAGGAAAGCTTAAATATATCACAGTCCTCATAATTTTTTTTTAACTTTAAAAAAATTGTCAAGCTATTACCTGAACACATACAATCTCAAAATATTAACTTTTACAAAGTTCCTTCTGTTCTATCAGCATGATTTCTGAGGTGTTGTGGTACCAGTTTCAGAATACAACATGGAGGACAGCATGTGAAGTGGACTTGAAATCTTGCTTGCTTATTTAGAAATAAAATATTTTCTTTGGAGTATCAGCAGGAATCATCTCTCTGTATAAGTAATACCTCCAAATAACAACACTTTCTGGGAATATTCCTACATTATCCACAGCAGACAAGGATAAAAGTGTTTCAGTACAGGGACACTGCAAAAGTCAAACCAAACCACTTTTAAACTTGTTAGCCAAGCTGTAATGGCTAAGCCAAGCCTTGGAAGAGATCACTTTTTGTCTTCCAGCTACCAGAGAAAACACAGACTAGTCAAGAATGACTAGATATTTCTCTTCTGGGTAGCTATTCATATCCACTATCATCAGAGATGTTTAATTTTCTAAAGTTAAACTCTGTGCAGAGGAACAGTTACTAACTGGAACATGTATCTATAAATACAACACAGGCATCTATTGAAATTAGCATTAATACCCTTGGGATTCAATTTCAGACTTCAGCTACAGTGACTCCAAAGGCTTCTGTAGCATTATTCTTGATGTACTAAACTATAAATGGGATAAAAACCATTTCTGGGGAACTTCAGAGATTTCCCTGCCTGTTATGTAGCTCTCTGCCTTGGGTTAGGCATTCTAAAGAAAGGCAGGCATTCTCTCAAGACTGAATGGGTCTTTGACACAGAAGAACAATTAGGGGGAAAAAGCCCCAAACCAACGCAACCCAAACCTGTTTGTTAGTACAGGTAAAAGCAAGGCAATTCGGTGTCAGTTTATTAGTCCATATACTTAGAAATAAAATACATTTATAAATGGATATGCCAGGCCACAACCCAACAAGTCTCTCTTCCCTGCAGTCTGGTAGCAAAGGAACAATGTCTTGGTAGTCCAAGGACTATCCCCAGTGTTTCAGTGCAGGACTGCACTGCAGACCACTGGCTCCTGTACTTAGTCTAATGGAGCTTAACGTGGGCACACATGCCAAAATAACTCATCAAATCCTTTTCTACACAAGTTTTCAAGGACAAGTGTTTTAACATACATTTTGATACAGCCAAAACTGGAAGGAAAAACACCACGGGTACCCACTGACACACATTTTGTACTAACAAATGTCCGAGAAAAAGTGACCAAGGCTTTCGTAGTAGACTCTAAACATGATGAAAGTCCTCTTCTCTTCAGTCCTCTTCTGCAGTCAGCAAACTGCTGTATTTTGGCAAAAAGAAGAGATTTCTCTTTTCCATCATGCAATTCCTACATGACTTGGGCTTCCCTTCAATCAGTGACCAGCACTGCTCAGGTGGCAGCAGTGCTGCAATCCACTTGTCATGAAAAAGCTGAGCAACAGCTTGAAGGTGCTGTGCTGTACTGGGGCGTGGAGAGGCAGAGGTGCACCATCTTAAACATTCAAATAACACCTTGTCCTCTAGCATTTGGGATAATTTGGGGACTAAACACTTGCTAAATAGTTTCAGTACATGAGAGCAACAGAAGGCTTCAGCTGACCAGAGGCCAGACACAAGGACATAGAACTTCTCAGGTACACGTGTGGGAATATATTTTAGGGACCACTGAAAAATAAGTGACACATGTCCAAAATAAACAGTGCTGAGATTATTATGGCATCCTGGTAACTGCTGAACATGCCTTTGTGCAATAAAGCATAAAAAAATCAACTGTTCACATCTGTTATGAAGGAAATATCATATACCTAATAGCAAGACTTAGATACTTTATTTTTTAAGAGGTAGTACAGAAAACTGCTAGATCATGGACAGAAAAACAGTTCACCATGTATCTTACACATCTTCATTGTGGATTTCAGACTCTAGGCTCCCAAAACATCTTGAAATGAATGAGTTTCACAAGATTGCTTAAATTACTTTGTTATTAAATAATACTATAAGAATGATGAGATTCTAATTTATTTCTCATTAAAATTCTCTCTGATGTGAGGCTCCCCACATACTGGTACAGAAATGCAACAATGGAATTTGAAGATTTATTGTTTTCTTTTATGTTTCTACATAATGATGAATAATCGGTCTAATGAGAGGTCCTGCAACAGCACTGTGAAATTAAGTATTTTTTTTCATAATTTTGAAATAGAATACCAGGGAACTTCGACCCAACATGAAACAATAAGCTATCAATGGATCTCTGACAGCCAGCTGGAAGAATGGCAGTAAGTTATCTCGTACATCTTTTGCAAGTATTAAATTCTGCATAGAAGTAAATACAGGGATAACTCACAGAACACACTGAAGAACTGTTTCACAGAGGTCTATTTAGCTTTCATCCACAATAAAATTTAGATGAGGTCTCCAGCACAACAACATAGACATTCAATGTGTTTATCTGCTGAGCTTGATATATATAGAATCTTACAAATAGTTCAGTTCCAAAACTGGACTGGCAACCAAGATAGTAGCATCAGATGCCAATTGTGCTGCCAAGCCTTTACCACTTAAAGGGGTACATTTGCAGAGGTGCATCTCTTTTCTATGGGAAGATGTTAATGGAGACAAAAGGGAAAACACTAAGTTACTAAGCTTTAATTAGTAAAGATGACAAACAACGCTATCGCTGTGTCTTTTCAAGAAAGAGTAATTAAGATTCAGCATGATTAGTGACAGCAGAAGAAATGTAAAATCCCTGTGTTCAGAAATCCAGAAATAATTTATATTCTCAATTCTATCCCTGACACTGATGCCACTGATTATAATTCTCCTGAAGTCCTTATTTGGTTCAGGTTCCAGAAATACCCTAATGCTTGTTATCAGTCATACCTCCATGTGGTGAACCCTTCAGCCTCCTGCATTTTAAAGCTGAACTGCAAGATCCTTTAAGTGTTGGGAGAGGGAGCTGTTTATTCTTACTCTGTCAGCTTGAAAGGGATTTTAGACATCCTACAAATCTTGTCTTGCTGCTATGCCTCATGTGCTCTGGTGGTCTAGATGACAGTTAGTATTTCAGTCCATTAAATGTAAACTGCATGAACTGTTACACTCCTACAGGAGATACCAGTCCTTGACACAAAAACACAAAGATAATCATACATTCAAGGAATCTTGGGCTATCATTCACTGAGTAGGGAAGTTGAAACCTTTCACCAACTGCAGATTAAAATCACCCTATTAGGAAATTTATAGTTTGGAAGATGCCATCCAGTGGCCTGAGAAGAATGAGTTTATGGTTGACAGATAAAAGATCCAACCTTGCAGAATCACCAATAGCCCTTGTCACTCTTGCTAAAAGCATTATTCAAAAAACCTAAACAAGTCAGGAAGATGCCTTTTTGACTTCCAGTCATCCCTTCCAGGACAGGTTCTAGTCTTGAGTTTTTCTCAGCCTATAAGTAAACTGTTTCCTTGACAGTAGGAGTAAGACATGATTGTAATCTGACTTTGAAAGAACTGAATCAACTTTGCTACTTGAAAAGTCTTTTACCAGAGCTAATGCACACAAGTACCCACTCTTAAATCTGCAAAAGCGAGAAGGGTTGAAGAGAAAAATCAGTAAGAGATACCATACTTCCCTATAATTCCTGCATGGGCTTGCAAAGAAAGGTAGGTTAAAGAGAACCCCTTTTTAACAAAACAGTGGAAACCATTAGTACAGTCAGTCACAGCATAGTAAAGAGGTGACTCTATCCTGCCACCCCATTTAGCCATGCACTACTTTATTCAGAATAAGGTAGCCCCAACATACTTGCAACACATCAGTTTGAGCAAAATCATTATACTTAGTTTAGTGAGACCCTGCACCTCACAGCTTAACAACATACCCGGATTAGGACGACACCAAGAGGGGGAAGTGTGACTACCATGATACAGGTCTACCCACGGACAGCATATCCAGCCTTTTGGCTGTATCTGAAGTCACTGACATTTCAGATTAAGGTATAATTTTCTGTCTGTATATAACAAAAGTTTTAGCACATAAACATCTTTGGTCACTATCTCTGTTAAGCAGATGCAGCTTAGAAACTGTACTTCATAGTGGTAGTTTCAGAGTTGGCAGCTGTGCAAGTCACAATGAAGCCACTTCTCTCTTCTGATCACAATAATAGCCAAATCTAATTCAGTGTATCAAAGTCATCTACAATCCAGAAATCTCTGCCACCATTATGCCATATTTAGGGCCTTTTGTAACCATTCCTGCTCACGAAAACCTACTCAAGTGGCTGGGATTTGGCCTAAGCAAAGTGAATAGAGCCCTTATTGCATCAGGTAGAAAGAAATCAAAGGTCATCTCTTGGCAGTAGAGCCTGAACTTATCTGTGCTTGAGGGTTATTACAGCACACTGACCCTCACCTGACATCACTTAATGCTTCAGGCAAAATACCCATGTGTCTGCCAACTGAAAAATGAGGACTTAAAATGTGAATGCGAGACTTCTTGAATCTGCATGACAACAAGAACAGCCTATTACAAAACACTGGCAAAGGAAACCAAGTAACTCCTCCAACACTGTGGACTTCATTTGCTGCTTTATATAATCCGTATGCCAGAGGTGACAGGGTGATCTTTAAAAAAGGGTAACCAAATTTCATGTGTTGTCTTTTGGGTTTGGGGTTTTTTTAACTCAGAGTCTACTGCTGTTGCACAAACTGCTTAAAGTCAGACAGTCTTATATAGTGACTTTTAATCTTCTACTTGAGTACTCACTGTTGGAGATAGGTGAAGACTTGCTGAAAGGAATGCAACTCGAATGGAATCACACTGGGCACTGCTTCACACTGTGCTCCCCGCTTAACAGAATATCTGTATGGTCTGAGGAAACAGGCATTTTGCAAAGCCCAGAGTTTTGAAAAGCCCTTCTAACATAACTTTAAGAAAACAGCAAAACAAAAAGCAGAAACAAACTCCACTTTTCTGAATCTTCAAATGCAAGGAAGATACATTTGGAAACAGTTTCTCCCCCCTTCCCATTTCAAAGCAGTAAAAACAATCACAACTAAATCACAAGCACTATGGTTCAAAAGAAATCAGAAAATGACAGTTTCTGTCAAATTTTAAGAGTATGAAAGCAGCAAAGATATTTTAGCCCTTTCATGCCCTCATGATTCAAAACTGCATAAGGATGTTTTCTTGTATAAAATAATTCTTAATTATTATTATTATTTAAATTTTGAACATGCTCACAACTATCACTCTGCATTCAGCCATGGTGTGATGAATTTGGCCAGCAATAAATATAGGCAGAAGGCACAGCTTTATGACAACTGATTAATTACAGCAGCATTGTGAGTGCCTAAGTAATAAATCTGAACCTGATCCTGCAACACTGTAAACATTCCTATGGGAAGAAACAAAAGTACCCCAATTGCCTTAATCCAAGCAAATCTCTGAGCTGGAGGGGGGCAGTAAGAAAGAAAGAAAAAAAGAGACAATCTTTTTGGTGTGCAATATGTATTAATGAGTACAAGCAATGCCTGAAGAAGAAAAGGAGTATAAGAAATTACATTTTTAATGGCTGCTTATCGCTACGAAAAAATCAAAACTGACATCCTGCCTTAACCCCTGTGTTTCAACACATGAACAGTATTTCCCGGGCCAACAAAACTGAACAATACTAACAGTTAATGGTTAACTCACTCTATTCTTTTAAATCCTTATTCTTATGCTGGTTTTGTAAAGTGCTTCAATTCCACATAGAGACCCTGAAAATCTGCAAGTAGGTTTGCCCACTATTCCCCACTCACTTCCCCAGTGAATGCAGCTCCACGGAACTACAAGAAAATGAGACAGAGCTTTCATTTCTGCCAGATTAAGTAATTGCATCCATTCCATACAATTTATCACTCTTTTGGGCAGCTTGTGTCATGGGATGACATTTTATTGTAATTATGCAGGGTGGGATTGGACAAGCTCTTGCTTCTCTTTGCCAATCTGATAAGCAAAAATATTTCTTCTTTTTACTTTCGTAGAAACTACATGTTTTAGATAAAAATAACCAAACAAAAATACAAGTATAATACACAACCAACGAATGGTTTGATGTTACCAAATCAGGACTAAAGCAATCACCTTCACCGTGGAAAAAAAATCCAGGACATCTGAATACTTTCCAAGTCAACATTTACTCTCTGATTAGTGTCAATAGTTTTGCTGAATTTGCCATTTAGAGATAGGTTTGTCCTTCCATGCACTTCTCTGCAGCTAATCCAAGGGGAGTATCAGGGGAATCCGCTTGATTCAGGACTACAGATTTTAGTCATACAATATTCAAGTATCCAAGTGACGTTTTTCTCCTAGGGGAGTAGTATCCATGCTCACATATATCCAAGTGCTGATCCAGCAAGGCCAAGCACAACAGATGTTTTTCACCAAGAAGCAGGTCTCATGAAGAAGGGCTTTTAAAAAGGGCTTCTTTATCCATCCTTTTCCCAAAACCAGAGCGAAGAAAACACATTCCAACTTGGATATCATGACTCACATAGAAGGGAGCAAGCAGGAAACCACAGTACTCCTATCAGTGTTACTGACAGTATCCTCAGGCTCCCAATAAACACTTCACTTCAGGAAGCCTTCTCCTCCTGTTCTCTTATCTCACCAGGCCGTGCAGTCCCAAAGGACAGACCTTGCCCCACCCCTTGGGCAAGCCAGGTCCATGGTGTGGTATCAGCCCTGCTTGTTCATCAACGGAGACAAACTGGGAGAGTCTGCTCACTACCAGGTTTCTCTGCTAAATTTCATTTTGATACAAGAAGAGGTCAATACAACCCAGTGAAAGATTAAGAAAGTTCAGAAGTCAAAAGTTCAGAAGTTGGAACTTCTCTTGTCACAGCAGTTATCTCTTGCATTTTAAAAAAATGACTATTCTTTTATTAATGTTAGTGTTTTAAGAAGCTTGGGTTTAGGAAAAAAGCACAAGTAAGCGAAGTTAAATCAACAAAAATAATGTTCAAAAAAGGGTAGTTTTCTGTATTTCTCTCTACACTTAATCACATATAGCTATACATAACTCATGAGTTTATAGCAGTCTTATAGGAAGGGCAATAAAGGATCACAGTTATGAACAAGTGGCTCCTCTGCAAAGGGATGAATTTGATCTACCAAGTCCTGTAAGTTAAATATTTTTTTGGTACCCAGAGAGTCTTCCAAAGGCTCCAGTTCCTGAAACCAACTATACAACAAGTATAACTTGTTAAGTTAAAGAACAAGTTACTAACTCTTGTACTGTCAAAGAAAACACTGGAAACTCGTAGCTGAGACCAGTGATCTTGTTTTCCAATGACAAGAGCACATCACGTGGGAGTGGCCTGATCCGAAAGACACTGAAGTTACTGATAACCTTTTCCTTGACTTTACTGGCTCTTAGACCAGAGCTTTAAATAAAAGAGATAGTGGCTCTTCCACTTACTGAGAAAAAAATCTACGGAACTGATGGAAAAAAAAGTAAATTTTTAAAAATAAATTTTTCTATATAAGGAGCCTGGAATCTTCCTGTGAAGGGAAATTCCAAAACCAGGACCAAAATAAATACTGAAGTGGGATGCCAAGTAGCAGCAGCACAGGACTGATGTGAAATAGCCAACAAGCAAGACCTTAAGCTGCGATTTGAAGAAACACAGTAATAAACCTATGAGGCACATACTACATAATTTGGGTTCATTCATGTACCATAAATATTTTTATTCAAATGATTTTTTTTTTTAGCATCTTTGCATGCAAACCATCTTCAGGAAATTTAACAGTTGACCAACATCCTGTAATTATCATACCTAGTTCAGAGATAAAGGAACAAGTTCAGAGATAGAGCAAGATGCCAATGGCCTCGATGAGCAGCACAGAGCAGCCGATGGGAGTGTTGAAACCAGAAGCCCACATTCCAGGAGCTCACACGTCCATCACCTCAGCAGCCCACAAGGCTACCTGCCCTCACAAGGACCGGACTGAGATCCTATCTGCATTTCTCGTGCTAGAACAGTTCCTGTGAAGAAGCCCCACATTTAACACGTGGTACCACCATTTAAAAAATATGTAACAGATGTCTGTACATGGTGTTGACAAGTGCTGACTGTTTAACAGCAACCAAAATTATGAACGCTGACCCATCTCTGGGAATGCCATAACCCTGCAGGGGTTACACAAATTTGATGTGTGACATGACACTCAAGTCCCCAAGAGAAAAATGGGTGGGACAGAACATTCCAGGAGGAGAAAACTGAGTTGGTTTCAATTACAGAATTTGAATCTGTTATTGTCACTAACATAAAGAACAAAAATTAACAAAAAATAATCAGGCAACACTAAAGCACATGGTTTCAGCTCTGCCCCCTTTATACAGAGTAAGATATGAGGCAAAGTCAGTGTCCATCAGATCATTCTGTTAATCAATCTTTTTTATTTATATCTGTTTAACATCCCTCTAACTAATCTTCTAAATGAAGTACTAAACCATGGATTCTTTCTAAAAATCTAATATACATGAACAGAATTATCTAGTGTAAAGTACTAACTATCCTGAAAAAAAATGAAGCTATTTCAATGCAAAACACTGTTACTTAACCTGCTAACAATGCAACCATGTTCATTGGTCACATATTGGACTACAAATATTCATAACTTAATTAGCTTTAGAATTACCCAAGTCATGGTCCAAACTGCATTTAGATCAGGTAGAGCTGCTGTCTGAAAACAAAAGGACTAATAACTGAACTGTATATGTGCCTACTCAAGGGAACAAGACTTGTCACAGAATCTCTTCTTCAGGCAGCACTGTTACCACTGGAAGCATCTCACAATTAAAAGCTACAAAATGCTTTCCTTATCAACTTTGTGGTTAAAGGGCCACTATCAAGGTCCAAATTCTTTAAGAAGTTGGTTTGACACAGTAAGTTTTCTTTTACTTTTTTTCCTACTTGCAAAAAATAACAACCTTCCAAACCTGAAGCCTGTTATGATAATACAACACTACAGGAGACACAGCTAAAATTGCTTATGCATGGTTGACTTTGGAGTTCCTTGGGTTTTTTTAGTGCTTAACCATCAAACCTCACTTCTCTCGTACAGAATTTAAAGCCTACAGAAGTGTCTGCAATGACTGCACTTCACTGTAGATGATAAACCTGATTTTCAAAGTAAAAAAGAAAATCCCAAGTACCACTAAGTGTCTGACCAGCACTTCACCTCTGTTTTTACTACAACAGCCACTGTGAACAGTCTAAGTATCACACATCGGTTGTCACATCACAGAGAACTGAGACTGCAGTGTGGAAACCCAGCTCTTCTGTTGTCACTGTCTGCACAGAATCACACACTGAGGCCAATATGAGTCTTCAAGACGATCCTGCTTTTTTGTTTTGTTTTCAGCCTTAATTTAATGCACATTTCTAGCACAGTTACTCAGTTTGTTCTACAGCAAAACCAAAGATTTTGTGCTGAGATCATAAAACTCTTCACTGCCTGGGAGCAACCTAATTTTCTACAGTTAAATCTGCTGGGGCTCTGAAGGAACCTGCTGTATGAAATGCAGAAAGACAGAAATCTTGCCCCATACAACACCTTCATGTGTTTCTGAGAGTTAGTCAGGAATCAAAAGTTGCTCCTTCAATTACAATGGTGCTTTTTCAGATTAAAATCAGCAGCAGCAAGACCTGGGGTTAGCCCTGTTCCTAGATAAAACCTGACAAGTTATGTTCAGGGCAAAATTATGATAAATAATCCATATTTCCTACCTATACTCACTTTTAGGACTCTGTATGACAATCCACACCAGCTGGCCTCATATTTCTAACTTGGCTAAAAATGCACACTTTGCAGCACTTTTCTTGTTGAAAGGCAGTCTCTCCTCCTAGTCTTAACTCCATTCTCCCACTAGATTCCCTGGAAATGGAGCTCCCTGGGGACGGAAAAGAAAGCATCAAGAATTACAGGTGTCTAATGAATTTCAGTAGTATCCAGTTTCATTTTAAACTCCTGATGATACTGAATAGGTGAAAATCACATCAACCAGTAGATTACTACTAAGTTTACACCAGAAGGAAGTCCCAGTTGGCAAGACACAGCTTGGTAGATCAGCTTTCTAAGAGTGCATTGGCAGTTCCACAAACAGCAATAAACAGACAGATTTGGGCTATTTTCAGTTCCTGCTCTTGCCACAGAAGACAGGAAAAACATGCACAGCAGACTGACAGAATATTAAGAGATCATCAGGAAACTATTTGATCCAAAACGTTATACCCTTGTATTGAGCTACTAAACACTAGTGCCTTAGATTTCTGATTAAAAAAATAAATCACACCGATTCATCAACAGGTGACACACCGAGTTACAAATACTTCTATTACTATGGCTATTCACGATATTGATGCACCAAATTATCTGTCATCTCTGCTAGCAGACATCATCATGCCCTTATATAACCCTGCTGTACTGAAATCTTGCATATAGCTCAGTTTTGCTGATCCCTTGATTAAAAACATTATGAAAAAAAGGAAAAAATGCAGAAAAGAGAAATTACACTGGCAAGAGATACGGAAGAAAGGTGACTTAAAAGCTAAGAACTCTTTAACCTGAAATAAAGAATAGCTGAGGTAGACAGATAATGAAAGAACACAGCTCTGAAACAGCACAGAGATAGCGAGCAAAAACCAAGCATAATTCATTTTATAAAGTCCATACAGTATCAGGCAAAAAAATTAAAAGAAGCAAAAGGAAGTAGTTTTTCCACACAACATAGTAACCTGTGGAACTCACTGCTGTCAGCCTCTCTAAACTGTTCAGGTATCTAGAAACTGGAAAAAAAAATTTGGATGAATAAATGTCAAGTGTGTCATGAGCCATAAAACACACAGGTGTGGACACATTGACAGTTGCAAAAATGTAAAGCCACATCTGTAGAAGAAAAGGTATTTCAAGATTCTCCTCTGCTACAGCACATACCCTGTAGCCTGACAACTGAGCACAAACAGCTGGAGTGTTGGTAGAATTAAATCAGAGATGGTAACAAAGCCAGAGGCGGAAAGTGTGAAGAGAAACACCGAACGCCAAACACGGTTCGTGCTTTGCACACTGTGCTTAGTTAGACCAAAAGATCTGGCCCAAAGCAAGAACAATTGCAACATGCATTCTTCGCGAGGCGAGTTATCCACTTCTTTCCCTCTCCCGTACAAACTGCTGGATTCGGCTCANGACGAGGCGCTCTCGGGGGCGAGAGGGCTGAGAGCCGCGCGGCCCCCGGCGCATGGGAGGCGGCGCGCCCTCGGCCGGGAATGCCGGAGCCCCGCAGGACCCGAGCAGGTTCCCGGCGGCTCCGGGGCTCAGCCACAGCCTCTCCCCTTTCCCCTCGCTCNCTGAAATAAAGAATAGCTGAGGTAGACAGATAATGAAAGAACACAGCTCTGAAACAGCACAGAGATAGCGAGCAAAAACCAAGCATAATTCATTTTATAAAGTCCATACAGTATCAGGCAAAAAAATTAAAAGAAGCAAAAGGAAGTAGTTTTTCCACACAACATAGTAACCTGTGGAACTCACTGCTGTCAGCCTCTCTAAACTGTTCAGGTATCTAGAAACTGGAAAAAAAAATTTGGATGAATAAATGTCAAGTGTGTCATGAGCCATAAAACACACAGGTGTGGACACATTGACAGTTGCAAAAATGTAAAGCCACATCTGTAGAAGAAAAGGTATTTCAAGATTCTCCTCTGCTACAGCACATACCCTGTAGCCTGACAACTGAGCACAAACAGCTGGAGTGTTGGTAGAATTAAATCAGAGATGGTAACAAAGCCAGAGGCGGAAAGTGTGAAGAGAAACACCGAACGCCAAACACGGTTCGTGCTTTGCACACTGTGCTTAGTTAGACCAAAAGATCTGGCCCAAAGCAAGAACAATTGCAACATGCATTCTTCGCGAGGCGAGTTATCCACTTCTTTCCCTCTCCCGTACAAACTGCTGGATTCGGCTCAGGCTACGTGCAGCTACGGCTTCTGGTGGGACACCGAGGCAAAACGAAGCAGCTCCTTACACTGCCTCTGGATGCAGCTCCTGGAAACCGAGCGTGCGAGGAGAGCAGCTTTGAAATGGCTACTTACACAGCCAAAACACGCGGCGCAGGAATCCCGCGGAGCGGAGCAGAGCCGAAGGCGCTCCCACAGCAGGGGCAGAGCGAGAGCCCGCGGGCCGCGGCTCCAAGCGCACACTCGGCGCGGAGCAGCCCCCCGGCGCGGCCTCGGCTCAGCCACAGCCTCTCCCCTTTCCCCTCGCTCCCGCCCGCCGCCCGCGCAGGAGCCGCGCGCCGGCTGCTGCCACCTGCCGGCCGCACCGCGCAGCCCGCTCCTCCCGCTCCCTCCCTCCCTCCTTCCTCCGCCGGGCCGGCGCTCCGGCGGCGATGTCCAGCGGCGATGTGAAGCCGCAGGGCACCGCACCGCCGGTGCGCGGACGTGCGGGGAGAAGGCGGCGTATGGCGGGGAGTGCGAGGGACCCGCTGGCCGGGCTGCCCCGCGGATCCCCCGCTGATCAGGACCGCAGGTGCCCACCGACATCCAGCCCGCGCGGTGGGAGCGGCGCTCGGAAGCTGTCAGGCAGCGGAGCGCTGCCCCGGGCCGGCCGTGCACCCTCCTCTGCAGAAGCGGCCGGGCAGGTGCCGCTGCCGGGGCTCCGCCAACGCAGCCGTCCTGCGCGGCCAGAGCAGGGTTATGGGTACATTGTACTCCAGCGGTTTTCAGCCCTTCCGGCCCTTCGCTTTTTGGGACGAGGGTACTAAGGCACCCCATAATGCTGCCCGCTACACTACAAGAAAACACGAGAGACAACTGTCGTCTCCCTAAGCACTGGCTGGGTGAAAGACCATTTGCTTCCAGAAAAAATACTGTCAACTAGTAAATAATACGTGTTCCTGACCGTATTTGCTTAAACGTCTCAGATCTGAAACCAAGCCAGTAACAGTGATACACTGGCACAGTGAAAAGCACACCATCGATAAGCAACTGAGGAGGATCTTCTCTTGGTAACTTCTGAGTTAGCGTCTGAGGAAAAAGGCTGGAATTGTGTCTCTGTTCCTGCTTTATATTAAGTGTTCTGGACCTAAGATCCCTAAGGGCATTTTCACCAAAAAGAGCAATAAGGCGTCCAGCATGAGCTCTAAACCTTAGAACCAGATAGTCACTGGCAACAGTTCGTTGCAACATTTAGTTTTATGCTTTAAAAAACCCACAAAATTATTATTATTGTGCTGGAACTGGCCCAACCAGGTGAACGTATTTATTTTAAAGCACAGCAAAACAGGTTGTTTTTTCTTGCCAACATTTTGGGCTCCATTACACTTGAACCCAGACGAACCACTAAAAGATGACGTGTTGACTGTGCTATTCATTGCACAAAAAAAACCTTCTCCACTCCCAAGTTCATGTATAGATATTGGCTCTAAGCAAAAGACTTGCTGGAGAAAACTTACTTTTTCCTGTGTGTTCACCAGGCAATTGCCACAGCAGAGCACTCTCAAGCAGTTTCAGATGCCTTGTAGGCATCATGGCAGATCTTGGTTGCAAAAAGACAGCTGTACACAGCTGTACAGTAACAATTTCTCACATGCAAAGAAAAGCTGCATTATAACACTAAGAGAAGGGTAGCTGTACTACCTCCGAGAGGTCTCATTTGTAGGAAGAAAATGGGTTTGGAAACCACAGATTTAATCAAGAAAGAATTCTGCCAGTCCCTTCTGAGTTATGAGGTGGTTTGTTATCAGGTGGAACTTTACCTGTGCTTTAGAACCTAGACTGAAGCCTGTTTGGCAGTGGTAGACAATCTCTCAGGAAGCAAATGCTAGGCTGCTCTGACTATGATCTAATGAAGTACATAAATAAGTGACTAATTTCTAAGCCAGGTAGCATGTGAGCAAGACTAGCTCTGGCACGTTACAGTATTTTAGTTCTAATCTCTGCTGCAGAGTACATATTCTACTTCACCTACTCTGCCAGTTGCATGGCTACTGTTTGCTTTGGGGAGAGACACAACTGCAGCCAGATGGACTAGAGACAGGAGATCTTTTCAAGAGCAAAGACCTAAGTACTAAGGTATTAATTAATTATTTACTGTACTTAGTTTACATGATGGGAATGCTCTGCTTGAGACAGTTCCTAACTCCTGATATTGGAAAAAGATTACCTAACCTGTGCCAGTCTGAAAATTAGCTACCAAATTTTATCAGCCCTCGGGGAAGGAAGACTTGTTCTAAATTAAGGGCAGCTGAACAGCATTAGCCTCCACTCTGGAGGTGCCAAAGGCTGTTCAGCTGGGCACTGACAGCATCAGAAGAGTAAATTAAAGCAGAGACCACGAGGAGGCCTTCTGAAAAGCCAAGGAACATACACTTGTCACTGTTTTCCCTCCCTGTCTCTTTTGCTGCCTTTACTCTAATTTCCCTAACCTCCCTCTTGCTTGCTATTTGCGTTTTGGAGTGATTGCTCCCTCCCAAGAGCTAATGCAGAGTCCTGTCTGTCATCCCTGCGTCTCGTCCTCCCCTTGCTGCTGCTGAACTGCTCGGAACAGCGTGCATTGTGTTTTCCCAGCAGTGCAGGAAGAAGTTGTCCTGCTGCTGAGGGGGCGAGGAGCAATCTTTCCCACACCTTACCTGTGCAGCAGAGCAGCTGACACTCAATTTGTTCTGAACAACTGCAGAGTTATGAGTCCTCTCGTTGTATTGCAATGTTATCTGAGGTCTTTCATGGTCTCACTTAACAAACATGGCTATCTGGTGAAAACCACCCAATATACTCAGGCTATTGGCTGCTTTTTTCTAAGGGATAGACATCAAGGGGAATGTGAAATGGCATCATTCTTTTAAATAGAGAGCAAAACATAAATGCTTGAAAGAAAACATTATTCACTAGGAGATTAAATGTAATTGCAGTAACTCACAAAGCAAATGCTTGTTTAAAGCTTTGATTTGCTAGCAGAAGATGCTGCAGAAAATAATGGTTTTGAGGGAGATATGAACTCATCAAGCAAAGAAAGATCTGAGTAGGACAGGAATCATAGAATCATTAAGGTTGGAAAATACCTCTAAGATCATCAACTCCCAACTGTAAACCCACCACTGCCAAGCCCACCACTGAACCATTCATCAGAGTGCCACATCTACACGTAACCACATGAATTAACTCATCTGACCATCTGTTCAGCACATGGTGATTCAGTCACACCTCGTCTCCTTGAGCGAGGGCAGGGATAGTCACCAGCACCACTCACCCAGCAAGTTGCAAAGATTCCCCTTTGAGATGCAAGGGGTACTGGGGTATTTTTACTTCCAAAGCTGAAAGACTTCCCTGCCCATGAGCCAGTTTCTTCAGCCAGCTGCCTCAGTGAAACAGGAGGAATCTATTTCAATTAGTTTCATTAAAATTCTTCGTGTTACAGCAGCTTGGGAACAAGACATTAGTGCTACTTCAAAAATTCAGACAAGGGTACAGCATAAAATGATAAGACTGGCCAACAGACAAGAGGGTAGAACAGCACTGCAGGACTAAACTGCTGCTTGCTGGTCACAAAGAATCATTTCACACTAACAGTGGGAATGAAAGTGTGTGAAAATCCCCATTGGGATAAGGAAAGAGAGAATCTGAGAAAGAAGATTAGATTGCGGTAGAGTAGGAAGCTAGAGTTTCCCTCCCTTGAATTGTTTCAGCCACTTATTATTTGTTTCAATACTTCTCTGTAAGCCACTAATTGTCACAGTGGGATCTTTCTGCTTCATTTCCTTCTCTTTATGAGAGCAGGCGTCAACACTGCAAAGAGTTAGAAATCTGCAGCCTAGTATACAGAAGACAATGTCCAATTTGCAACATGTCCAGCATAAGTCAGTGGCACGGTTAAGCCTTGGAAAGTGCCTTTTATACAAGCATTAGATTTAAAGATCTTTGGGAAAAAAATATCACTATTGCAAAACCCAAAAACAAACAGAAAAAAGAAAGGGTAGATTTACAAGTTTTCTCTTCACCCCTTGATCTGTTACTCTTTAAGCAGGAGTACTTAGTAGAAAGAGTACATGACACCAAAGGAAAATAATAGCAGCTAACTCAGTTGCAGCTAAGGTATCCTGAGCAGCAGCAGTGTTTTGTAGTTTACACTCAGAAACTACACTCAGAAAACCAGAAAAGCCTGGTTTATGTCCTCATCCATACCTTTTCTGAGTGCTAGGTAACAGTCCCTGCCAGATCCTTGCCTGAGTACAGCAGAGATGTATAAAAGTTCTTGAATTAATAAGTCACATTATAGAAATGGGAGAACATGCCTGTTTTAAACATGTACTTTGCACGTGAGGGCAAGTTCCAGGAATGGCAGCTCCCTGGGACCTGCAGCTGCTCTGGTCTCTGGTACCACTGCCTTCTTCTTAAGGAAAACTGCACAACAGCACAGCAGGACAAGTCGACTTTCTAGCCAAACAAAAGAAGGACTTGCCCCACTCTCCTCCATACCAAGCATTTCTCTTTGGTCACACTGAAGGACTCCTCCAAGTTCCTGATAAGCACCAGCCAGGTCATGTACAACTACACAGACCCCATCCTTTGCTCAATAGTTGTCTTTATGTGGACATAATCATTACTTTCTTCCATTGCCTTTTGCTAATCACCAACCTGCCTACACGTTTCCTGCTTAAGCCTTCCTTTTAAAACACATTCACAGCAGAAAATACAAGTGAAAGAGAAGCAAATTACACAGACTTAGGTGAAGCAAAAATAGACATTTAGGAAAACATGAGTCATTCAACTGAGCGACCTTTTCAACTTGTGTTTCTTATCTTTACTATCTAATAGCAAGACTAGAGACCTACAGCACACACATCATGTGCTGTTTTACATTTATTTTCCTTTGGTGTTTCTCAGCTGTATGATTTAAACTTTCTTTCTTTTACTATATCTGTAACTACAACACATTCTAATATTTACAAATGGAGAGTGACTTGGCACAATATTGGGTGCAGTCTGTCTGCCATCAGAGAGGCATTCTTCAAATGGACCTGCCCACTGCAAGAGCTGGGAGATCTGAACCATTTGTTTGAAACCTAACTTCCTCTGAAAATAGCCATGCACAGCTGTAGATCTATTGAAAACTGTTAAACAACTGGAGATTTAGACCAAATCATTGGTTACAAACCTTTAAGGGAACAATTAGATATGTCATGATAAGTGGGAGCAAAGGGTGCCCAAGGTATTCAGAAACAAGCAGCCAGAAAGCAAAGCACTGTGCTAGGCAGCAAGCCTTAACCCTGCCATGGAAAAGAGATAGGAACCTAACTCTTGGAACGTATAAATAATAATGGATTTCAGCATTTTTCATGGGTTAGAAATGCAGATGCTCAGTCACCAACAAACTTTGCCTAAGATATCTTTATTCCCTCTGGATGCAAAGGGATAATTACAAAGATCTATGATTAAGACTGAGAACATCCTGTATTCTAGCTGAAAAGCACCTACGAGACAAAGAATGGGATATGCTGAAGAGTAGCTACAAACACCCAATTCCCTCAGGATGCTCCTATATCAGGGATTTATTGACAGGAAAGCATTAGTACCAGTTCTTGTAGTGCAAACACATAGTGCTGCCTGCTGCCACAGGCAGATGTGGCCAGAAGATTCCAGTAAGAAGCTCTAAGCCAGGACAACCACCTCCATTCAGCACCACAAAGACAGGGAGGAAGAACCCACACATTGGCCATCCTTGCTCCACAGTCCCTCTCTCATCACAAATTTGCGCATTTCTCCCCATGCTGGAGTTCTGCAAATAAGCCTTCTAAGCAGTGAGAGAATAACAGGATGATACTGAGGAAATTGTTCTTGAGCATGAGTTTTGACCTTTCCAGGCAGTGAATATGAACCACATGGGCTGGACAAGTCCCTGGCACATTAACTGCCTTTGTGAAGTTATTTGCTGATTCTGAGGTGTAAAACCAAAAAACACTGTGGAAGCAATGGCACTGCTTGTGGTACTGAAACAGCATGGATTCCTCCTGGGCTGTTACAACTTCATAAATATTGACTTTGGATAAACCTCCAAACAATATTCTGGTTGAGGTTTGTTTTTTTTTTCCTTTTTCCTCCCATGTGGGTTCCCAGAGCTAATTTACTTAAGGCAACATACATGACACAAGAATAAGCCCTTTGAATAGTGATGGAATTGCTTGGTCATGAAATGAAAAAAAATCTGGATTTTGGTTGATAGTTGGAATTCATGCTGTTTGTTTGATTTACTCCGGACTCTTTGTCACCTCAGTGCTATTCCTGCCAACACGTCAGAATACTACTGATTATGGGCTGAAATACTGTTTCAAAGGGTTTCTTTTAATTTTAGACTTACCAGTTTTCCTTTTCCTTCCATAGGAGCAATGCAAATTTAGCCATGAATTTTTTTTCTTCAAGAAATCTCAGCTACAACTAGCCTCATGCTATGCCTCTTTCTTTTCTCATCTGCAGCAGTACGAAAATTAAAACAGCATAATTTATTTCTGTGAAATCATTCCTATGCAGTACATAAAAGTAGGTCTAATACACTTTAAGAAAGCACTATTATTTTTCACTCTGTGGCATGATTGTAATTGCTTTAGTACACTTCTATACCAGTTGGCAGTCACAACTGTCACCAAATGAGCATCAGCACACATTTCTCCCAGTGTTATGCACAGGAAAGCCCTGATCCAGTACAAAAGGATGCTACAGTGAAGATAAGTACATAGAGGAAGTGATTGTTTCCTTGCTTTGGAGGCAAAATCAGATATTTTTTCCACTAGAAAAGCTCTCCAGTGTTAAATGTTCCTATGTGTTAGCCTGAATTGGGCCCAAGTTTATAGTGTTTTATTCTCAACAGAACAGGTTGGGAGAAGAACCAAGAAAATAATAAGGGTAGACTGTAACTACATCTGAGAAGACAGAAGCTTAAATATGATTTAAGGCACTTAGCTATACTCTGCCTTGGCAATGGCAGGTAGAGCTTGGTAGACTCCAGCAATATTTCCAGGAATGCAAGTATTAATATCTAAGTTTTACTCATTATTTCTTGCCCCTTTACTCCAGTATGCACGACTGCCCCTATATAAGACACACATGCACAGACTGAACTCACACATCTAGCTTGGAATAGAGGTTGTTTCCAGACAGTTTTTCTCTTTAACATCACCTTCTTTCCTGATTTACTGATTCTTGGCTGAACTTAAAATTACCTGAAAACCATTGCCCCTGAGAAAATCTTTACTCAAGTACTTGCTGAAAGTGTAACCTGAAGAACAACATCCAGAGATCCAGACTCTCTGCTATGGTTCTGATCAGACACTTGAAAGCAAGTCATTGGCAGGAACACTCCTATCAGCTTCTTGTCATGCTGTCTGCAGGCAACTCGATGCTGAAGAGCTTAACATTTGTATCAGCAACTCAATCAGGATATTAATTTGAAGCAGAAGAGAGTTGTTTACCAAAAATAAAAAAAGGCCTATGGATTACCTAAGTACTGAGCTATGGGGTTTGCCTTTTTGTACAGTGAACATGCCTAGATGCTTTTCCCCTGATTCATGGAAACAGTTGGACCACAGGTAACCTGTGTGCTAATCTGCAGGCAAATCTTGTGTCAAAACATTGGTCTATACTGAAAACATTTCCAATGCATGAGGAACAGCATGAAAAAAACCATTGTGGTGGACCCCTCTCCTGTACCCCCAGAAAATTATTAGATCTGCGTCATCTTTTACTGTCACCAGAGCGTGTGAGCCCTCACAGAGTAAAGATCTCCATTCGCACTGAGAAGAATAGAAGTGCAATTGAACATCATGTACTGACTGAATTATTAGGTTATTAAAGACAGAAAAAGACAGGACAGTGGAAAATAGACATGTTCAATGTCCCTTTCTGAAAAGAAGAGTTTTTTTAGGATGAGGCATATGCACGCAGCATTTCAGGAAGGGTATGTACAAGTTAGCCTTCTACATAAATGGCCATGGCCAAGACTATCCAGCTGCTCTGTAACACACTTTCTACACCATGAAAAGTCAAATTTACAGCCAAATCCCTATGAGCACAATGTGAGCAAGATTTCACCCTGTCTTCTCTAGAAACAAGGAGTCATTCTGGGGCAAGAAACCATGACATATTCCATATAACTCACAAACAATTCCCTCATCTAATAAGCCTGGCCTAAGGTTTATTCTTGAAAAGTTTACCAGCACAGTAACTAGAAAAAATCCTAACAGCCTTGAATATAATTTCTGTGCTAGAAATTCACACTATAAATTCAATATATAATCTAACAACTACAGGATGCACAATTTCTAACTGTCTAATATCCAACAGTTTAATTAGGTCTGATTAACCACAACTGCCAAAGACGTTCTGTACAAAACACACGCTTCCTTTTATTTCAGTTTGGGCTCTTAAAAAGCATTAAGATGTAGTGAATTTTTTAAATCTTGTCTTTTTTCCCCCTCTTTATTTATCCCTACTTACAGTTATAAAATAGATTGTCAGTATAGTCTTCTTCCTGCCCTCCTCCAAACACCTAACACAAATAACACAAATTACATAGCAGGAAGAGTCTTTTCCCTGGGATGATCCAGCATTGAGCATTGATGAGCTGCATTAAGAGTCTTGGGTGGTACAGCCCATCCAGCCTTCCTGTGTTTCTCTCCCCAGGCTGTGCAGAGCCAGCTATCTCCAGGTTGCTCCCTGGCCGGGCTCAGCACAAGGACGAGCTGCCAGCATGAAGCCTGGCCCAGGCAGAGCTGGAATCCCCACAGCCAAAGGCTGAGCCACGATGATAATCCCACTCACCAAGCACTTGTGCTGCAGCTCCTCAGCCGCCTGTTCTCTGCCTGCCCTCTGAAGTAACACACTCTGGCCTCTCAAAAAAGTTGTTGATTCTAAAACTTGAATCAAATTTAACTTACTTGCTACAGTGAAATAAAGGCAGAAACAAAGTGGGTGGAGAGAAGAGGGAAGATATTCTATTTAATTTAAAGATTAACATGAGGATAGTATAGTAAACTAGACATCATATGTTGCCTTTCTTTGTGCATGATGTAAACAGAGCTCAGTTCACTTCAAGCAGATGGTCCACAGATTCCAAGCACTTAAAACAAGGGACAAGCACAGGCAAGCACAAAAGGATGAAGAGGACCAGGGTTTTTGAAACATCCCAGTATAGACTTACACTAATGCACATACATACTGCATAGCAAGACACTCAAACTGCTTCACTGATCTACCTTCTCATAAAACATAATCTATATAATATCAGCATCTGTCCAGCAGGACAATTAGACATGTAATGGTATATTACAGATACACACACAGAGCCTCAGACTGGGTAGTTTATCACATTCTATAAAGACGTAAATAGAAGTACTGTCATGGAAAGCATTTTTCTCATGTTGGAAAAGCAACTTAGAGATGTTTAAAGAGTGAGTGAAATACTCCTGACTATCTAAATATCTCTAATTCCCAAATTCTTTGAAGTAGGCACTGCTAATTTTTTTCACCAAAAATATTCCCTTATGCCTTTCAGCTGCACAGAGAAAAAAAGAAGTTTTGAACAGATGTGTTTACAGGCACAAAAGAACAAAAAACATAACCTTATAGCTCTGTAGCAATTTTTCTATCTGTAGTGTTTCTGGATATTCACTTTACAATTCCTGTAGTTTATTGCAGTCCTGTGGGGTTAATTAAAAACCTTCTACAAAATCAGATAAACAAGAGTAATGGGGGAGGGAAAGTGTGTATTTTATGTACTGTCTATTCATCTCAAATGAAGCCTGCCCCATGCGCACAATCAAACATCTGGGGAAAGCCTGCACTTCAACCAGAGCAATCACTACTCACATTCCAGCTTGAGTAGCTGGTTCTTTTCTTGAATTTTGTGTGTATGTATCCATGCACGCGTACATGGTTTCAGCACACGTTTCACAAATGAAAGAAAAATGTGAGAATTTACGTGGCCTTTTACTAAGGTAAAAGCCCAAAACATCTTCAGGCCTTAAATTGTAAACAGATAACATCTTAGAATCTTCTACTCTGAGATTTTATGGGAATGAAAAAGTAGCCTTTTTAAGTCATATGTAACAGTCACATATCGATATGAGAGCAATCAATATAATCAAATATATTGATCTAGATAACATTTACCCTCTATGTATGTGTAGGATCTTTCAATACATGAAGTGATCTAAGCTGGAATTAAATCAGTGACAAAACACCATGTGGATTTCAGGCATCTGGGTCAGACCCTTACACTGCAAGCAAGAAACAGCTTATTTTCAACTCTCAAGTAGTCATTTTATGCAGAAAGATGGGCTCATGATTGTATAAGAGCTCCTATTCCCCAGGGCTCAAAAGAGCATGCTTTGTTTCCTAGTCCTGCTATCTCCACCTGTCAAGTCATTCATTTTGGTAAATAAATGTTTCTCCTTCTGATGGAATCTGGCATTTTACTCTTCTCAGATAAGCTCTGAATAAAATTTCTTTAGTCACACCAACACCCTTGCCTCGGGACCTTGAGAGCTATGAGATAACATTTTATGCCAGTGTCACCACTGAGTTAAGAGAATAGGGAAGGCACATGTACTTTTGTCTGACAAAAAAGAATCTGTCCAGTTCTCCATACACCTTTAAGAGACCAATGCAAAGAGCTATAATGAATGCTGCCTGTTCTGGTCTTATCTGTCAAGTCTGAGCTGCATCCAACTGCAAGAGTTCTATCTGCATCCATGGAACATCACTCTGCTGTGGTTAACACAGAACAGAGTAAAACTTCTTTATTGAAATAGCATTGATGGGCACATCAGCTGTGCAGGTTAGAAGGCAGGCAGTGTGTAAAAGAACAGAAAAAACTACGGTCACATAAAAGTAGCTCTTTGCATAAGAGATTATTAGATACTTTTACCTGAAGTCAAAATAGATTTTTCATGTCATGCAAATTTTGAAGACTACTTTTGATAAATCATTCTGTGATAAGATGCTGCAATTCCGTTGATCCAGCAGGATACTACCATATTCTAAAATGACAGAACAACCAGTATGAGTTGTCTCTGCTTAATGCCTGTGCTAACAATCTCTGTTTCTACAAAGCAACAGTTCTCTAGTCCAGCATCTCAGATAATGCACAGTGGTTTTGGTGCTTACATAACTACCAGGCAGCTTGAAGCAAAACAGACCTTTTCCTATGGGCTATCAAAATTGTTACAGGTCACTTGGTCATTACTTTCCATATTTTTATGTAGTTTATTTCCAGTATTTCTTTAGCAATCACTGCATCTTTTGCAGCATTTTGCAGGTCAGATTCAGAGACAACCAAATCCCTAAATTCCATCCTGTACACTGAAGCATTTGGACATCTTGCCTACCTTACGTCATGTTTGCCCTGTGTTCAATATACATATTAAAAAACCCAATATAGTTCCATTTATTTTTCTTCAATGGCCTTCCTCTTGAAAGTTTAGTTTACTTTTCTATTGGAATTAGGGATGTAATTTCAGCTCAGAGGAAACTAGAAAGAAACCACCTCTCTCTATGTTATACAGACACTGTCTGTACAATCAGTCAGAGTCTAAGCACAGTTTGTCAGCACAAGTACTGAGAGCCAAATCATAATCTCCACTTGAAGGTGTGGACTAGATGAAAGAAATAGAAAATACATTACAATGTCCAGAAATCTGTCAGAGGCTGAGAGAGATTTAAAATCTTAACTAGCACAATGCTCTGCTTCCCATGCTCCCAGGGCACTGTGTGTTTGAGGATTCCAGGTTACAATGGATGTTGCTGGCTGGAGAAGCAGTGAAGCCAGAGCAGCCTGGCTCTGCACAGCTGAGGGTTCTGACATCCTCAAGATGATCTGCAGGAGGAACTCTGAGGCAACTACAATGGTTGTTTTTCTACCTGCACAAACTCACAATTCCCCAGTATGTGCAATGAAGAATATGAAGCTGTTCAGCCAGGGCATTTGGGTTTGGATGAGACAATCCTCTACATACTTGGAGATCTAGAGAATTTCCTGACAGATTATGAAATAATTAGTTGGCCAGAGATCCACTACTGGGCCCATTCAGTAGGAAGACAAATTTTATTCCCTTACAATCTCTGAGTGGAGCTGGACAGAAAAGCTGGAGGTTTTAATCCCTAGGGCAAAGCTGATAGGCTTGAGATAATGGATTTTCCAAAGAAGTTAAAGTTACAGTGAAAAATTATAAGTTTCTTGTTTGTTTTTTTTCCTTTACTTTCCTGGTTTTCTCAATTTTGTCCTACTATTTCCTCAAAAAAGAAAGGAGTTGGGGGGAAAGGAGGTTGGGGCAGGAAGAGAGAATGAGAGTGATCCTCCCCTCCACTAGTTTTCATACATTTAATAAAATCTGTTTCTTAACAGAAGACAGTGATTATTAAGAAAATATATAAGTGCAAAGCCAGCCTTTTTCTAATTGCTAAGATAACCCAAATGTAACCCAGAGGAGTATCAAGATTCAAACTGTAAAGTACAATTCATCAAAGTAATGAAATGCAGATAATCAGCTTTTAGAATTCCAAGATTACTGTTGGCACAAGGTAAAGCCAAGCCTAAAAGAACTCCTTCAGCAGCAGGCAGAAGAAAACTTATCATAAACTTTTGATAACCCAAAAAATAATGAGGCCTTTTGAACTTTGCTGACATCAGATAGATATATCCGGGGGAAAAAAGAAAAAGAAAGAAAAAGCCAAACCTAAACAAAACCTAAATACACATGATTTAGAAACATTTCTCCTTGACAGTCACAGTAGACTGATGTACACCATATGAAGGAGTTTAGTGCTCTTCATTTTCCAGGAAACCTACAGCCACTTGTTTCACTGTGAAGATACAGGATAACGCAGCAAAGATCATCTGTGGAACCTCACACAGGGCAGAGCAAGATTAATGGTCATGTGCAGAAATCTTCCTGAGATATTGCTTAGCTAACTAGATAAAAAATACAACACGGAACTCAACCTGCTCAAACAGACCCTGCAGCAGCAAATATGTTCTCTATGTAACGCAGAATAACTTACAAAATACACACTCTTGACAAATTTACTGGCCCGTACTTTATGAGACAAGATTTGGAATATGTATTACTTTGAAGCTATGTCATTTCCCAAGGACAGCTTTTCAACCAAGGTCTGATGCTGTCTAAAAGCTTCTGCCAGCTCAGCTTGAACAACTGCTACTCCGCTCGAAATAGAAAAATAAAAATAGAAGGTCCTAGTTGAAAGCTTTGCAGGGTACCAACGTCATCCGCCAGCTCTTGCTTCGTAGTCCCCATTACTTACTCCTGTGATGCTTTTCCCTTTTTCATAACCTGCTCTCTCTCATAAGGGCAAGCACTCAAAGAAAAATAAAATAGACACATACATACACACAAACATACATAGACACAGAGTCTATTCCTAATCTTCATGTTGCTGCAACCCTTGTAGTTTTGGAAAGAGGATCCCAGACATATTTTAATCATGAAAAGCTGATTAGATAAATTTGGCCTGATTTGTTGTTTATATGATAAATTGTTCTAACAGTTTCACCTACTATGGCACATGGCCAGTACTGGCCCAGAGTGGATGTGAGTATCACCTCTAGTTTGCTCATGCTCCCTCCTCAGTATTTATTCCAACAGTCATTCCTTCACTCTCTCTGTTCTTCCAGGACTGTGGATACTCACTGTCACAGGACCATAAACACTTAAACGCTTGAGGCTTTAATTCTTGTTCTTTTACAGCATTGTTGTTGATTTTTGTTTTGTTTTCAAACAAAAGAAAAGAAATAAATTCACTGCTGTTGTCAGTCCACATATTTCAGCAGGTTTGTTTCTAACTCCCACACATGGCTTGATGCCAGTGCATTGCTTTAGGAGTCAATAACGTGCTCATTCACCCCTAAGGAAGGGTCACAGAAATGTTCAGCAATCAAGGGGGAAATAGCATCACTTATCGCCTCCTCACAACTGCCAGGCCAGAGATGTGGAGCTTGTTGTCAGGTCACACCATTCTAATAAGGCTTTCAAAAGCAAACCTCTGCTCAGCCACTGGCCAAGTAATCATCTGACCCATTTTTCCTGTACTCTGACTTGTTATCAAAGTTATGATGTGTGAAGATAAAGGTGATCAAAAATTAGCATGGACTTCATGTTCAAGTCAGAAATTATTTCTCAAGCCCTGTAGTACAAAAATAATGCTAAATATCAGTTGTAGATTATTATATAATAAACTACATTCTGAAATATGACTTGAAAAATTTGATATATATTGTGCAGTATCCCTAACGAAAAATTCACTCTAGGAGCTTAAGTCACCAAGTCAGTCCCTCAGTATCATTGTAAATTGTGCAGCATTATGC
Source organism: Melanocharis versteri (assembly GCA_013397845.1). Taxonomy (NCBI): domain Eukaryota; kingdom Metazoa; phylum Chordata; class Aves; order Passeriformes; family Melanocharitidae; genus Melanocharis; species Melanocharis versteri. Next base: position 75,090 of record VZTG01009834.1, on the reverse strand, counting down.
CCTACCCAGATATATAATGAAAGCCACTGACAGAAAACACTGATGGAGATGGGCCATTCCTCTGCCCACCCAAATTGTTCCTATACTACATTTTGGTAGTACATTTTAGCTTTTAAGTCTCAAGGAACTGGAGCAACAGTTTAATTTTGCCAGTAAAACTATCCTACATTTTAGGCTGACTTACTCTTTTCCTTGTCATCAACAGACACTAAATTCACTTCCAAATTATCCCCTTTCCTGGAATTGTTCTAGGTGTCATTAATCTAAGGAGGGAATTTTGTCACAGCTGGAGTTAGTGAGCATCAACTACGGACAGCAAAAAGAATTAATTCCCAAAAGCTTATGTGCAGACATTCTGGCACCTAAATGCAGACTAAACTATTTCTATGCTGTCCTTTCAATCTCACTGTATTTCTTATATTTAATCAAAATAGCTATAATTTTCTTAATCTCTTGATTTGTAGGACTACTTATGTCTCTAATGTCTTCATTTGTGTCTATGCTATTAAGTTGCCCAATTATTCTACTTCAAAGAATAACCAAATCCACAGAGGCTATAAATCCTGTAATCACAGAACCATAGAAAATGCTCATGCCAGGGACTCTAGGGACTTCTCTTCTGTCCCACAGCAGGATCAGATCTACCTGGCAATCGCCTGTTAGAGTTGTACTTAAAAGCCCAAGTGACACAGATATTACACACTTCCAAAGAAATAGTACATTATCCCTAACTAAGCATTAAGCAAAACTAAGTAGAATCTACCTTATTGCCATTCAAGCTCCTTATTTATTCTCGTATCAAAACTTGAAACCACACACATTATTCTTTCTACTCTGCAGTAGTTTTCTAGCTATTAAGGAAGGAAATTTTGCTCTCTCAGTCAGAGAATTTAGCTTTTTGAAAGAGCACTGTCACTACTGGAAGATGAAAGGAACATTTTTAGACCTTCTGAGAGCTCCAAAATACTGGTTTCTTTCCTAGCATATTTGACACAGCTGTTTCTACAGCAAGCATTGTGTAGTGACCAAGTACAAATGACATAATTCATCTTGACCATGCCAGAATTTCAGAAGTGAGTCACTGGCCCTTTTCCTTCTATGCAATTTAGAAATTAATATCTTCTAGTTTGTTCTTAATTGGGTTACTTGTGTACCGGTCCTTTGGCACAAGTCAGAAAAGCATATTGTATGACAGCACTACAGGGTCTCTGAGGAGCAGCTGGAACACCTATGACCTGCAATTATATCTTCTTTCATTCAACTCCTACTCTTTTCCATTCTGGTCAGTGTAAGGATCAGGACAGAGAAATCATGAATATCAGAGAATTTTGTGCTGGCCATCAGAGCACAAAAAAGAACTGTTTGGAGAGAGCATAAGTACATCAATGCGTTTGTACACCCTGCAGTTGAAATTACACGTACATGACTGGATCCCTCTAATTTTCCTATGTCATGATTTATGATACATGTCATTCTAAGAATGTTAATGATGTCAAGCCTTTCAAGAACCTAAACAACAAAGGATCATTACCACGACTGTTTGTAATTCAACCCAACAGATGACAACCTCCTGACAATAATACGTTCTCTCTGTAGCTATGAACATGTACAACAAACAGGGAGAAAAACTGTTCTCAAACCCTGTCCAGTGTTGAAACAAACCAAAGTCACGGACAATATTCTGCAAGACCCAAAACCCACAGGCGTTGGCTTCCATTCCACTCTAGCAAGAATAAACATGTAGTGTTGTTCTCACAGAAACAATACAAGAATTAAAACCTGACTGCATCTCAAGAAATTGCAACAAAACACCCACATTGATCAGTAAAGATAGCAATAGCACCAGGGAATCAAATTCTGTTGCCCCGAAATTAGTGACAGTTACTCAACTGCAGAGCCAGGTTGCAATCCTCATTTATAATCTTTTAAAAACTGAGCATCTACAACTCACTGCCCTAAAATACTGTGAAGCTTTAGTGTGTTAATAAGATGAATAGTGACCTGGAGTTTGAAAGAATAATTGCTCTGTGGAGGTTAAAGGAATACTGTTTAAAGGAAGATGCCTGCTTTTTAAAGATATACATTTTGATATTATGGTCTTTTGGTAAGAACTGGCAGTATATTGAATGGGCTAGGAAATACCCCTAAATAAATGCTTGATATGTGCACTCAATTTATGGAAGTTTGACCAGGAGTACTATTCATATATAACATTAATAGAAATATCATCATGTTGCACTTCAACTGGGATTTTGAAATACAGGAATTGCTATTGTAAATCAGGTTATTAGTCCAGCCAGATCTGCTATTATTTTTCCTCCTGCTGTGACTAATGATACTGCTTTGGAGAGGAGCACAAGAATCCAGCAGTTCTTTTGGCCTCACTGACATCTGACAGTGACAAGTTTTACTGTTCATTGCTTTATTGCTCTGGTGCAAAAACAAAGAAGAAAAAAAGCCATTCTAAAAGCAGTGCTTTCCAATCTACAAGAATGTTCTTGCCTGTGTGTTATAGAAAAGGTGAAAAGAAACACAGGTGGGCTATTTCAGAGCACACCAGTACGAACACACCAGTCAGGCCTTTTCTCCTCAACAGTCACAGTTCTATTTCCCTCTTATGTGTGCCTTTCTGGGACTTGAGGTCATTTTGGTCCCTTTGCATTTCCTCATAATGCATGGGTGTGACTGCAACAAACTTAAAACATTACAAGCTCAGTATTACTTTCTGGCCCTTTCTTTAAACTCCTCCACAGGTAGTTTGCTTCTCTGCTGCTTAATATTGAACAAATAATTTCATTATTTTCATTGAGTCAATGATACTTCATATTTTTCCTGTTTTACAGCCAATTTACACAATTGGCTAAAATTATTCCTTCCACTGCATGTTATTGAGCATTTGACAATTGTTCCACGAGTTATCATGGTCCCCGTGACCTCATTTTGTATGTGCAAGTCTTATGCAGTTTTGTCTAGTGCTGTGCATTTCACAAAGCATTTTGAAACTTCTATGCCAGCCCTCTGCGCCATTCAACTTTCTTCCTTGAGTTTCTTCAAAATGTCAAGTTTACAAGAGTCATCTACACTAATCCTGAGATAGTCCTTTAAACACCAGTTTCAATTCACTGCCAGCTGTCTGCATGCTGTTCCCTAGAGGATCTTCATTCTGTTTCTCATATTATGCAGCATTTATGGAAAATATAATATGCTGTGCTATGGTTTGCATTCAATTTGTCAAAATATAGCACCATTCCTCACAATTTTAAAACTTAGAGGAAGTTTGAATATAACCATTTTAACAGCTCAGAACACTACATGTAGTGATCTTTTGTTCACAGCACTTCAGAATGTGTAGAGGTGTCTGCAGACTCCCAGAGAGCTCTGTGAGGACAATCACTCCCTCTTGGCAGCTGCTTCACTGGTTTGTTATTAAGCAACCAGACTCTGCATCAACACTTCTGCTTTACTCCTATAACTTCAGATAATTTTCTTCTCTTTATCCTTGTTTACATCAGAGAAATTACTTATTGCTGGTTCAGAGGGATGCAACTGCAAGCTAAGTGCAGACTGTGCCAGATTAATGCCAGTTCCCAAAATGGTTCTGAACATTTTGTCCTTGTATATGCTGGCAGCAAACCCACATTCATCTGAGATTCTGCTGCAATACTGCTGACATTTAATATCAGCAAGAGATAATTTTCCTAGTATAAACATGTATTTTTTTCTTGCCAGATATTAAACTTGTGTCATTCATAATGCTAGGAAAAGCCACTTTGCCACAGAACCCATGGGAATATTTTTGACTTCAGCTCATTTGCCTCCCACTGTTGAAAGGCTTGAAAAGAAGTCAATGAAACAGAAGGCCAGATTTCTCAATGATTTAAATCTGTGCATTTCTGTTGATGGTGTTGATAAGGCCATACATGAGCATGGAACATATTTTAAATACACATTTCTCTTTTTCTTATATTAATGCAATATGCTATGGTCATCTTAATTCTAAAATCATACAAAAATTCCTTTGGAATGGAAGTCAAAGCCCTATGAGTGTGCAAAACCTCTGAAAATGCACTCAGGTGTAAGAGCCAATCCATGTTCACATTCTCGACTACAGAAATTTTCCAAGAAAACCCCTACACTTTTAAGACTGGTGTTGTGATTCTGTAAGCAAAACTGAAATCACCACTGCAGACAATGATTCTACAACTGCAGTAATTATTAATTCCATCTCACTTGTCCTAGTAGATGCTGAACAGGTTGGAAAACAGCTACTGAAATAAAAGCCTTGCTTCTTAGGTCCACAGTACTGACATGGGGAGAGTTTTAGCAGAATCAGGCGACGTCATGTGAAGATAAGGTTGTAGTCTGCACCTGAAATGAATGTGCTGCTTTGTCCCAAAACTCCCATAGTTACGCGCCTCCTCCTCTGATATTTTAGCTCAGCAAAAACACTGATTGGCATTTATCAAGAAATCACTGCTTTGCGCCAGTCTGAAACCTACGAGCAACCCTAACTTATCAGTGGAAGGCCTGTATGCAGTAGCCAGAAAACCTGAAGCCTGTCAAACTTTGAGCTTTATCTGGAAATTCTCTTATAAATCTTTCTTTCTTTCTTCAGTACACAGCATTGTATTAAGAAAAGCATGACAGATTAAAAAAATAAGTTAAAAAACCAAAAACACACAGTTACAACATGCAAAGGAGAACAGAGGAATGTCAAGTTAATTTCCTTACCCAAATTTGTCACAGTTGCTTGGCTATTTTCAACTACAAATAACAAAAATAAATAATCATGGTGAAATTAATGAAACTGAGTTAATGATGACTCATATATTTTCAAAATCCATTACTAATAGATAAGTAAATGTTATTTCAGGGAAACACAGACAAAAAGAATGTTCGTTTCAAGATAAAAAAATTAGCTTAGAATTGCTTAAACACTTTAAAATCTTGAAAGTAATTTTTTTTTAAGAGGTCTAATGAGAGGAACTATAAGACAGCACAATACAACTGGAAATCTAACTCTGCTCCTACTAACAATAAAAAATAACAGATCTCAGGACTTCATCTAGTGCAACACTTGTTCAAAGCCCAGCTGACTGATGCTGGACCAGGTTACTCATGGACCTGTTCCCCAGGCGACAGAAAAACAACCAGTATCCACCGTTCAAGTGAGTTCTGCGAATCAGCTGAGTTCAAGGAAGTTCTTTCCAGCTTTGCTATCACACATGAATTACTGCATCCCCAGAATGGGAAAACTACCATTATCTAGCTGATCTGGATTGGAAATACAACTAATTTTTTCTTCATATATATATTATTCTAAAATTATTATCTTCTTCCAACAAAGTATCATCACCTCCTTGGGGACCGCACCAACAGTACCAAATACTGGTATCTCTATAAAAGATCCCCAAGTATAATTCTACCTGAGGAACAGCCTGCTTTGATAAATATGAAGATTTGGTAATTATTAATAGAAGTGGCAAGTACAGTGTAAAGATTAGAGTGTGGGTTAATGAGCCGAAATACTCCGCTCTCCTCCAATCTTGGCCAGGTAATTAGCGTGTAATCCCAGTCAAGATATTAGAATACTTAAGAGTAAGTCACTGATTTTGGAATTCAGTCTAAATACTGTGAAACTTCAGGTGTGGAACAACTGGCAACGTAGAAGGAAGCACAACTGATATTGCCTTACAGCCAAGCCCCAAATATGTCATTAATAGAGCTTCTGGAATGCCTCATACCAGTACCTGCAACAGTCAAGAGTGTTGGTATGTTCATAAGAGTTTACTCCTGACTTACAGTCTCCACATGTTCACTTCACACTTACTCTTTTTTAAACGGCCGGGAGACTATCAAGAATATCACAGATATTTAAAGAACAAGCTCCACCATTATGGATTTGGCTCTTAATCTCTAGTATACTTGAAATGGAAGAAAAAAATTCTTTACCTTCTCGTGGATCACTTTGAGGGGAATGCCAGACAGAATTAAATAATTCTTTTTGTCTCTCTCCATTTCTTCTCTAAGGCTTGTCCAATCTGATCTTGTCTAAGCAACAATAGGAGTAGTTGCAAAAGGACTGTTGCTGTTATGAACAACTGTCACTATGCTTGAGAATAACAATAATAACCTACTACCCAATGCCAAGAAAAATGTTCTGTAAATCTTTAGCAATCTTTAGTTACCTGAACTATTGCTTGGCTCTAAGAACAACATTTTGTTGAAAAAAAATAAAAATTACCACTAAAATTTTAATTACACATTAGTCTCCCACGTAATTTATTTTCCATTTCCTTGATTCTTACTGAGATCAGTGCCCTGAGTCATATTTCATCCACAAGTCTAGCATTTGGAGTATGCAAGCCCTTCCAAGGGAGAGTTCCAAAAGCTTTCTGATGTTTTGGTCCTACATGCTGTGCTCACAGGCTGCTTTTAGCGCTGCTTCCAGTGCTCTTGGACAGCTTTCTCCTGAACAGAACCAAGATTCTCAGAGTACCTGCCATTGCCCAGGCAGCAGATAGTGAAATCACACAGACGTGCCTGATGTTGGACAAAACGTTCCAAGTGTAACAAAAAAACCCCAACCAGCATCTAGCATGCTTTTCATTCTTACTCCCCCTACCCTGTAAAATATCTCAAGTTTTATAAGATAGCAGAACTTATGGCAGGACATGGAAAAGACATTACTATACAGTATTAAACACAGCAGAGTGTCCGCGCACACGTATTTATGCTTTTAAAGAAAAAAGCTAAAAAATTATTTTGAGAGTTAAGAGGAAAACATTTCTAACTTCTTAAAAACAGATTCCTTTACACTCCACTTTTCTTCTTTCACACCTTTCCTTCTTTTTTCACTTCATTAAAAAAAATACAACCAAACCAAACAAAAAACCCAACCACAACCACAAAACCCCAAAGAACTCTCTGAAGGTTCCCTGAGGCATAGAGTAAGCAAACAGAACAAACTTTTTTTTCAAATTCTGCAAGGTAAGAGGAAGTGAATTTCATGTCCTGTAAGAGGGAAAAATGCAGTGTTTCAGGGTGTCCCTGAAACATTCTTTCACAGGGAAAAAGAAAAGTAACAACAGAATTTTAAAGATCTGTGGAACCAGCCTCAGAATTTCAGGACTGTCTTTGCCTTTTTTTTTCTTCACACTTCCAATATCCAATCTTACTGTCTTTGCAAGATAAAGGTAAGTCTGTTACTTTTGGCACAGGACCCTTACGAAGATTACAGGTTCTCACACATACATTCAGATAAAGGTTTTAGGGTTACTGTGATGCTACTTTAGCTTTTCCTGATCTCCTGGAACTGGCACAATTTACTCATTTACTAGTTGTCCAAATGGGACAATAAATCAATCTCATTCATTTCTTGAAGCCTCCTTAGAAGCTATACATACATATTTAACAGTTCTTGAAACTTTGCTTGGAACTTTTCAGGTAGAAGCTCTGGAATGAAGAATTTGGAAACAGTTGAAAATCAACAGTAAACTCAAGGGAACCCTGCTAAGCAAATCATCCTCAAGACAAAAGCTCCAGTCTTGCCTTTTCCATCCAGTTGCCAGGCTCAAACAACTGTTCCATGAGAACTGCAGTACTTAGGTATATAAACTTAAGCTTTTTTTCTGTTCTCATTACTTGTTTCACTGAAGATGTAGCTTCAATATGGTTATGGATTTTAAAAAAATAAGATATTTATAAATCACATTGAGGTAAAAAGAGATGGCAAACAGAATTATTTATAATCCAATGAAAGAACTGTAAAATGGTGGAAGTCTATACATCAGAGTCCTCATACTTGCCTGAAAAAAAATTGCAGTGGCTTCCAAATGACATATCACAGTCGTTTGCCTATTGTGTGATCTAATGTCCCACTGCAAAACTAGTTTTCCTCTTTCTTTCACTAGGTTTTCTGAATTTGTTCCAGTGTCCTAAGTGGCCTGTATGTCTGTTTAATAACCTTGTCTTGGGTTATTAAACTCTGCAACTGCTTGGCCCCTGGTTCTAAACAAAACAAAACAAATCATTTTTTCAAGCAGTGTCAGTAAATTTAAGGAAACAAACTGCTTTCCAATTCCACCAAAGAAGAGAATATTCTCTCTCTTGTAGTTTCAAATCTGAAAAGGAGTAGAATAAATCTGTATCATCCATGTCTATCACGTATATCAAAAAGTGGTTCTGCTTTGCTTTTTTTTTTTGCTGTTGTTGTTTCTTCTTATTCTTGCAAAGACAAGTCTGAATGCAGGACTAGTTTTGAGTTTTAAGAAAGTACTTAGCATCCATTCTACAGTTAAAATTTCTTTGCTGAACTTCAAACTCTGCTTTGAGTAATCAGCTTTATGGAACACATCCCTGATGTGTGCATACAACATAGCAGTGCCCTAACCTGCTAAATGCCTTTTTTTTTTTCAAGGAATATGAATAGGAAAGAACTTTTCCAGTGTAGAAAAGCTGCATACTATAAAAAAATGAACAATTGCAGTGAGTTATCCAGTGAATCATTAATTTAATTAAGCTAAAGAATCAACTGCAGCACAGGACCCAAACAAGGGGAAGTGGATGTAATTTTTTCCTTCCTCACCTTTCACATTCACAGATTCATACATACAGATGGTCCTGTTTGATCGGGGTCAAGAGAGTTTATTAAAGCAAAAAGGATTGCAAATGATAGGCAGCAGGGTGAAAAAACCCAACCCAACCAACCAGTCCAAAATTCAGGACTCCTGGAAGAGGTGTCTCATTTCAGACTTGGAAGTGTTTTAATGCTTTTCTGTTTAATGTTAGAGTAGGAATGTGGATGAAGTGTGACAGGTTTTCTACCTACAGGATAAAATATACCTCGGAGATACCAGAAATCTAAAATCCCTGCTCTTTGGTTCCTATCCTGCTGAAGTTTAGTGTTGGACTTCTTTATAACACCAACAACCAGAAGCAATTCCCAAATGCCACTAGCTTGAGCCATCAACATAGCATGTCTCCCACCACACATCAAGCTCTGCTGTCTCTAGTATTTTCATTCTTTTTAAGGAATTAAATTCTTAATATACACAATTAGACAACTCTGCTAAATCTCTGAGCTAGCACTCAGTAGAGGTAAAGGCAGTAGTTCACACCCCCCACTACTGTTACAAGCTCTGTGCAAACTTCTGTCTGCATCACCTACATCCAACTTCACATACTTGAGGTTTTCTTTGATACTAAAACAGCTACGGTCTAATTTTCTTTAAAGAAAGAATATCAAAGCTGAGACTGAGGGGAACATAGAAATCTCGAAGATTTATGTGGAAACCTCCTGGTCCTTTTCAATTCCAGATATAGATCAAGCAAATGAGACGCAGACAGAATGGAGCTCTCTGCAGCATTGTCTGTGCTTAGATTCTCGTGAAAGCAAGACATATTTTTAGCACTTGCACCTCCACTAATAATAAAAACAGAGCACTAGCAGTGTTGTATTTTTATCACACAGTGTCCAAAAAGGCCTGGATGCTGCTGCGGAGTCAGCCAAATTTCAGCAATGCAAAAACCAGCTGCATTCTCCAGCTGTAAGGACAAAGTTATGGAGTATCAAACCCAGCAGCAACATGCTTTAAGTAACTGCATGTAATCCCATATGAAGGTAGGTTAGAAGAATGAGGAATAAGATTACTACATGTTGGTCATTGATTTTAGTTGCAGCTCCAGAGAAAAAGAGTTCAAACACACCTCAATGCCAATGAAGTAGCATTTAAATACTTACTTCGTGTAGAAACTTCTGAAAATCTTGAGACAAAACCCCTGTACCATATTGCAAGGACAACCCACCACTTCAGGATGAAAATATAGCTTTCTTACCAGCTTAGTTAAACAAGACTGAAGATTTTTGTCTCCGTATCAAGACTGTTGGCCAGACCACACTGAAATGCAATATGAGTAGATGTTGATGAGAATACAAAGAAATCAATCCAAAAAAATTTTTAAAAAAAGAGGCCAGAAAAATGTATCAACCTGTTTGATCTATAGCCTAAAGCTCAAGTCCTGCCAGAGAAAATACCTTTTTATTTTTGATATTTGGAAGAGGCATAATGGAGTAACAGCAATATTTTCTATAAAGTAAATGGTCTGTTTAAGAAACATTTTAGGCCAATTTGAAAATTCTTTGCATGTTTGTCTCTGATTTTCCAAGCCACCACATCACTCAGTCTTTTTAGATAGGATGCCTTTGATTTGCACAGGTTTGGCTTAAGGTCAGCAACTCAACAATCTCGGCAAATCCTGAAATAACAGACCATCCTCTAAAATCCCATATATGAGGAAGACACTGAGCAATGCTGGCAGATGAGGGAATGATCTTGCAGTCAACATTAAGAGGTGAGTAGTCCATTGTGGACGTACAGTCCGAAGAATTCTCTCCTTCTCATGAACTCTGTAGGAAAACAAGATAAACTGAAACATTTTCTTTATCTCTAATCTTATGTTTTGCTAACTGAAGCTATAAGGCTTCAGTCAATCCCCCTGAGGGGTGAAATGACACTGTCCAATCACTATTATGTAGATATCTCTATATAAAAGTTAGAATCAAAATAAAGTCTGTCACACTTCTGCTTTCTACGGCTTGGTGTGAGTCTGCTCTCTTTACTCCTGCGCACAGCAACAGTCCTGTTCTGTCCTTAGACACTAATATAAGCCAGCTCAAACCATAAACCTCTCCCACCAAAGGGGAATAGGTGTCTCAGCTGGACCCTTTCCTGCTCATATCTGGAAAGGGAAGAGTAGAGCAGATTTACATGTGCATGGCATCTACCAATTGAGCGTTTTCTGCTCATATCTGAAGAGCACCAAGGAAAGCTGTCTGTTGACAGCCAGCTGCTGTCACTCACAACTTCTCAGCCACTTGCACTGCTTTTCAAATTAGGGCTGGGGGGACTCTATCCAACTACGCCACCTTTTATCTCTGCAGAAAAGATCTGCCAACTTTTCATCAAAAGCAGCAGATGGGAACAAGCTGCTGCCCCAACAGAACAACTGATCTATCTAGAATTTCTCTTGAGCTTATCCACTCTAACACAGAACAGAACTATGAAAATGCTTTTCAAGAAATGCATTAACCCTTTAAAAACAGTGAGAAAATAACTGCTCCTCTAGAAAACACAAAGATGATGAGTGCCACAGACTTGCATGAAAGTTTGAACAGTTACTGGTTTTCATAAGAGGCAATGCTGGGAATGTTTGGGAATGTCTCTGGTGGAGGAGCAGGAAAGAGACCTCACTTAGCAAGGATTACCGGCACTGCTCATAAAGGATCTGTCAAGGGCCAAGCCTTTCTAAACTGAGACAGGTATTCATATGATACAGCTATTCTATGTCCTTTTATTCAGTGATCATCAGGCATTCCTAAAGTAAATAAAGGAGTACCAAATACTCAATAGTGATGTAAATCCTTGAGCTGACACAGGCCAGAGGCATCCTCTTTTAACATAGCCTGCAGAAAGCTGCCTTCTGGAATGCACTGGGAGAGCAACCAAAGAGAACAGTTAAAGAATGTAATGAGAAAAAAGACAAATGTTCACCGAGGTTGGGGTGCACATATTTCTCACTCAAAATTACAGAGACCTGCCAAACTCTGCAGACTTGAAATCAAAGTTGCAATCCTGGCTCCTGGCTCACTCATGCTTGTGTCTAGCTCTCCTTCACTCCACTGCAGCACTGTAGGCCTCTCTCCACTCCACAGCACTGTGCACCAGAGCCAGCTGGTTTGACAAACTCCCCGTGTTCTAGAGGAGCCCTTCAAAAAAGCTTATTTCTGAATTTTGGACTGCCATTACAGTCCCTCCCTATCTCATAGTCCAAACTCCTCTACTCTTGCCACCCACCCACTCTTCCTCCCCTTCTCAACAGTCTCAGAGAGGTAAAAATAGGAAGACCAAAATTACAAATTTTGAGCTAGTTTGCTCCTGGTCTCCATTGCAGCCACAAAAATAACCATTTCCTTCACCTCTATATGATAAGAATGTGTCTAAACTTTTAAATGCAGCTGCAAGAATCCATGGCCTTTCCAAGCTCCTCCTAGGAAAGAAATACAATTTGTTACCAATGCAGGCAATCATTTCTCAGATCTGAAAGTAGATGCAAATTTTCCAAGAATCATTTCCAGCAGATTACCCTGGAGTTTGCCCTTGCCAAAATCTTGATCCCAGTATCACAACTCGTGCCAAGAAGGTGTTGTACCACTAAGTTCTAATTCTCTCTGACGTGAAGACTGATGTCATCACACAATGCTTGAACAAATGAAAGTCCACCAGCATTGATATCAGACCACTTCAGTCCAGAATCAGAACAAGAGAAACAGTTATAGTCACCAAGTTAATGTCTAGAACATTCTGTAAAGCCTTCTGAAAAAATGTACGTTATGAAAGAAGTAGTCTTGAGCACATCACAAAACTGTCGTTTGAACAGTCAAGGAAATAAAAGTTTGAAAGCCTTCTCCAAAAGAGACGAAAAATTTTCATCCAGAATTTTGAAATAATTTTGAGGTGCTAAAGGCAATTTCCAAGAACCTACTTAAACTTTTACAAGATTTTTAGCTGTACTGTAAACTGTCATTTAAAAAAAAAATGCTGCAAGACTAAAAGCCAAAACTTGACAATCTTGCAGATTTCCAAAAGCTTTTGATTAGGAATCACTGAATTGATAACATTCTGAAACAAATGTATAAAGGAATCAAGAGTATGAGACTCCTCTAAATCAACAAATATTTCAAAGAGATATTAAATATTTAGCACATAAGCTCACAAAAAAATACCTACTTTCAGTGCATTTTATCTGTCACAAATTCCACATATGCTACAGGTGTAATGAGCAATAAAAAAGACCCCAATACAGTGCCACAATTTCTCCCTAGAACATAAGACAAATTAGTGTAAAAAATAAAAGTAAATAAATATGACCTGTGACTGTTACAGGTGAAAGTACTGGTTAATGAAGTCTGTGTTAGTGGCAGACAGGTTATGGATTCTCTCATCTGCTGATTCAATTAAAATAAGAGCAATAAAAAATTCTTTTAAAAGAGCTAGGAAGAAAAAAATCCCACTGAATTTCACGTTCCATGTGCTAGAAATCTTTTTCACCAGACTGATAGGTGCCTGTACCCCCAGCACCCTCCTCAGCCTCTCCACAAAATACAGCTATGCCACTTCAGCTTTCCACCAATAACTAATACCAGATAAGCAACAGGCTCCCTGCAGCTTTTCCCCACTGCAGAGGTTGGGAAAAGGAAAAAGCTGCCTTCTGCCTTCTGTGGGCCAAACACTGAAGCCACAGGCAATGCTGACAGTATTTTCTTTGAATAACAAGAGAATGCACTGCAGCTTGGAAACAAAGGGTGGGGAAAGTGAGAGTCTCCTAAGTGGAGTATGGGAGGGGAAATTAAGAAGTATTTGGCTTCTCATAACAGTTCTCATACCTCTAAAAATACACAAGACTTCTCACTCTGTGTAGCTGCCCCACACTCACTACACAGTACAGATGAGATAAACAGCACCTGGCTACTCGAACACCTTTGTCAGCTCATTACCAGATATCTAATGCAAGGAATTGTGTTTTTCTTTCACTTTTGCTCCTGTTAAAATGTAGGTCATGAGGGGATGATCCTCTTCAAGGCATGGCTTTTTATCTTATGGTCTCTTCTGAATACCAATTTGGAGGAATTTGACAAGTGTAGTTTATAAGAAGGCATCTCTGGAATAAAAACTGAGAGCCAGATAGTAGTAAAGGTCCACAGATGTCTTACACTAAATACTCTTAACATGAGAATCTTTACAATTGACACTCATCTGCTTTGCAGAAAGACATCAAACACATCCATAGACCACATATTGAGATGCACATTATCAAAAGGCTAGTTTTTCCCAATAACATGACAAAGTTTGTTGAAGTGAGGTGCTGATGGAAGGTGTGAAAATGTGAAAAATTACTAATCTTAAATTGCAACATATGTTGACTGAATTTGGAAACTGCCCTGAGCACACCTACATCTATTAAAGTACTTTCCTGACACAGACTATAGTTAATCCCTGAGTGAGCAACAGCCAGCATGACTAAGCAAGTGCAAAAGTTCAGTACCAACAAAGCAGAAAGAGCAAATAATACAACTTTCTCAGACCACCTGTGGCTCCTTTTTGGTTTACTCTCTTCTTCAATGAGACACACATTCGTGCAATTTAAAAAAACTATCTTAACAACAAAGCTAAAGGATCCTTCACATCTCTGAAGCAATTTTTCTTTTAAATAAATCTGAAAATACTAAGAAGGATACTCTGCAGACTGTATGAAGAATCTGTTCAACAACTTGAACACCCATATTATCTGCAAATGACCTACTTTCTTCACAGTTGCCCAGCACGTAACAATCTCTGTACAAGAGACAGCAGCTGCCTTGCAACCAGTGAGCTCAGCACCAGAGAAATAGCTGTGTCTAACAAATGAGATATCGTGGTTATTTTGACATGTTTAACACATGTATTGCTGGCTTGTCACCAAGAACATTTAACATATTTTGCAACACTTTACTACTCACAGACGTACGCTATTGCACTGCTTTGAGTGAAAAAGCAGTTATCTACTGTCTAACAATGTCTATTCCAACTCAGTCTCCCACCCTATCCACATGGCACTCCCCCCCTTTGGCAATAAATTTATTCAAACCAGCAAAGGAGAGAACCTGTGTGCCAGCCCTCAAGGTCTCTTCAAACGTGACAGAAGGATTAACTGATCTAGATTTCACTGAAGTCTAGCATGACTTGAGGCATGCAGCTCTCATTTTGGAAGTCCAGGACACTCAAATTTTACCCCCAATACAACTAGAACCCACGTTTGTTCATCTTAAAGTGGGCTACTTCTCTGGGCTCTGACTGGCATAGAAGAACACGCTGGTTTGAATCACGAGAGGGAAGCAGACAACAGGTGGGAAGGATGGAGCTTATCTGTACAAATCCAAGCTCTTGCAGACATCAACATCTGGAGGACTATCTCCACATGCTTAACAGGGAAAGAAAAAATCAGAAAAAACAACTCCACTTCATTGAAAAGATGGACATCTAAAAAAAATCAGATGTTTTACATTGCAGAAGTGTCTATTTTCCTCCAGCCAGTAGAGAATCTAGATGACTGAGATCTGAGACACAACCGTCATCACCATATATATAAAAAAATTCTCACTCAAATCACTGGAAATCTTGCAACAACTTCAACAGCAGCAAGGTTTTAGCTCACATAGGTAATCAAGTTTAGATTTCCTATTTTGATTATGCATCCTAATAAAGAGCATAAATCAATGCAAATCCTTTTTGGACCTTCAGCAGCACGTCAACTTGCATTTAAACCTTGCATTAGTACATCTGCAGAGGGGACTTACACAGAGCTTCATAGTCAGATGACTGAGAGCTCCAACACAAGTATTTCACCCAGGATACAACAGTTTTATGAAGCTTAATATACTCTATTGTCAGTGCTGAGTTAGAAGCTGAGAAAAGCTGTACTCGGTGCTTCTTTCATCACTCTTCAGAATGATTATTTTACGAGGAAGCATAGATCATTGAAGCCTAATGCAAATAGGCAGCAAATGTGCCACATATCCATATAGAACACAAACCACAGCACATATTGTATCACAGTATAATTTCTAAGTGTAATATAATAGCTAATCAATGAACTCAGCATTTTTTATCACTGTAAAGTCACACCTTCTCTACATACTGCAATGATTTCTTTTATTGAGTGTGACCACTGTTATTTGCATGACCAAATAAGATGTTTAGACTATGTGAGCATGTAGGACAAACATCACATTCACAGTCGCAATTTCTTCACCATTGTAGTCAGAATTAACTTTACAATCTCTTGTCTAATGATATATTTATAAATAGACAGAAGCCATTATCATTCCAGGGTATCTTCTCCTGTGATGAAGTGTTAAGTGCTCAATAATACATACAGAAAGGCTTTGCATTATTATCTGTACCCTTGAAAGGTATAATTCTTGTTGTTTTGAAAAGGTTAATGCTGTTTATGTTATCCATGTCTAGAATTCCAGAAAGAATGAACTTATTGATGACCTGTTCAGTGTTCACTGAAAGTTCCAGTCTTGTTAAGTGTAAAATGGAGTATTGCTAATTGCAGGCTTTAACCTCTAGAATACCCATATTACTCAAACAGAAGTGAAAGGAATAACTTGAAAGTGGAAAGTGTCCAAGTTATGGATGTAGTGATACACAAGATGCCATGCACTATATAAGAATGAAGACTGCACACAAGATTTTCCTTTGTATGCAAGTACCTACCTAATCGGGAAGATTGCAACAAAAGGTGGGATTAAGCATTGTTGTGCCATTAACCAACACAATACATCACCAAGAAATCTTATTCTGCTGTCTTGATGACATTATTTTATACTGTACCAATCAACCAAAGCCCATAGCAATCAGGAAGCCATCAGTCTGGATTTTCCAAAAAGCTGGATAAAACAACTACCCATAAGGGCCTCCTCAAGCCAGCATAAGGAATATGGGGTTACCTTGTACAAACATGTTTCCTGGGCATGCTGAATGCTTCTAATGCTGGATTTGGTATAAAGATTCTAACTTTCAGTTTTCTACTTTTTCATACACTCAGTGTATTTACGTCAGTCAAGTCTGTTTCTGCTTGTAATATATCTATCTGTAACTGAAAAAAAAACCCCTACCGAAACCACACAATTTACAATTTGAGAAGAGTCACTTTTTCCCCCATTAAGACTTCTCAGTTCTTCACCAGTGTTTCCTGATGTTTGATACAATAAGCAGAAGTGTCTGTCCACTCCATCTGTACAGAAGTATGACATGTAAGGCCCAATACACAGCTTGTAAAGAAATGCTGTTTTCACCACAGCAAACAGAGACAAGAGTTCCTCCAGATGAGCTTTTCCTTCTTCCCCTGAGAGCAGAAGCCTAGCAAAGCTTGCCAACAAAGTTAATACTTGGGTTGAATAAACAGTCCCTTAGATTCAATTTTCTAGCTCATACTCAAGAAAATCCAGCTCTGAGGTGATGTGTGTAAGCAGATACCTCTCAGCTTTCTGTAAGATTGTCTCAGGTCTGCATAGCCCACACTATCTCCTTTTTTGTATGCAAAAAATAAATCAGTTTATATTCACTTTGGAGTAAAAAACACTTTATCAGATAGTAGAAAAAAGTGATAGCCAGTCTCTTTTTTCCCACTCCTTGTTCCATACATGTGTAGAAAAACACCAAGTCTTACAAATCTCCAGAAATCTGATGCCTCCAACTTAAAAAGAAAAATAATTTCAGTGGAACTGGGCTTCAAGAGGTAGCAGAGTTTGTGCAATGTGGAAACAGAAAAACATCCAAGGAGTCTATTTCCCCAATCAAACTGAATAGCTACTATTGTGATTTTGATGTGGACCTCCTAATCTAAATCACATCTTTATGAGGATTGTTTAATAGTAAGAAATAGCAAATATTTGCCTCAGCTTCTTTAAATAAACCAACTAACAAAACCCAATTCATCCTGATATGTCACTATGATAAAAAGCAGCAACTGGAAGCATCATTGTCACTTTTACAGCCCATACCTCTGCTTAAAAAAAAAAGCATCCACTTTGTCCTGAAATTATGGAACATATACATAGACTGTGGAGTCACTACTGTTTCCACAACAGCCTAACTTAATGTGCAGATATGTTTTAATAGGTTAGCCTTTTTATTATTGTCATTATTTTAAGTACTTAACATGATAAAAATACATTTGTATCAGTGGAATAAGATAATTCACTTTTCTATACTGGAAAACAGTTTTCAGCTATTTCTGGATTCAGATGTATCCCTTGGTCCCAGGCAGTGTAGGAGTGTTACTTACTTCTCTGCTCAGTTAAAACCTCTTCTCAGTACCTTCTTCTTCCTCATAACTAACAGCATCAGCTTGTGGTTTGCATCAATTGAATTTGTTCTCCTTCCTCCACTGTAGCAGCAAATATGCAGCTCTATTACTTTTTCAGATCCTGTATAAAAAGGAATGTATGAAATACAGCTCCTCATCAGTCTCCTTGCTGAAGATCGAATTTCAGTTGTATAACAAACAGTGACTCTGCATGACATAATGGGGCCTTCGTGCATGAGACAGCTAAACTGAAACAGAAAAAAATATCATACATCATTATCTGCTTTTGTCTGGACATAGAAGAAATCTGTCTCTGGAAATAAGTAAATTGCATAAATAATCCAAAAATCAATCCAAAAAGTTTTCAAAATACTTTAAACAGTATCTTTTTAACCCTCAAGATGATTTCTAGTTAACATATAGATATTTTACAGTAATAGTTCCTGTCCTGTGCAGAAGTCAGGCTACATGACAGGATCACAGTCCACTTTGGATGGGATATCAGTGAAATATTAAGAACATCAAAATTTGGTTTCATGCAGCATTTAAAGGCTTTTGAAGAAGAAAAAAGTAACTGCTTTCAGACTGGAAGGTTTTATTAAAAGGTCCCCAGCTTCAATATCAATTGCTATATTAACTCATCAATTTACACCTGTAGCCATAGAAAGTTCCTATATGTGGCACTTAAGTTTCAGCACATCTAAGAATTTGCTGCATATGTGACCTTCAAATTTTTAGGTACCTGGGAACTCCCTAATAAGCAACTACAGGAATATATCTCATGAGTCTGTATGAATTGACAAATAATTTGGGTAACCACACAAACAACATACAGCATGCTAACAATTTTAAGATCCTCCATCTGCTGAAAATTCTATGTATTCTTAGGTCTAACATCACTTTAATCCATCACTTGTTTATTAAAAAGAATTAGTAAAAATATAAGTTCCTGTTTTTTCCTACTGGTTTTATGTGAAAAGAACATATGAGCCCAACATTAATCTTTTCTTCATGTATAATAGCTGCCTACCTACCCTCACTTCAGACATTTAGCAACCCTGTTATGAAACAGCTGCTATTAGGGAAAGAAGTCCAAACTGGCAGCATTCACAGACCACTGGGAATACAGAGCATTTTAAGATGTTTCTACAACTCCCCATCAATACCCTCTGATCCATTTTTTCAAGACCCTACCTTAAAGCCTGAAACCAGGATTATGCTTCTAAAGCCTCAATATCAGAAAGTCTGGCTTTTCTCTTGATTTTCCCATGGAGGACTTCCTGTTCCTCTAGACCAATACAACCTTCTTAAAACATTTTTTCCACTCTTTTACTGCTGCTGAATCTGATTCAAAAGGGGCCCATCTGTTCCAGCTACATCATCAGGAGAGTTCTGAACTTTCACACAGCTGCCGAGGTTTCTGTCCCCATGCAGATGCTGGAATTGGTCCACCAACCCCCTTGGCACAGAAATTGTGTAAAGTAACTGATGGATCCAAAAACCTATTGCATGATCATTTCTATACTGGCTATTTCCCTAATGTAAACTCTCCTTTTCTCACATTTTGCAGGGCCCTAATTTGTTCCTTTAATAAAATGCACCATAAAACTTGAGAGTGCAATTTTCCAAAGGAAAGGAAAAAAGTCCCATCAAATAAACTAATCTTATTATAAATTCCATGAGGCAGTTCAAAAAGCCCAGATAGGTGATTGTTTCTATTAAATTCTATCAACTGCTGGAGCAGTTTCCTCAGGAATTCTAACACTTCCTCAGAATTTAAGTGACTTAACCTCCACTACATTCTGCAGACTGAAAAGCAACTACCTGTAAGTATAATGTAAACCAAACAGAAAATTGCATTTGACAGTACCCACGTCACTGTTAACCTGTCACATGCTCTGAAAAGGGATTCTCTCAGACAGCTTAGATGCACCAGCCTGACCTGAATGCAAGCAGACTGCACTCTCCAAAACACCTGTGACCACTTGATTCCTGCTACTCATTCAAGGCTCGGAGAGTTTGGTCTGTTCAGCCTGGAGAAGAGTCACGGGAAACCTTAAAGCACCTTCCAGTGCCTATGAGGGCTCCAAGAGAGCTGGAGAGGGCATTTGAACAAAGGTACGTGGTGATAGGACAAGGGGGAATGGCTTTAAATAAAAGAGGGAATATTTAGCTTGGATACATGGAAGAAATTCCTCCCTGTGAGGGTGGTGAGGCCCTGGCACAGGTTGCCCAGAGAAGCTGTGGCTGCCTCATCTCTGGAAGTGTTCAAGGCCAGGCTGGACATGGCTTTGGGCAATCTGGTCTAGTGGAAAGTGTCCCTGCCCATGGCAGGGCACTGGAACTAGATGGTCTTTAAAGTCCATTCCAACACGAACCTTTCTATGATTCCAGGATTTTCTGGGCATAAAAACTCATTAAACTGTATCTGCATCTCTGCTTTGACAGAAAATATCTTCAAGATAGAGTTTAAAAATAAATTTACTTTTAAGCCATAGAAACCCTTGCAGGAAGTTTTCTTTAGTTTCTTTTTTATAAATGAGCCTAAGTAAAATAAGAACAATTTTAATTAAGTAAAAAAAAATGCACAAAGGTTTTGGATTGTTTTAGTTAAGATACAATGGAACTAAAAAATTAAATTTAAATGGCACAACTTTCTACCTGCATCTGAATGCTATCCATGGCAATCAGCTGGACTTGCTAACGCTTCCTAAATTCAATTTCTGGACAGAAGCTGGCAAGCTGTTTATTGTGGGAGCTACTGTACTATGGAATGCAGGCTTTTT
Source organism: Melanocharis versteri (assembly GCA_013397845.1). Taxonomy (NCBI): domain Eukaryota; kingdom Metazoa; phylum Chordata; class Aves; order Passeriformes; family Melanocharitidae; genus Melanocharis; species Melanocharis versteri. The sequence goes on along the minus strand of VZTG01009834.1, from coordinate 54,391 downwards.
CTACCCCTTCACAGTTGATTTTGGGGCAAGTTCTGTCTCATCTCTTCATGCAGCATTAAGGAGAAGTCTTTTCTTTGCACACAGTACTTCTTTACAGTATCTGTGAATGGTAAAAGTGAAGAATTTATTTTTATTGATAATATGAACTTTTCACACAGTCACAGAAATGAATTACAACTGAATAGTAGTCATCAGTCTTCCTACCAAATGTAATGCATGCATTTTAGCTCATTTCATCTTGGCAAACCTCAGAAGTTAATAAATTAGTAATCAAGAAACAAAATAAATTATATTAACATATTTTAACAAAATTAAAATAAAGCTCAAGTGAGTATATCCTGGAATCATATTTTACCTATAAAAATTCACACAACCTTATTAGTGAAATTAATGAAAAGCATTTGATATCAAGTTTGGACAATTTGTTCAGTTGTGAACTAGGCTCATTAAATGTCAATATTCTGAGCACTCTCATGTGAAAAACTGTTCTATAATCTCACAAATTAAACCACAATAATAACTCTTCATTGAGTTCAGGGTGTAAAAATAATTTATTAGCTTCTGGTCATAAAAAAATTAGCTACTATTCTTGTTTTTTTTAAACAGCAGCAGTCAAAAAAGTGACAACTGAAAAGTGTTCAATAAAAATAAGGCAAACATCGTAAATTTGTTCTTTAAAAATCAATGCTGTAGCACTACAGAATCAAGCGTAGCAGAAAAAAATAAACAAGAACTTAGTAAAACAATCACCAAGTCATTTCGATGCTATCACTTTAGTTAGCCAAGGAAGCATTGGTAAAGCAGCATGAAAGTAAACTTTTATTACAAAACTATTTAGAGTTAATTAAGATTTAAAGGCATCCCTTTGGGGGAGGAAGTATGCCCTAGTGATGGTAATTTTATATTCTATTGGTTTCTGTTTGTAAAACATGACAGATTAGTGAACCAAAAGCTTGCAAGACAACACGCCTTGACTCTACTGTTTCTGATCAGTGATCCGCTGGAGGCAGAGCTTCATGTAGGAGTTTTTATTGCGTATTTCTATCACTGCATCTCTGACAAGTTCAATGAACATCTGAGGCCAGAGCTTCTGCAACGACTCATTTTTCATATTGATGTCAGCTGCTTCTTTCACTAAGTTCTCAACGTATGCCTGGCAGAATGTTTTTCTTTCTTTGATTTCCTGCACGAGAGAAAAATTACACAATGTATAAGACAAAGGAAAAAAATGTTAAACAACAGCAAATTAAAAAAAATACCTCTGAAAAATTGAATGAATTAAAGAACATAGCAATTAGCAGGCCGATGCTATTGTGTACTTTCTCTCCTAGGTTTCAAGTTGCATGGCCCAGGGTCTATGTCAAGCTTTTATGAGTGTGGCCACAGAACCTTAGTGTATTCATAATATTCATACCATATTAAGTCACTAATTTATCTGAAATTAACTTTTAAGTAATTCAATAAATATCTTTTAACAGCATTACAATTTTTGTTGCTTTCTGGCATAGCAGTGAAAATTTACAGAAATTATTAAGCACTAAACTACTTTTCCTTCTCTCCCTTCCCAGCATTTCATCCTTATAGTACAACAGTTGAAAAGTTTATGTTTCTCTACCTGCCCTAACAAGAACATTGCCAAAGAAAAACATGCCAGTACTCATCCTTTTCCACAGGGACTAAGGCAAGTGCTGGTTCCTAATGTGTACTACATTAGATACTAAAGTAAGCTGAACCTTTAATCATAATAAAAACATACTGTGCTTTGTGCAACTACTAGCTCTGCATTTTAGTAACTCAAACTGTATTAATCCCTGTTTCTGCAAAGTTTCTATAAAATGCCTTAAGCTTTGAATAATAAGTTATATTGGAGCTAAATATCTAACTAGTTTGCATGGTGGCATTGTAAAAAATGTTAGGTCATGATTCAGGCCACCAAAACAGAAGTTTTCTTTAATGAATAATAAAGTTGAGAAAATGCCTTCCAGCAGTTTAAGCCAAAACCCCAAACTATTAATGAAAGACCCAAGACTGTCATCTTTAGCAATATGCTTCTTCAGTCACATTTATGACGTTAATTTCCTGCTGCTGGGGAACTGGAAGGAGTCCTTTTTGCCAGGATGTACTCTTGTGACACCCTGCAGTACCTGCTCCCACATGCACAATGCTACAGCAAAGGACAAGGTGGGAACTGCTGCACTGGGAAGAGAAAACAATGCATTTATTTAATAGACTGTACAAATAATAAGCGTATTTTATTTTATTATAGGAGTGGTTCCTAGGTAAAGGACAACAAGAATACCTCACTGTCTTACTCCATGCTATTCAAAGATTTAAGAGCTACTATCACAGCTTTTGAGACTAAAATGTTTTCTTAATTTGATGTCTCCACACATGCTGTCACTGTCGCCTTTTTATGCTGTGGATCTGAGATAACAAAACTACAATGGAATAACAGAATTCAGTGATTACTGAACTTGATTCAATTTCTTGCACTAGAGGATTTATACATTTCCACATAATTAAAAAGCAAACAATGGGGCAAATGTGGGAAGCAGAGTGCATACAGTTAGAACTCACGATGATTACTCAGAAGGGAGACTGTGGCTGAAAAAATCATATTCTCCCTGGGAACAATTTCCCTCTGCCCAAGCAAAAGAGTTAGCAGATCAGAAACACAAACTAAAACAAGCGTGACTGATGCACTTGTCTGAAACAAGCCAGCTTGCAATTTTATTAATAATTAAACCTAATACATTGCCTATATCTTTATTTTCCTGTAGCTCACTTAAAAGCTAGGAAACAGCTTTTTATTACTACAGCCTGCACTATCTCACGTGTTGTCTGAAGGTGTTCTTCACCAATTCATTCAACGAAAATCTAACACGTGCAATATACATTTTTCTTCCTAAAAAAACTGTGCTCACTCCACACGGCTTGTACGTGAGAATGTATTTCTGAGACTGTGGCATTGTTCAGGAACCACTTCATCAAAGACAGAAACTGAGCATTTTCCAGTATTCCGAGAAAAAGATCAGTTAGATTAAATGTTTGATCAGATATGTAAATATGTTAAGCAGTGATCTTTTAAAACCACCATTCTCAATAGCATAACTGAAACTTGATGTACAGATAAATTCAATGAGTAGTAGCCTAAGGTTACCTAGGCTATGTAAGTAAGTATATAAATGTAAGTATAAATGTAAGTATATAAATGTAAGTATTTCGTAATGATATATTTTACCTCAAGCTTTTCCATATGAAAATCCTTTGTCATGTAATTCAACGTTGCTCGAGCTGTGCTTTCCCCTCCACTTCTTCTGTTATCACTACTTTCCTCACTCCCAACTCCAGATTTCTTTCCCTTTCCCTCCAACAGATAATGGAATTGCTTCCTCCTGTGAAATGAGATTTACAGTCCTAATTATCAAAAACTTTCAAGTGCAGATGTTTCTAGCTATTGTGAGGGGGATTTCTCTTTTTGAACATACACTTTTGAGCTTTGAAGTATATTGCATCCTCAAGTTATTCAAAATACATATAACTCTAGATGTCCCTTCATTAATTTGTCTCTAAACAATTGACTTTGGTATCTACCACATAGCATCTCCTAAATAGGAAGTCTTGCAGCTTTAACTTTTATTAAGTATTTGTCTATAGAAGACTAAAAATAGCAGGGGGTTAAGCACCCTTTTTTACAGTACAACTCTTAAATCTGTTAATTGTTAATTACCCACTATAAATTATCCACTATAAAATACCCACTAAAAATAACCAGTTCTCATCATGAAGGTTCACAAGTCTTCAGCAATCCCAGTACAAATGGAGAACTGAACACGCAGTTCATTTATGTGCATGTGCCTTTTCATCTCCTCAGCAGACTTCATACAAGTTCTGGGAAAACCTCTGGCTACATTGACCAGGAGATGGTAACACCTGTGCATTATTCAGAAGACCTATCTTCTAGAAGATGGTATTTGTAAAATTTTTATCTTTTTACCTAAAAAGAATCTATCAAAACAGTGTGCAAAAGAGTTAAACAATATGTTCTGGACAAACTCCAGTTCTGTTCTTTGTATTTTACCTGGATTCTCCAAATAATGAAAGCATGCGATAATGCGGCAGCTCCGAAGATGCCATATATGCCAGAATGCCAAAGAGCCTTTCTGCCTTTACAATATCATTTTCAGTAACCTGTGAGACAGTGGGAAGGGAAGAAAAAAGAAAAAAGTTACTTTTCAAAATTAACCCAATCATATTTAATTACATAGGTACATTGAGAATGAACTGAAATTTGTTACACAGAACACTGCACACAGATCAGGTGCAGGCACATCTTCAAAACAGACTTGCTTTCACTGGCACTTTAAATGTGCTTCAGAAGAAACCAAATGAGGTACTGGTGCTTGTTTTATTTCCTGTCATTCTGGATATTTTAATGTATATACATGCCGCCCTATGCTTCATGATAGTCTTCGTGAAATGAGGAATTTTATAAAGGTTTCTTACATTCATTTTCTGAAGGCCAAACATATTAATTCTGCTCCATACTGCATGCACTTACAGAAGGTCTACTGGAAAATTTCTGATTAAGTTATGCTGTAGAAACAGAAAGATTCTGGGCATGCACATGTGAAACGATAACTTACAGACTCTCTTATTTTGGCAGCATCATGGAAAAGGTTTTATAAAAGAGAGGCTTTAGAGGGAAAAATTTCTCTGCATTTTTCAGCTCCTGAAAATAAGTGTTCACTCATTATATTTCTCTAAATGTCTACCATACTGTGGTTTCAATATTAAATTCTAGCTGTTTCTTTAAACTAACATTCAATGTTTGAAAAATTTTCAGGATTCACTTTATACAAAATTGAAAAGTGTAAAGAAAGTGGAAGAGATTCATTCTTTGGTGGTGGTGGTGGTTATTATTTTTTGTTTGCCTTGGCTTGTAGTCTCTGGAGACCATGGCTTGTGTTTCTCCTACCCTGATGGCCAGACTATGAGCTGACTTCAACTGCCAAAAGTTTGTTGGCAGAGTTTCTGGACTCCTGGCTTTGTACTGAGTGCAGAAGCAATCTTTATGGTCATCTAAATCTGACCTGGATAACACTGGACAATGAAACTTACTCATTGACTTCTTAACTTCTGGACGAAATTTATTTCCATTCATCCTATAAAATATTTTGGGAAAGCAACCTATTATTAAATACACTTCAATACTCACAATACTTACTAAGCACTTCCAGACAAACTTTGTATTCTGTGTTCCTCAAATGTGTGAGTAAAATGGAATTTTGATCCACATTAACAGACTTCTTTTGTATTATTGTGTAATGTTTAGAGACTATACAATCTACACTTGCCTAAAGTATACTGCAACAGCATAAAGCAGGGGTAAATTCAGTGAAAACATGAATCAGGAAATTAGAAACGTAAAGTCAATTCCATTTTCACAGTGTCTGGAATTGTTCATTTTCACTTAAAATTAAATAAGTCTTACTTAGTAGCCTAGGAGTAGATGACCTTGCTGAACAGTCTATAACAGAAGCAAGGTCTAAAACAAAGAGCACAGAAGGCAGCTAGGGAAACAAAGCCCAGTGCAGGCAGAAATGCCTGCTGGAGAAATAAGTGATTTTAATGTATTTATTTATGTTAAGAGAAGCATAAGGACCAGGTCAACAGAGACAGCAATGCTGAATACACTCTCCAGCTCACAAAAACTCATGTTCTCTATCTTAGTGCAGTGCATTGTTTGCTCCAGTAATCACAAAAAGATTATAATGGTAGTATCACATAAATGTAAGGCTTGATGCCTGCTCCTTGCCAAGTACACAGAACAGGCACCAACTGTGCCAGCAGGCCCAGCCCAGGGAAGGGGATGCATCTGTCACACTCTATTCCATACCACTGCGTGGACAGCAGTCTGGAGGGCTTGGTAACTTCAAACCTTGACAACTCAGAATTAATCTGAGATTACCACCACTGGGAAAAACTTCAAGTAGTATCTCAATAAAGACAATTTGCTTCTTCACAGTTAGTAAATGTAACAATTGGACAAGGGCATAGGATCATTGTTAGGGGGAGACCAACAATCAGCTTCTAGCCTGGAATATTACCTGGAATAGAGGAGGAAGGCTGGGGAGAAAACAAAAGGTTTTTTAAAGAGGTTTTTTACAGTTTAAATGTGCTAGAGTGGTAGAATTTATTTAGTTAATTCAGTTAGTATATATTGCTTTTACTTTGCAACTCTGTGTACCTCAGAGCTGACAAAACAATAGTCTCCACAAACATCGCACACAAATGGTAATCAAAATAGCAGAATATGCACGTTTCCCTTTCTGTCATCTGAAACTGTTATTTAGGGTTGATCCAAGGTCTGAGAATCACTTCAGGGGTTGTGTTCTTTACACTGAAACAGAATTTTCTATTACTCATGTTAATCCAATAGGTAATATACATCTGCAAAGCTGGATATCATGACTTCTGCTGTAGGGTAATGAAAAACAGCAATCAGAGCTCGTCTCTTTCTTCTGCTTGGCTAAGACACTTTTCAAATGATTAATGACACTAGAAAAAAATTCTGTATGCACATCTTCATGTAGTGTGGTCTGGCTGAAAAAGTTTGTTGAGGACAAAAATGTTCTTGTCATACATATTTAAGATCTGATATATGTCCTACATAAAATCATGCTGTGCTCTATTTACTAAACTAATCCACAAGAACTATTAAATACAAAGTTTTCCTTCAGAGACTGAACTTGTTGACCTTGAGATTGTAACAAAAAGTCTACTTAAACAGTTGTGTTACTTTCTTTCTCCATCAAGACCAAATACGCAAGGTTTATCTTCTATTTGCTTTTCATCTGAATCACTAGGGTTGATTTTGAAAATACGATGCAGCAAAAAAAGAAATAAACTTTATATTTGTTTAAAATCAAATTTGAACAGCATTTTTTAAGTAAAGTACTAAATTTGAAGTTATTCTACATTTTTCATGGGATTACTGACTATCACTTTCTTTTTTTCCTTTTCAAGATACCGTGCTGTTGGAGTGAGTCCTATTTCCATCCATCCTTTCTTTGCTAGTTAATTAATTCAAGCTCTTTACCCACTTTTACTCTCCCGAGCAACTAATATATGTTTTATACAACTAAAACAAGTAAACCACAACATCCAGCTTTGGCTGGATCAGATAACAAGTATATCTAATCCAAAACATATGATGATGACCAAATTAAAATACCAGATCTAAATGCTAAAGCTGTGTATTATTTTTGCTCTAATTAACTTCCATAACATCTCTTAAACTTATTTAGCATTTAAAATTGAATGTGCATTCAAACATTGTGTTGCATTGTAACTATTTTCACCCCCTTTATGATCAAAGCTCAAGTATAAAATAGCTGTTTTATATGCTTGAATAAATCTAGTTTCAATTGATGTAAAGGGGAATACAAAGTACAAAGAACAGAAATATTAGTATCCCTTCTATTTATTTAAACATAAACTGCACACCCCCCCCCAAAAAAACCACACTAAAGATCTTGTACATAGCAAGCAGAAAAGATTTTAAAAAAACTCTATTTGACAGACTTTTCCTGTGACAGGCTTAAATCCGAAAATATGATTCTATGGTATTTTGCAATACTGGCAATTGTAAATAATCATATACAGTAAACTACTAAGGAGTCTGTCAAACACACTTTTGCGTAAGTATTCAATGTCAGTGCTGTGATTGTCTCAAAAACAATAAACAAGTGCTTCTTAAAATCAAGTAAAATCGTGAAGTTCTTTAATAATAATTTCACATAATTTTATTAAATAATATTAATTTTACTATTAATTGCACAACAAATTACATGGTGAAGTCTACTTAAATCTTTTCCACCTTAATACTGAGAAGACACTGACAGGGTTGCGCTCATTTTATGAGGAATTCATCTGCTCTTTTAAAAGTAACACTAATTTATCCTGTAGGACCAATTATAAGAAAGAAGCAACACTATCCTACCTTCACTCCATTTATCTTCTGTAGATTAAAATGGTTCAGTCGGAACAGAACATAGTATTTCCACAAAGTGAAGTTGACAACTGGATTTCCCTGAGGATCAACTGTCAGCTGTTCCATGCGATGCATCTCAGCCAATGCACTGAACTGCTGCAGTGCCACAAGATTTGTCTCCTTAAACTTCAGGTGCTAAAAAAAGTCAAACCCCAATAAATTAAACAAGGAAACAATAAGGAGTGAACACAGTGATTCCTATTCTGTGCCGCTCAATTTTCACACTGTAACAGTCATGTGTCTCATGAAGCAACTGAGCCCATTTCATTTGAGGTCTCTGTAGCAAAACATATCAATGTATCAACCAACTCCTGCGTTGCATATACTAAGAGATGTCAACATTACAAGCCCAAGCAATTCGTAAATTCTTTACTTAAAGCTGGACTATTTTCAGTGCTACATAAAGCAATGATACTACTTAAACAATGTTGACTAATTCTGCAAGCAAAGCACCTGCAACATCTACACATAAAAGTACAATACATGCTTTTAAAATATTATGCCTTTTTTGGGCACAGAGTGCTGGCCTAACTCATACCCTGCCCTACACTAATGTTCCTATGAGCATGGTGTATGCGACACAGTAGCATTCTTGTGGGAAGAGGAAGGAGGAAAAACTGATGTCGAAGATAAAAATTGAGTTGTGATTCTGCTATCACCCACAATCTTTCTCCCACCCACAGTGAAACAATTGCTTCATTAAGACAGATAAATTTGTCTTAAGCTCTCCACAAATTTATGAATCTCAACGAAACCATTAAGCTTTGTTATACACAAAATCTTGAGAAGTAGCAGGGAGCTCAAGAGCCAATCAATCTGAGCTACAAGTTGCTTATGTTTGTTATCTCTATTTTAATATTTGCATCAAAATGACTGATTTAAATGACTAAAAGAAAAAAAAAGAGACTTCTCACTCATGTTGCTTTCCTTCATCAAGAACTGAGGAATTTCAATAACTGTACTGATTTAGCTGGCTATTCCTTCTAATCTTCATCGTTTTATCCTATCAGCAACTTGATCTTTGAACTCACAACACAAATGAAGCCTTCCTGATACCATCGATCCATAACAACAGTACAGAACAACAACACTGTATTTACACACAAGTTTTGCAACTTAAAAATAATTAAGTAGGTCAAAGGAATTAAACGAAATAAAAAACAGTCTGAAAAGAAATCTAAATTCAAATTATTGATTTTTAAGTATCAAGGTTAGCATTATAACACAAGTAAATATGCAATTCATAACTGTATCTATTCATATGAAAGCACTCAGTGGGGGGCCTATGCCAAAGTACGGTTTTATTAGAGAATCCATATTCCATAGGTGTTCAGAGCTGAAACATGAGGCATGCTCACCACACAATTAGGAAATTTTGTCTTCAGTTTCACTAACACTTGAACAATTTCATCAAATTCTATGAACATAAAGGAGACTGTGGCAATAATGCCAGCTGTTTGAACACTCCAGTTTCGATCCAGGCACTCCAGTGCCCCAGCACCATACAAGCCAAGAGTGTCTCCTTCCACTTCCACTAAATGAGACTCTAGAACAGACAAGCCTTGTACTGCACTGCTCAGGATTGTATCAAGAGATCTGCAGAGGAAATAATAAAACAGCGATATAAATGAGATGATTTTGAAATAATATAATCATTCTACTGAGTAACAGTCCTTTCTTTTACCAAAACTCAACTGTCAGATACAATGGCATTTCTCACCATTCATTCATTTTCAGTACCCCATCTGGTTCAAATACACTAAAGGCTGGAAAATCCTTTTTCCATCAAGTAACACTGTATATGTTCTACTTCTTCAGCAGAAAGGCTCTGGGTGTATTTGAGTTGGTGATGGGGTCAAATTAAATAAAGAGTCCATTCATATTTAATAACTGGCTTAAAGATTTTAGCTCAGAATGCTAACCTAGCATGTTTCATATTGCTGTAGATATCTAAACACAACTTCAAACAATGTATTTATCTGAGCAACGTCCCCTTCACATTCTGTTTGCTAAATGAAATGTAAAAGTTGACATGAGCAATAACTCAAGCATTTCTTTCAAATAATGTGACCTTTCCAATTCACAAGAGCAATTTTAAAATTAAGCAATAAATCCAGGTATTCCTGACTCCTGTATCTTTTTGTCCTACTTCCAACATGATACACTCAGCTGACTGCACCTAAAGTGTACAGAGAACTCAAGATGAGCACAAATTACACATTTACAAAGTTATGTAATGATTGTTTTTATTTTAGTCTTTTTAATGTATTTTGACTAGTAGCAATCATTTGACTGATGTCCTCTTGACAATAACAATCAGAACTCTAAAATTTCACTCAACTGAAAATGTTGAGAGCCCACCACTCCATATGTGAAGATCTAATTACTTATCTATGCTGAATTTCACCTGCAATTTTATTGCTTAGTAGCTCATCTTGAAATTCATCACTATGATAAACGTATACCAAAACAGCATCATTTCTCAAGCAATGGGAATTTGTTCATTAACAGAAAAACAGTCAAACTACCATAGTTACACTGACTTGGTCATGGGGGAGGATTAATAACACTGAATTAAATGGCAAAGAAACCAAGCAGGCAAGAAAGGAGTGGCTAAATGCATTCAAGGGAAAGCTTTGGAAGCACAAGAATAGAAAAGACAATGGCAATTTAAAAATGCTAAGGAAAAAATATTTCAAAAGATGTGGCACTTGACTGGAGATAAGAACCAGTTCTAGCCAATAATAGACTGAAACTCAGATGGGTTCCACTTGTGAAAGACAAAGACTTCCTGAGCATCCCTGACATTTCCAGCATTGACCAGGGACAGCAGGAAGCTGTACTTGCTATTGAATTTGTGCAGACTATTTTTTCAGGCATTTGCCTGAGCTAACCAAGGTTGAGGTGCTGCTTTGGTTTTAGCCAATCCAAGGCATACACTGTTCATTAAGTTGTGCAGTGGGTTCTGGCCACATGGTCACCTTCTTAGATGCAAATAAGCAAAATAATATATTTTAAACCAAGAATACTAAAATTATCTTCAGAATAAAACAAAGTCTGGTAACTGCTACTGTTAAAACAGCATGGGTGTGAATACAATCCAATAAAAGATGCTGCAGCTCAAACTAAGAGCATGAATACAGCTATGAAACCTCTTGATACACAAAGAGGTTACAAATATTCATAATGCTCATACATCTTCATTTTGTTCATTTAAATTGAAGGCAACAATCTAAGTTGTTAAGGAAATTAACAGCGTCAAGAAGACTCAGGAATTCACATTTAACATTTCTTGTAAACATGAAGTTGTCCTTTATTTAGAAAAATCACATAATAATTTAGCTTGCACTTCTTTAGGCAATGAGTTGCTGTTCTATTTCTTTTTAAACATGTTACTTATTACGAGTGGTCAAAAGCAAAGTAAACCATCTTTTCAGGGTTGATTTGCATATATAGTACTTTTGATAATGAAATACAGCGAGATCTCAGAGGTGAGAAGTAGTAACCTGGAACTTAAGACATGAATAGGTAAAAGTACTACCCAATAAAATACCTGCTTTCTTCAGGAAATACATATGCAGCGCTGCCATTGATCTGGCAGGGCTCATTTTCTTTATCTTTGTTTAAAGAAGCCTCAAGAGCAACTCGGTTCTGCTGGATCTCCCACTGCCGAGCAATGTTACCAATTGTTAACCGCTTCTTTTCCTGAAACAAGATACACAAGTCAGCATAAGTCATGACAGGGCAGGATCAACACATTTGTTTGTTCTGAAATATGCTGCTTAATCAAAACATTTCAAATGTTTCAAATCGAAGAAACTATACTAGTGGTTGGTGGTTATGCATAAAAATCAATACATCATTCTAGTGCTATTTTGCAAAACTGTCAGCAAATAATTTCACAAAATTTGCAATAAAGAAACAAGAAAAGTGACATAATAAATCCACAACTTATGAAAGCATGAAGTTAAGCTACTTAGGACATTGAAACTGTTACTTCTGAAAGTTTTTCCATTTTAAAGAGCTCAAAACTCTATTTCATGTTCCATTTGCCCAGGGAGTTATGATGCTCTCTGTTTAGCACTAATTGCTCAACACTTACAGACTTCCATGATGACTGAGCTCCATGTCACCGAAAGTGGGGGAAGCTGGAATAATCAGCATTTTTATCAGAACAATCTTTAGAAAATCTTTAGAAAATTCTGTTTGTTCTCAAGGGTGAGGGTCTCAACTTCAATTACTGTACAGCTCTACTGCTTTGTTAGCCCTCAGCTGTGGGCTGCTAGGTTCCTACAGAACTTCAAAAACTTCCATGAATCCATTTTTCAAAAAAGCAAATTTTACAAGTGTGAAGATTCTACTAGCAATAACTTTCTCTTCTTCCAGTAAATATTAAGTTCAACCACTTTTGAAAAGGAATGACATTCTCTATACATTTCAAAGTACATCTCAAACTTTCCCAGAAGAGTGGGCTGGAAGCAATAAAAAAGTAGTCTGGAAAAAGAGATGAAGAAATTCCGCTGTTTGGGCAGACAAGTATCAGCAAGGGAAAAAGAAGAGATTACATTGCTGCAATAAACATTTTCAATGCAGTGCATACAGGAAAACAGCAATTGTTTGCTACTGAATGAGTGCCTATAATTTCATTTACACTTCATATAGCATAGGAAATGTTGGAGAAACATGACGGTAAAAAAAATTGCAGAACATAGTTCTCTAAATATTTTCTTCAGATTTAACTATGAAGAAACCTCTAGTTCACAACTTTTTTTTTCTGGACGCTGTATCTATGAGTACATTTGTTCCTTCAATTCAAATGTGTGTAACAGGAAGAAAGTCTGAATCATAAGAATGCATCTACAAAGGATAGATCTACAAAATCATCCAATCGTACAAAAAATATTGGTATTTGACTGTTATGCCACTTAACTATTTGAAGATAAGAAACATAGTTTGATTAAATTAAAGTCTACAGTGTAACATTGAAATTGAATAATGATGGCACTAGGCGTTAAAAATATTTTTTTTTCTAAGGGAATTTTCCACTAGCAAAAAGCACCACAAAATCTAGGTCACCAAGACAAACAATCTCTCTGCCACAAGGAAACATTATATCAAGGGTTAAGAAAATGAACTACAAATAAATACCTAGGTTTTTTTCCTAGTCAGAGAGACATTTCCAACAACATGAGACAATGCCATGTGTGAAAATTACTTACTAATTTTCCATTTCTTTATGCTACTAAGAACTGGCACCAACACTTCAGATCTGAAGAGACTTTAAATACATCAATATCTTACAGAGAAAGAAGAAATACCAAAACCAAACCACAACACTGCTTAAAAATCCCAAAACCACCCCCCAAACCCCCAAACTGTACCTAAGTCTTTTTTTTATTATATCTATATTTTTTTAAACAAATAGAAATATACAAGGATACAAATACACAGGAAATCAAAACATATTCTTAGTCACTGGACATGAAATTTTTCCCACATTCATATGTTTAGGTTCTTGGGCATTTTTTTATATACTTAAAACATCTTTTACCACACCATTAATATTCTTTTTGTGTCTTTTTAATTTTCAGTTATATACATTTGCTACACTTCTGAAGCCTCCTGCAACTACTTTCAGTCTAATCCCCTCCATGAAATATGATTTTACCTAGGAAACTTAATATGGACATGAACATTTTTTTTAATTTGACTTCCAAATTGAAAGAGATTGTTTGTATAGGCATTACTGGCTGACAAAAAATTTAGGCCAATTTTTTTCTCCAAAAAAAAGGATTTGGAGAAAAATAGTGATGTTCACACAGAAAAGGAATGCAGGTACTCTTAGATTCTTGAACTTTGGTCTCCTAGTAGCAGCACAGCTCATGTAGTCAGCAGCCCCATAAAGAGCATTCTGGAGGGCACCTTGGTCTCCCCTGGTGGGGCTCTTCTGTCTCGTGTGTGTCAGCACCAACCAGGCCAGCTGGGCTGGGAGATAAGACAGATCAGAGTTCTGCTGACAGAGACAACAGCTCGAGTCTTGCTGTGGCCTCAGAGCCTCTTCACTCTTACCCACAGAAAGGAACAACTTCAACAGGAAAGAATGAAGGAAAAACTGCTTCAGAACACCCTGCATGGCTGCAATCAGAGTGTTCACCTGAAAAGGGGAGACCAAGGAATGTGAAATCACTGGAGAAGTCCTTTACTTTAGTCTGGATTTACAAAAATGAAGTTTGCCATCCACTGACATGTGTCACACTCGTGTTCAATGTGGGCTTTCTGCTAAAGTGTACCTTGCATATTTGACTGAACAGAGTTTCAGTCATGGTGTGCACTGTTTAAGCTGTAAAAATAGATAGAGGCATATTGGGATAGATATTATAGTATCTGCAGCAAAAAAATCTGGATATAAATTATTGCTGTAAACTGCTTTACAGAAACCTTAGGACAGCAACAGAAAATACCTTAAGCAAGGTCTGTTTATGGCTTTCACGCTTCCTTTCTTCCTCTTTCCTTGCTGCAATAGATGCCATACGTCTTTCTTCTTCCTGGATGAAAAAAAGAAAAGCAAATTCCTAAAGTGAGGAACTAAACCGGTTCTGAAAAGTATTACAGATAAATTATGTTCTTGTGTTGGTATATGAAATGTAAATTTTCATTTTAACACAATTTTAGGATTTTTATCACTTTAATGTTTCTAAATACTATTAAAACCAACAAAATTGCTAATTATAAATAAATCAAGAAAAACAGAATAAATAGATATCTGCTCAGATATAAATGTTGAAGATAAAGCTAGTTAAAAGTAATATTTGTAAGAGTCTGAAAAAGTATAAAGCATCTAGTGAATATGACAGTGAAAAATGTTTTTAGATATGACAGTGCAATACATCTTTGTAGCAGCTTTTGCAATTAGGATTATTTTTCGTAAAAAAACACACAGAACATAAAAGCTGGGTTCTATTTATGCTTGAATCATAAACCAGGATTAGTTTTCATCATTATAAACTGTTTCCAGGGTCTGACTTTTCTCAATCAGCAACAGAACTTGAGAAGAAAAGAACATTTTCAAAGTTAGCTATTCCATTAGCATTATGTCTCATCAATATTATTGCCCAATCATGAAGTCTCAAGAAGAAAGCCATTGATTCCTAAACAATGAAAGTGAAGCTGCTTCATTTTCCCGGTACAGCAATTTGATACTGCAATATACCCACATTAGGTTGGATGCCCCTTGTTTACAGAAGGCTAAACATTCTCACAGCACAGTATTTTTAGAACATATATTTTCCAAGTAACAAAAGAAATGTTCACTATGAAGTAAAAAGTGTAGAGTCTTTCCAACACTAATATTTGGGAAGCATACTTTAACTTATTTTGATTTACTTCACATGCCATTTGCTATCGAAGTGTCTTCCCAGAACACATGAAAAGTGTTTTCATTTCCTCAAAATAGAAAGCTCTTGTCCAAACCCTTTCATTTGCTGTAAAAGTTATATGCTAACAAAATTAACAAACAAAAATTAACAGAAAGCACCAATAACCAGTAAGACATATCAACATGTCAAAATTTCTACATAAATAAAATATGCTATGTTTAGAGCACCGTAAGAACCCCTAAGCACAAGGGTGAGTGCTTACTGGAAGATAAAATAAAACAGGAACTTAACACTTAGCATGGCCATTACATTTTTAAGAAAACAATTTCCAAAGCATAAGAAGTTCAGGGCATGTGGCAGACTTACTCTGATCCGTGTACAGTGCCCCTGAAATACACACCATGGATTTTGGCATCAGTCTGAAAAGGGGTTAAACAACAGATTTTCAAACTGTTCCTCCATGACCTTATCCTAATATCATACATTAAACAATACGAGTACCTCAATGAACAGTAAGGCATGAGGCTTTGGACAGAGTAAGCTTCTCTAACACAATTTTATGCAATAATTTCTTTGGAACACTAACTGGAAAGCCCCTAACTTTTTTTTTTTAAACTTTTTTTTTTTTTTTTTACTTATTCTTAAACCAACTTATAGCCTTCCACTGGTGAAATTCTGTTGGCAGTCTCCTCTGCTACTGGGCTTTTCAGCTATCCCTAAACAGGGTATTTCCAAAGGGCTAGTGTTATGGAATTACAGCATAATCCGGGTTAGAAGGACCTCCGTAGGTCACTAGCGCATATTAAAGGAAGATCACCAGTAACTGAACAACAAAATAAAAGCACACACGGATACGGAAGGCCTTCTAGATGCCACTGCAACAAAATACCACACAATGAAAACAAACGCCTGAATGGGAGGGTTCAGGGGCAGGCTGTGAAAATCATGAAATAAACCCCATGCAGGTAACATGTCACAAATATGAATGTATCATTAATAATGCAAAATAAAACTGTACTGTTCCTCAAGATTTATTTCAGAATTTTAAGAACTGCAAACATTATTCTCATTATAGCTGTTTATCCCAATTATGTATTACATTGTACTGTTAGCATTTTGTGTAAAAAACACAAGTCTTAAAATAAAAGATAAACACTAGCAAACTACATTAGTGATATCTTTCTTTAGAAAGCAGGTTAGATATGTTTCAGGGAATTTTTATTTTTTAATTAAATCTCTTCATTTGACTGTGTATCTATGCTTTTAAACTAGGCTTCCTAAAGAAACAAGCTTTTTACAATTTTTTGCCTTCATCTTCTCTAATGACTTTTCAACACATTGAACAGATCAAATAACAAAGTATGTTTAGAAGTCTTAAATAAAGGGACTTTTTTCATTCCCTAGAAGTTTGATTATATGAAATTGGTATGCAGAAAGAAGAGAAATGTAAGCTAGTTTTACCACCAAGGAAGAGGAAGCAGAAACTATCCATTCTATTTGGCAGAAAACATCTGCCCATTCATCAGAGACTCAGTTTCAAACTAACTGAGCTGGTGCTGTGTTTCGCGCTGGGGGGAGGTGAGAACTAGATAACAAAATTGCATTTATAGAAAATTACCCTTCATTAATTTTATTCCTTTCAAAACAACTTGCTGTAGTTTTTTCCCAAGCTTTAAGGCAATCATCCATAAAGTTCCCAAAGTAAGTTTTCTCTCAGCTTGTACAAATCTCTTCTTACTCTATCTTCCTTCTCAAAGCTTTCCCTTAATCCAGTCCAGACGTGTACCTTATGACACTGTGTTCCATGCAGGAGGGTCTGCTGCCCCCCTTGAAGTCAGTCCTGTACCTTCCCTATCAACACAGTCTCCATACAAAGATAAAAACCAACTAATGCGAATTACATTCTAACAAGAATATTAACTGAATAAGATTTTTTTCCTTGATCAAGAGTTTATCCTACTTACAGACACTTAAAAAACACTAATCCTTTTCTAAAATAAGTTAGCTCAGACAAAAAATAAAATACATCCTAGCTTTACTCAGTATTCATAAAGGCAGAGTGATAGAGAAAACCTCTGAATAAAGATCAAGGGCCACATCTACTTTTATGGAAATCAAATCCATATCCATTTCTTGATTAATCTTACACAACATATGCAAGCAATCTTAAAAAACACATTCCCCAGGAACGCACAAAAAACCCCTCGGAGTACCAAAAAAGTTAGGAAACAAACCCCTCCATAACCTTGCCACAATCCATTTTTACAATCATCCCTTCTCTTTAGGAAAGGATTTCGGAAGAGCTGGAGCCCTGGGTCCTTTGTTTCCCCCGGTTATCCCGCTGTTTTCGCCCACACCTCGGCTCGGACCGCGGGCCGCTCTTCCCGCCATGCTCCGTGAGGGCTCTCCCGGGCCGACGGCGCCCCCTGCCGGCAGCCGCGCGCTCCTGCGGCAGCGCCCATCGCCGCCGGAACGCCAAGCGGAAACCCCCGGCCGAGCCCGAGAGGATCCGGTAAAGAGCCCAGCGCAG
>VZTG01009834.1:0-36407 GCA_013397845.1 Melanocharis versteri | reverse complement strand
CCGAGAGGACCGGGTAAAGAGCCCACCGCAGCGCAGCGCTGCTCCTGCCGGCAGCCGCGCGCTCCTGCGGCAGCGCCCATCGCCGCCGGAGCGCCAAGCGGAAACCTCCGGCCGAGCCTGGGAGGATCCGGGAAAGAGCCCAGCGCAGCGCAGCGCTGCTCCTGCCGGCAGCCGCGCGCTCCTGCGGCAGCGCCCATCGCCGCCGGAGCGCCAAGCGGAAACCTCCGGCCGAGCCTGGGAGGATCCGGGAAAGAGCCCAGCGCAGCGCAGCGCTGCTCCTCACTGCTGCCTTGCCGCTCTGCAAACAAGTCCTTTTCAACAAACGGCACCATTTAAGTCACACAAAGTCACACTTAAGTACCTTATTTTCCAGTGGAAAAAAAAAATAGTTAGGGATCCCTCCCTAAAAAAACCCCCTCAGAACACTTTATGGTAGTGATGGAATACAGTAATGAATTCTGTTCTGGATAAAGCAGTAGAACCTACTCCCTGATCAGCAATGAAATGTCTAAGCGAATAATCACAACCAAACACAGCTCTCTTACTTTAAGCTTCTAAAACCTCAATGAAAAATGCAGAGTTTTACTTCCAAAAGACACAGCTTGTCTTTCAATCTGGCAACATTTTTTAAAAATTCCAGTATATACCATATTTATACACACATATAGGAATACATATACACTTAGCCAATTCTCTTGAGGAAGTCTGTTTGAAGTGATGGATAGCAAATGTTCCTGATTATATAACTCCTTAGTAAGGAATATGTACACATTTCAATCATATTTAAATATTTTATTACGTATCTGCAGACAATATCTGCTTACTATTACAAAAAGAATGGAAGAAAAGAAATAGGTCCCAGTCAAACTGAAAGCACCCCTGGGCAGGCCCACTTCTGAGAAAGTTCAAAATACAAAACAGGGTGAAAAAGCTTCAGTACCCAGAAAAACCAGCATTATGGTAAGTTAACCAAGGTAAACAATCACAAATGCAAGCTGAGCCTGCTCTGACTGTGAGGCTCCACACAAGCCCATTCCATGGATCCATTCACTCAGGCCCATGACCTTGCAGCTAAGGTGAGGCAAAGGTGTAACTGTGAGTTCCTGACAGGAACACAAGACACACAGGAGCCCGTCCAGCCACGGCAACACAGCCTCCTGCCCAGTCTTTAAGCCTTTAGACTGAGCTACCAAAGGTCAGGAAAGCAAAAGATTTCCATTGAGGTGATATTTTAGATACACAGCACCAAGTGGTTGGGTTTTCAGCTGAAAATCATCTTGAGTGGACAATGCACAAGTGAAGCTCATTACAGGTCCTTAACCTCCACTGATTTCACCACAACTGGATCTATGCTTCAGTGGTTCAAGAGCTTGAATCTTACGTTCAAAAATGGCTTAGGAATGAGGCGGTCTAAGAAAACATCAGGTTCCACAGGTCAGTGTTTAAGACTTATCATAATACAATACAATCCCTTGCCTAAAAGCAAACCTGCCCCAGCTTAAACAGTATTAGAACAATTACAATGCACATATGTTTTATTCCAAGTACAGTGTCTTTGGTTTTCATGGCAGCCCTGTGTTTCTGAATAGTTCCCTAAGGCAGAGACAGTTACCACCAAATTTTTGCACCAGGGCTCCCTTTCTCCAGGGAATCCATGGAAAAAGCCTGGCACCAGAGAATGTGTGTCTTCTTGAAAACAAACATGAATAAGGCTTCTAAGTCCCATACAAACTTTTGAAAATATTCTTCAGTAAAAGAAAAGTTAAAAGCAGAACTAACAGTCCTTAAACAGAAAAGCTCCTGAACAAGTTAGTGAAGAATTCCTAGTCAGAAAAAAACCCCAACAGTCATCCAAGTCTCAGTTTGCTACAAGACAAAGCAATGCTAAAGTTCAAAATGGCCTAAACACTCTTCAGGCTGACAAAGAAAAGATCCTATAAATGTAATTAGACTTTAGTTTAGTTTCTTACAGTTATCTAGAGAGCAAATCACATACTCAACACTGCAAGTCCATTCCTCCACCAGGTTAGATCTCCCCTTACAGCTGATGGCAACAGCATGTTGCAGTGCTAGGCAGAATAGCTGAATTTGGGATTGCCGGCTCTTTAATTTTACCACAAATCCCATGATACTTGTTATTTTTCTTTAAATCCCAGTTTCTTAAGTCATACGATTATCTGGTTAACAGTTTTTATTGGAGAAAACATACAGCACCCACTACATGGAGAAAAATGTTAAAAGGCTCAAAAAACAGAAGGCAAATAAAGAGCATAAAACATTATTTTTACAAGCAGGTTTACGAGCAGCACAACTGGTGAAGCCTGGTTTTCTATGGCTTTTTGTCTTTGTGGTTGATTCTCTGATGTTTAACAAGGTGCAAACCCAGATTAAGTTCTTCCTGTGGCTGTGCATTTCTGACAGCTTTCCCCCCATACAGATCTCATAATCTAAAAAGGAGTTTGAACTCTTTCTACGGTTTTTCCCATCACTGATATTTCCACCAGGATCCATCCCCTCTTGACAAGAGTAAAGGTGGGGAGATTGAGAGATATTTTCTTTATGTAACTCAAGTTTCTGAAATAATACTGATAAAACAAGTTTTTAAAAGCGAAGTAATTAGCAATTATTAAGTCAGTATAAAGTCATAAAATATAAAAAAACCCTGATGCTTAGAGTATCTGTGAACAAACAAGTATTTAGTATTTTCAATGCCAGGAGCAAAACTCTCATGTCCCAAAGCATTTTCTTTTTAAAATTAATGTTTTCCACATACATGTTATACTTTTCATCCTAACTGGCTCTATGACAAAGCATCAGCTGCAATTTACAATACAGTACAGCCTTTGTACAAAGCAAATGAGCATTTAAAAGGAGGTAAATGTATCGGCACCTGGTCCAAAAAGTTAACACTTTATCACTGTTGCTTGCTGCTGGACAGATTACTGTGGTAAGAAATCATGCTTACACATCACTTTTGAGTAGGCACAGAAGAATTAGCAAGACTATTCCTATATTAAAAGACAAAATAGGTGGCATTATGGTAAGACCCTGGTGATTGTCTTTCATCCTCTGGAGTGGATTCTCAAGAAGCCTGTAGGAGACTGACTTGTCTGCAAGTCCTCTCTCCCTTATCAAGGTTACTCGAACTTGAGCAGCAGAAACAGAAATTATCAGGGAGAGTAGGTTAGAAAGGGAGAAATACAGACAGACACACAAACTGTGTGATCACCAGATTTCCCTAGGGAGGCAGATTAAAGAAACCAATTAAATTCTTAAATAAAAGATACCAATTACAGCAGTTTTAGGGCAAACAAACCACTCCTTTGGAAGAAATACACTGTTCCTTCTCAGCTATACAACAAATCAGAAAAGACTCTTAGGAAAATTCTAACCGAAAACTTTGCAGGCTCTCATGTCACATGGCAGCTGAACATACAGCATTTGCTGCTGAAGAGTTTTAGCACTTTAAAATAAACATGTTAAATGAAGTAAAAATGCAAACCCTTACTTTATACTGAACTAAAGAAAAGGGTTAAAGTTTTAAATATTGTAATGTCTATACACCATTCAATTCCATACTAAATTATGAAAAAAGATTGTATTTTTAATATACACATATACACAGAAAACCCTACATTTTACTTCTGATTTTAAGTATCTATTAAGTTTGATGAAAACAGAAATTTCTTACTGTGATTCTCTTCATATCTAGCTGTCGGAGCTGCATCATATGATGGAGAACAGTGTGTTTGTACCATGTCTCCTGAGCTATTGGATTGCCATCAAGGGTGATATCTGACAAGGATGAGGAATCAGCAAGGCACAGAATATCCTCAAAACTGTAACCAGAAGAGTTTAAAGTTTTAATGTCATGGAGTAGGAATAATTTTGAGATGGAAGATTATATTTCTTAAGGACAGGACATAAATATTTAACTGTACTGAAACACTTCCACCCATCAATACTGCATATGATAAATACAAATATTCTGAAATACTAGCAGCTGCTGCTGGTAAACTTTTTACTCCCATCACATACAGGTAAAAAGAGATGCAGAATAAGGAGAACTATGGGAGTATTTCATCTAACTCCCTGCTAAAATATGATACATATAAATTCATATTCCAAAAAAATAATACAAGTTGTATTTGCCATCAAAGACAGCATGACAAACATGGAAAATACAAGGAAGAAAAAGCCAACCACAAACATCACAAAATGATCCTAGGTGTTTGCATCATGATTAATACTAGAAGCAAATCAAATACAAAAGCATCATAATCTTCAAAACAGATTAGTCCATTGCTCTGAGCCCAGTCTACAAACTCTAACCTGCTGGCTTCTTAGACAAGAGCAAATTTGGTTACCTGACAAAAAATAACCGACCTGTGTAAAATGCATTTAGAGATGTATAACCTCTACAGTGGTTCCTTTCATTGACAATAAAATGTGAAAAGAAAGCAGATCAGATAAATAGTATTTTTAAACAACGGAGAACTGTTTAACTGGATTTCAATAAAAAAAGCTGAACAGTTATGGTAATAAATAAGACTCCCTAACACGTTTACAATGTATAAATATATGACTGTGCACCCATCCTTATATCCTTTGGCCTTCAAAAGTCAAGTCTGCCTTAAGTCAAGTCAAACCTAAAGTATGTCCTGAACTTAGTGATCAGAAATCACATGCAGTACAGATGTTCATTTCAAAGACTGTCATTGAATAAAATTGCAATAGCTATTTTCATGCAATTAGTGCAGCATGCAAGTAGCTCCTGCACTGTACACTCAAAGGGCACAGCAGAAAAGTGACAGTAAAGAGGAAGATATTACTGCCATTGTGCTTAGTGCATGAAAACAACCTAAAAACCAATGGAAGATGAACTATGTGTAGATTGTGACAAAGACAGTGAAAGTCCTTAGGATATCTGAAAAATTGGTTGTTTTGTACATGTAGTTAAAGCTTGATTACTATTTTCTGCTTCTTTTTATGATCCTGTTTCCTTTCCAGAAAACAGCTTATGGAAGCGAATTTTCAGAAGATCAGGCTGACATATTACTTAAAATACATCCTCAGTATGTCCTAAAGATAAAAGATAACCTTCCTAAATGACACAGAAGTTAGTAAGGCAAACTCAAATGTGTTAGAACAAAAACCCCCAAAATCTGAACTTCCATTGAGCTAGAACACATTTCGCTTGAAAAATATGAAAATCTGTGGTCTTCAAAATTATTTTTAAGTGCAAGTATATTTAAAAGCACTAAATATATTTATTCCAAGCACTTACCACTGAACATTTAACCAAACTACTTCTTTCATTACATATGATTTACAGATTTTTAATAAAAACAATTTCTTCAGGAAATGACAGAAAAGTTGAAAGCTTGCTAGTGTTTTGAAGACCTTCCACTTACACATACTGCTGTGCTTTGAAATTCTCACTGCTTCAGCATGCCAGAACATTCATTCTGGACCTAAAAACAGATGTGCTTGCTTTATCCTGCTTTTAGCTGCCCTATTAGCAGTTCAATTTTAGAAAGAAAGAGTAGTGCAAAAAACTATCTTCACTATCTTTGTATACACATATAAAAAAGTAGAGCTTTAGAAATTCCATGTAGAAAACTTTATATACTGTACTTGTCACACTGGTATCCCAATCCTAAACCAAGACAAGCTTTAACGTGCTACATTCCCAAACAGATTGCATAGTTTACAACCAAGCTTCTGTCGGCTTCCCAGCATGCAGACTGCTGGGACAGAGCCCCGTGGCAACCACTCAACAGGAATCAGAGGCCACATCTCAAGGCTCCCTCTCCAGCCTCTATTCACCACAAAGGAGCCTTTAACCTGCGCAGGAAATACAGAGCAGCTCTGGATGTTGCTGTGTCAGACTGCCTCAGCCAATCTTCTCGAGTGGAATGTCTGATTCTCTTTCCAAAAGACCTTCTCCTGCAGGAGACAACCACCTCTTGTTCCTGTTCTTACATAAATTATCTTTGCTAAAATTTTATTTTTAGCAACACAGAAATAAGTCACAAATTCGGGCTAAATTATCAGAAAGTGATCTAAGAACAGATCAGTTTCCCATCTTGTGTGCATGCTCCAAGTCCTGCATCCAGTTCTCCCCTCTGCCAGAGGGACACAAACCCACTTCTCCCGCCTCATATCAGAATGTGGCAATTACTTAAAGCAGAGCACTCTGGAGCTCAACCTGCACCAGTGATACACATTCACAGAACACGGGAGGATTTATCTTTGTTTTAAACTGCTTGTTTAAGGAGACAATTGTTCCTTCTCCACACATCTGCATCAATTTTTAAAAGCATGTTGCATAAAGGTGAAAAGCTCTGGAACAGAGAAGGAAGGCAACCTACTTACTATAGCCTGAAAGAACACCTGAGAGGGAACTATATGTTCAAAAAATACTCAAAGAAGAAAACTTGTGTTTTCCCACATTTCTAACTACTAAACTACCTATGAAAACAGATGTAACCAGCATCAACCTTTCATTCCCCTTTACCTGCTTTTGTTCAAGCATTTTACAACGCATTTAAAAATTTTCACCTTGCTGAGTGAAAAGGAACTTTTTTGTTTTTATTAGGCTAAGAACATTGCTTCTCTCAGGTTTCCAATTAAGCAACCAAATGAAGAACAAGA
This sequence comes from Melanocharis versteri, assembly GCA_013397845.1. NCBI lineage: Eukaryota > Metazoa > Chordata > Aves > Passeriformes > Melanocharitidae > Melanocharis > Melanocharis versteri. Next base: position 29,750 of record VZTG01009834.1, on the reverse strand, counting down.
ATTGCATAAGCTTGTATCTAACTTTTTCCACATGGCTAGACTAAATGAAAAAGCCAACATAATGCTGACCTGCACAGCAGTGTAACAGTGAAAATATTTATTTTGTTTCCAAGATTAAAAAATTATCTTCCCTGGTTTCACATGTTCAAATATGAGCAATAACTCTCTTTCTGAATCTCTGTGGCAAATCTTTCCTGCAAATGTTACTGCAATCTCTTCCCTGTGCCACATGACAAATTAAAAATGGGATTTATCCCACTTCTTTATAACCAGTTCTATATATAGATATTGCCTTCAGCCATCAGGTACGAACACCTTCAGTGTGTAACTGCCAAGAGTTTTTGGACTGAAGCCAGAAACAGGACTTCTTTTGTCTCCTATCAGCATCAAGCTCAGTTTTAGCTTACATTATCTTGCCAATGTATCCTTTTTTCTAAAAGTTCTGCAGAGAAGCAGCAGCATTCTGAGCCCTTCTCTGAAGCATGAGGTAAAAAGAACATAGTGATTAAACCCGTGGTAGGTCTTCACGCCTAAAATAGTGACAATTTTTAATGGCATTCCCAAGTCTTCTACTGAAACATTAATTCAATATGTCAGTATGTGTCAATTTAAGACTAAGGATTTTCACTGACACAAAAATAGAAACAAGAAAATCTTTCCATGGAAGCATTGTCTCAAAAATGCTATTTTTAAAAATGAACATTAATAAAACATTGCAATGAAACTGTAACAAATATATTCAAGTTCTGGAAATCTTACTGTTTCCATTTGCAGGGGTTTTTTTCTATCCACCTACAGATAAATTAATTAGAGTATTTGTACAACAATTTGCTTGTCGAACAAAATTCAGTTGTACAGACACAGCTGTTTTTAGGAAAAATAACTTTTCAAATTACCCTATGGCCCAGAGTAAACTGGGGTACGTGACTCAAAAGCACACGAGAACATTTAAAAGGGACGTAGGAATGGTCAGATAGAGCACAGCAGTTCAGTCGTGTTATGATTGCATAGAACTTCTTCAGTCAGTTCAAAGAGTATCAAGCCAAGCATCAGAACACAGAATATACTTGTAATATTCAATCAGTTCCTTGGTAGAAAACATATCTACTACATAACACTAAATAAGGAATTAAAGGGGGTTTTAGCCTTCAGAACTGCTACATATAGTAAAAGCTTATTATTTTAAAAAATCCAAGCTGAATGTGATCGAAAGAAATTTTTCATTTGTGTGTTTTAAAATAATGACTGGTAAATAGAGAGTTAAAGTTATCCATCCACCTATCTACCCACATGCATATACAAAATTTATAGAAGAGCAATATCTTTTGTTTAACATTTTTTTATACCTATTCCAACTGCAAATTAAAACTAATTACATATTTCCATATATGTTCTAGATAAGTATTTGTAGCTTACATGAAACCTAAAACTAGATCTAGCAATAGGCCAACTAAAGCCCCCATGAATAAATGACAAAAATTTTGATATAGTACCAAGAAGCTAGCTACTGACCACAAACTTTCAGAAAAACCTCACAGAAAATTCCAAACATTTTTCCTTCTTTGAACACTGTAAAAATAACACAAATTTGCATAAAACAATGTGAGAAAGCTACACAAAATACACCAAGGCCATAAGAAGACATGGCAATTTCCCTGACTGCAGTGAATCTCCCTGACAGCAAGGGAGCCAAGCTACTGCAGTCCCCTCCTTGATCCTGCCAACCTGTGACTTTTTTTAGAAAGCCAGAGACAAAAGGCAAGTCTCAATCCTGGAAATTATTCAATAGAAGCAAAATGCAAACCCACTCTCTTCACTATGCTAATTTAAAACATAAAATAAAAAGACTAGCAAATTAACTAAGGGAAGAGCATAGTAAAGACTTCTGCAGTTCATCTCTGAATTGTTTTTAAATGTTTAACAGCCATGAGTATTTAAGATGTACTGCATTTGTACTTTAAGAACCTAAGGAACACAGACAAGTAGGTTGGAGCTGTCTGCAAAAAACATAATGCAGGTCAGTATAAAATGTTTGAGTAGCTACTACAATAAAAGCTCTTACTAAGTACATTTTACAGAGAAAGCAGATACCACAAGAATAGCATGGCATTTCCAGTAATTAGAACACGAAGCATCTTCCCCTACCCCACTATTCAATTATGTGATTCTAAACAAAGAAAGCTGCTGGTGATCAAGGGATTAAAAAAAGGACATACCAAACTGAAAATAATGCAGGCACTTGGCTTTTTTTAAAAATACTGGCATGAGTATAAAGGCAGACTTCAAAAATGCATTAATATGAAAAGGCACAGAAGACAAACATTTCTATTTATAACAAAATGCTCTCAGTTACTTGAAACTATAGAAGCCCAGCTTTGTGAGTTGAGCTATTTTGCTTCTGCCATCTGGTCTGAAAGGGAGACATGAATATACCTTTCAGACTTTAATACATGGACAAGTAAAATACAAGCATGAAATAATTTACCCATAGCAAACAGAATCTGACTCAGCAGTTTGCATAACTCCAGAAATACAGTGACGGAACGTTAAATATAATTTGTACCTTGCATAATGCTGCTTTAACAGACAACTAGATTAAGAGCAAAACAACATATTTACAAATCCACTTTTAATTTTGACCACTATAAACAGCATGATAATTAATTAAAAATACATTTCTTGGTAGAATACTCATGGTGCAACTGCATTTAAATGCAAAGAGTTTCAAAAATTTTTATACTTAAAGTAGAAAATACACAATGGCTTGATTGAGGTTTTATTTGATATGTTACGGAAGGAAAAAAGGATCTGTACTCACAGTGTTTGAATTCAAATTTGCATGAAATACAGCTCCAGTAGGATACTTCAAATTACTGATAGGAAGCAAACTACTATTCCCCTTACCTAGATATATTGTTGAAGCTGAGAAAGAGACGCTGGAGACAGGGCAAAGTATCCACATCTTTCTAGAAAGAAAAGATAGGCATAAATTCAGCAGATGAAACTGGCTTTTGAGCCTCTTTACTTCGCCTGATGAAATGCTTTCATTTCTAAATGCCGTAACCTTGCTGCAACATTGATTTCTGTTCAACGTGCAGCTCCATCTCTCCCTAATGCAGACTGCAAGGGAGTGTTTCAGTGCAGATCCCACTCTGCAGAACACGCTGCATCACTTGCAAAGCAAATGATGTTAAAGAAAAGGAGTATACGGCTGCTGCTGCTGCTTTCTGAACAGGCTTTTGGGAAATAAGCCAAGGTGCTGTCTCAGCATTTAAGCTGCAGGATAAACATGCTTAAAAAAAAAAAAAAAAGCTTGCTGAAATAAGGTTTTTGAAGTGCAATACAGCAGTGCAATTAGCACTGCCAAACAGCAGTGAATCTCCAGTCAGAGAATGATCTGAAGGACTTTGTCACCTTTACAACCTTCACAATTAACATTTAGAAGGTATGAGTTTACAGAATAAGAAACTGTAAATTTAATATTGCCACAAAATGCCTTTGCAGAAAACCTCTAAATAGCAAATAGCTCAAATATTAGCAAGATGAAACATAGCAAGTAAGATCAAACTTCATTTATGAAATATAAATCCATATCAGACAGCACAGTCTGCAGGGATTCACAAGCCATTCAGACTGCACGCCTCACCCCTCAGTTCTGTCTGCATCTCCTTACCCTAACAACAGCCATACTCCAACTTAAAACCAGAGGGACACAAATCTGGGAAAGGGAAAGAAGCATCAGAGCTTAGGGTCTTGATTTTAGCCTACAACTCCTCCTCTCTTCAACAGATTTCTGACATGTCTACATAGCAGTCCAGATCAGGTCATTCCAAACAGGTAAACAAAGACAGGTAATCAAACCAACCCTGTAGTTCCTATTAATGAAACACTAAATCTAAGCTAACAAAGCTGCTGAGAGTCACTGCTGCGTACGACGAGCAGGGCTTATGTGATCAAGTCTGCAGTTGCAAAACTCCTGGTTCAGAACTGTTCTGAGTCCTCCCAGATCAGACCGTGGAAAGATTGAGTTCACAAGAGGGTTACATTTGGGTATCCCCTCTGTCCCCGAGGCTACTTGGTGTTGATGCCCAAAAGGGTGGGCACACGTGATACAGGTCGATACATGCGTGAAGACAGGCATTATAGGGTTGTGCTCAGTAATGCTTAAGCAGCCATGATTTCAACTAATCTCTGGGGAATACAAAGTAATTACCCCTCAAGACAAATTTCTGTAACTAGCATGATGTGTTGCTGTCTTGTAAAACATGTCGCAAGTCTCATACTGTGACAGGAAACACTAGATAGGATTGTTAAAAAAAAACCCAAAAAAACCTCCAGCTACTTCAGTTTGGATACAAAGTCTTATTGTGAGGTGGACAGAGGGCAGGAGTTCTTTCCTGAAAAAATGGTGAACACCTTGACCAGTCCTCCTTCAAGCTGCAGATGACAAAACCCAAAATTCTAAATTTTTAACACCTCAAAGCAAACAAGCACGTTAGTCTTTCAAAGAAAAATATATATCACCTTCCTAACAGAGACCCTAACTCACAACTGGATGGGAAATAAGTAGATATTTCATAACTCATGGTATGTATAGATCTGTGCCTTTGACACCAAAGACTCTTTGGAATCATTTATTCTGTTTGCTATTCTCCTGAATAGTCAGACTCTCTGAATACACTTCAATCCTGTAAGATGCTTCTGCTATAAATCAAGCCCCAGGACTGCCTCTGTAAATCCTACAGCTTTGAGTCAACTACAGTTTATTCTTACAAGAATAACTGGTTATGATTCAAGGATTTTCAGTCCGTAGTGAAAAGCTCAAAGACAAAGAACAGCCCCTAAACTGGTAGTCCAAGGCCAGTGCATTGTAAAGGATGATTGCAGATTTAATTCCTCAAACCAACTACAACCCAGTTGGTTAACTTTAGTTATTCAATACAGTAAACTGCAATGGGCAGAGGGCTCAGTATGGAATCTTACTTTGTTTGACAAATGAGATCATCATCTTGCCTACACAAGAGTAACACACTTAGGGCAGGTGGAAGAGAGGTATGTGAAAAATAAGGAAGGTTCATCCAAAAAATGCAAAGTTATTTAAATCAGATTAATTTTATTAATTATTTTTGAACAGCAAACTTTTCAAAATTGATTATTCCTTCGAATGAAAATCTAAACTCAAGTTTAAAAAGCAAGATTCATAATGAGCGTTGTCACAGTAACTGAGTAACTGAAGCACAGTAACCAAATTCTTTTCATGAGCTTAGGAGTGAATATTTTGCAGTTAAGTGCTACATCGTAACAATATCATGATTAAAAATGTCTCCTCCACCTGCACAGTCAATCATATGAACTTAAACTTCATCTTAAAGAAATACAGCCCCCCTCCCTCAGCTACTCAAGTGCTCCAGAAATTAACTATCTTGGATATTCTTTCCATAGAATTATATATTTCTTTCCATATTTCTGCATTTTTAGTAATTTCCTATTGCAGCAGAATCTGAATTTCCATGCGAAAGGAATGTAGCTTTAATTAAAAAAAAAAAAACAAATATAAGTAAAGAAACACATGCACACAGAAAAAGACAACACCTATCATTAACATAAGAAAAAAGATTTTATTTTAGGACCCATATTTACTTAGAGTTTTAGACAGTATAATGTGTCCAAAACTTAAACACAGAATTAGTGCCATACTTGCTAAAATTACCATTCAATGAAAAACAAAACAATGCACACTCACAAAATTGTATTTCATTAGAATTTAATCGGAGTAAAAACCCAAAAAGATACTGACAACAACAGTTAAAAAAGCCCCATAGGCCAACAAGCAAAATAAATATTTCCCTGAAGAGAACATCATCTTCTGAAACACTATATCTCTGCCAGGAAACACTAAAACATTGAGATACAGCACAGAGCCCAAGTCTGTAAGTTGCTAATTTAAATTTCATGCTGACTCTCCACTTGTGACAGCAGAAAGCAAGCAGAAAGTACAAGTTGCACCTGAGAGGACTGAAAAGGCAGAGGCTACAAGCAAAGAGAATTCTAGTTAACATCACTGACACAGGAGAAGGTACAGCGACAGAATCAGCAATGAGCAGAAATTTCTTATTTTTGAGATGTAAAAACAATTCCTATTTGGCAAATAGCAGAAACTGAAGAAAAGAAAGGCTCAGCAGCAACAGGAGACCAGGAACGAAAAGAACTGCAGGCCAGAAAAAGGTAGCTAAGTAAACTCTGTTTTATTTTAAAAAGCTCTTGTTTGAATAATCCACTTGCCAAACCTGAACTACAACTCAAATTGCCAAGTGAAAAGCTTAATTTTTAGAATATGAAGACTTAAAATGCTGGGTTAAAGCTTCCATTAGAAAACGCTACTCTTACGATCAATACCTGTTTTCTCTGCATTTGCCCCAGCAACATTCCTCAGTTGAAATTTAGGATGGTCTTATGGCTTAGCTAACCCACAGAAACAGAGTGGATTTGTTTCTAGAACATGAACTTGTATGGAAGAAGAGTATCTAAATTTGCATGTCAGAACCACAAAGCTTTTTCAGAATCTCTTCCCCGCCTCCCAAAGGAACATCATGAGCTTTCCAGATTTGAAACACTACAAGTCATCACAGAATCACAACATAGTTTGGGTTGGAAGAGACCTTTAAAGATCATCTAAGTCCAGTCTCCCTGATCACATTTAAAGAAAATAACACCAAAAGTGAATGCGTTCATTTCACCTTTATGTTGTAGAATTAAGTATTGCAGCAGAACAACATAAGCAACACAATATGGGGAAAAACAAGATCTCACAAATCTGAAACGCTGATGTGGTTTAAACACATAGTGCATTTTGTCAAAAACAAAGAAAAAGAAATGAAAAAGAAATAAGAGAAGGACAAGAGATTTGCTCCTTACTATAGCAGAGACTTGATTATGACGGAGGTTGAGCTCTGTGAGTGAATCCAATCCATTGAGGTTTTCTACAACAGTTAGGAGGTTTCTGGCAAGGTTTAACACTCTCAGTTCACTTAAATGACCGATGTTTTCTATTTTAGCAATCTGTCAGAGATATGATAAACATGCACACTGTGTTTTATATGGACATAATATACATATATATATATGTGGCACACATTTTTTAAAAGTATACATGAACTATCAACTTCATACAATAGTGTACCTGTGTTTCTCTAAACCATGATACTCATTTCAAATTACTGAAAGCAAGCTACAGTCTGCTAGAGATCCAGAACAAGTATTTACCCACATATTTCTTGCCATCCTGCAGTAAAACTCAGTCAACATTTCCTTCTATCCCTTCAGGTTACTTCAGCTGTGCTGCTCTGAATCAGCAACCTTGAAGACACATAAAACCAAGACAACACTGATGGTATCATGGTATGCCAAAAAGGGGAAATTTTGTGCATGGTTGAGCCTTAATTCTCCTGCAAAGACACTCAACTATCTTCCTGGGATTAGAAAATAGAGGGATCTAATAAAGACTGAACTACAGTAAATAGGCAGCTGTCAGATGCTGGCTTTTATACTTAATACCCTACTTTAAAGACTCAGGTGATAATGACAAAGCAAAAAAAAAAAGTAATAAAAAGAGCAATAATAGCTAATGATTCTTAATTTTAGTTTTTAGTTATAGAAATACCATAGTCTTTTAGGGAGGCATTGATTATTGCTCTGCTGATGCAGTATGGGTTAATTTCCTGCTGTTAATATTTCCCAGTGATCCACACAAAGCACTCTATCCAGATAATTATTTCTCATGGCAGTGTGGGATCTGTCCTCCAGCACCTATGCAGAATTTATGCCTGACTTGCACGCAGGGAGAAGAAGGACAGCCACTGCACAAGGGACATGCCTGTGGTACTCTTAGTGAAACCCACGCTGGGTGGCAGAAAGAAGACAGCAGGTTTTCCCATGGAAAATCCTTCAGCAGCCACAAAGTTTTGGCAGTGCAAAGAGCCACCAACATGTATAATTCCCTGTCAGTTAGAATCAGCATCTGCTGTACCACTGTAAGCCCCTTTAGCACCCAGTGCCCAGGCACACCGTCACTCCTCCAAGAGGCCAACAGCACCAAGGTGCAGAGCAGTAAAACAGTGCCTGGTGTCACACACCTTCCCACAGACACACAGCTTCCTGCTGCTGTACACCAGTGCAAGTCTGGCCGTGCCAGTTTGCAGAAAGTGTCTAGCAGCCCCTGAAACAGAAGAGGTAAGGTAGCCATTATTTAACAGTTTGAGAATGTCCCATTTTGTTGGTCATTTCCATATATCCATACATGTATATGTGTACATGTAAGTCTGTGACTGGAATATGCTGCTATAATAAATATTTCAGCAATTTCTCAATTCAAAAGCATACAAAAGTAGACAGCAAGACCAAAATTAAATAACATCTTATACCTCCTCGTGATTCAACTGCTAATCAAACCATCCATTTGCGTATTTTATACAAAAATATTACAGCAAGAGGAACAGAAAATACCACTATTTAGTAGAATATGTTTAGACAAAGAGACTTGTAAAAGCAACCCTGTCCTAGGTTAAAAATAGGTTTATTCTATCACCATCTCCACAACCGTTAAAACAGCTGTTAAACTGTTAAACTGTTAAAACACTGTTATCTCCTGCTATCCGGGGGCCTATTATCTCTGCTCATGGGCCATTAAGAACTCACCACATGACTCATGAGTCATCTCAATCCCATTGTAAGAGGCTCCACCCAAGGGGGAGGAGCCAAGCATTTCCACCTGAATATAAACTGGACTCTGGGACTGTACAGGACCAGCTAGCTCTTGCTCCTGGATATCCAGAGGACAAGAGTTTTCACTGGACCATCAGGATTCTTTCCTTCTACCTGATCAGCGCTTCAGAGGACCATTTTCATCTGGACTGCTACCACCACTCTGAACAGGGTGTCAGGTCGTATTCTGACTCTGTCAGTGGGTACTGTTGTTGTCTATATTAATAAAGAACTGTTATTCTTTTTCCTCATATCATTGCCTAAAAGCTCCTCAATTTCAGAATTATACTCCTGTCTTTTCAAACCAAGACAAACCCCAAGAGCAGACAGTTGGCATGAAGAGCACAGACCTCTGCTGATGTCTGCCCAGCTAGAATGCCACAGTCTAGAATATTAATCTCGGTATTTCAGTGCTATTGCAAAGATAATGATTTCATCAGCAACATATAGAGATACTCTTCACCACTTTGCTAAGCTTTAAGATTAGCTCTACTGAATTGCCTATTTCAATTATGCATGCACCCATGAAGGTACACCAGCTTTTCATATGGACCACAAGGTAAGAAATAATACAAGCTATTATCACTTCTCTTTGGATGTTTCAAGTAATACTTCGATAATACCAAAAAGAAATCAGTACACAAGTCAAAGTCTGCTTGTAAACACTGAACAAAAACATTACTTATTTTCTCATTTGCTTGTATCTTTGAATACCTCTCTGTGAAATAGGATTCAGAAAAAGGTTATTATGCACCAAATAATCACCCATCAATAATGAAATTGCACAAATGAAGGTTGCATCTTTCAAAAAAAAATCTGAGATGATTGAAAAGAAGTTCATGCATGAAAAAAAATCAGCTTGCATAATTTTACTTATGTCTTGAACTTCTGGAAAGAAAAATGATTCACAGAATTAAACAGAACACGGGAAATTACTCCAGTGACATTTTCTATTTAAAGCATTCTAGAATAAAATTCATGTGTAGGGTCCCTGAATGATGCAATACTATGTGTCTATATTACTGTGTTAATAATAGTTAATCTGGTGTGTTTCCAATACTTCGTCTATAACTTGTACACAGGATTTAATAGTTCAGTGTTCATCTGGGATCACTGGTAACATATAAGAGATACTGTACATAATTAACAATGCTCAATGATTACTGTCCTTTTGCTGAACACCACTGAGATAAGTCTGGCTCCAGCTCCTCTGATCTGTTGTTTAAATTGCTACATTCTTGAACATGGGAAACCATATTTTGAAATTTTCAAAGCCAATTACATTGTTGAAGTCTGTTCTTCAGAAATTTACAATGTAGAAGAAATACCTTTTAAGATAGACTACAAGGCTGCCAAAAATAAAAATCCCACAAATTTAAGTAGTTAAAGGAGCTCCCTTATTCAGTGTTATATAAGCAAACAACAACCAAACCCAGCCTTCAAAACAAGGCACTAGTCCACCAAGATGTATCCCAAACACAGCATTTCTTCCCTTTCTCATTTCTTCATTAAGCCGTCAAAAATACTATGGATGGCAGATTGGTGTTTTAAATTTTTAATTCCCCAAAGACAGTGAAAAAAAAGAACTTAAACAGGAAAACTTGCTTATCTTTGAACTAGAAAGGAAGAGAAAGATCATTTATTTATGGAAGATAAGTTCATAGTCTTTATTTGGTCTTCACATGAAAAATACACTAAACCTACAAAAAAGGAAATAATTGACTACATTTCCTAACATTTGTGCCCTTCACACCTACATTTATAGTGAAAACATTTTGAAAACCAAAATAACTTACTAAACTCCAAGATTTAATGTCAGTTCCTGACACAGGGTAATTTGTTACGTTCTCTGGATCAAAGTAAGCCTATCATCATGAAGATGATCTAGCAACAACCAGCTGGGTACTGTGCTCAAAACTCCTAGTAAAGTTGTACTTAAGGTAAAGAGAGTTATACAGATACTTGAAGACAAAAAAAAGTCAGACCTACATCACAATCACTTGTAAGAACTGTGCAAGATGTGTTTCATTTCCATTAGTGATTCCTTCATTTGTGCTGTGAAAGTGTGCTGAGTGTCACAGCTGCATCTTTAGCCTGCAAATATTTTTATCAAAAACATAACCCCTCACCAAATTTCCAACAGCAATACAAAAAGGATTATAATCACACCAACACTTGTGAATGAATATGTTTGGAGATGGCCAACACTCCAAGGGCAATGCCATCACCTGGTCCTAGACTGCCTCTGCCACTGTACAATGTGCACATTGTTCGACTAATGGGATTCAAAGCAGCCACAAGTTTATTGCATTACTTACAACAGTAAATCCCTACAGTGCTAACTTGTCTTTTTCTTCTCTTTTACATAGATGTAGGGAATCTGGTTTTGTCAGGCCACCAACAGTAGAAACAGCAATCAATTTAACGTAAAAATTTTATAGCAGCTCTGAGACTGTGTTACTTTAACTACACCACAACTGCTTGTGGTAGGGTACTGTTGGGTAGGTGTGAGTGCCATTATACTCAGCTGACTCAGCATTTTAGTCGCTGTAACCTTCCTGAAGTACAATGCTGCAAATACAAGAGACTGGTACAAAGATTAAACATCATGACACCTTTTATTAATTTACTGATTGCTGTGACCTCAAGAGTTGCAAAACTCACCACCAGTTCCCTTTCATGAAACAATACTTTGGTAAAAGACACAGCAAATACATGATGTCTACACAACAAACATAAGCAATTTAAGTTATTGTACTGTACCTGATTTCCATGAAGATCTAAAACATCAAGGTTTTTCAGGTTCTCCAGATTTGAGATCTTCTTTATTCTGCAAGATTTCAATTATGACAAATTATTTTTAATATTAGATTAAAATTATATTTCATTTTCCAGCCAATACAAAATTCAGCCTTTTTTTTCCTGACTACCAAGAGTAACAGAAAAATAACAAAATTTTGAACCATGAAAAAATTGATAGACGAGTATGCCTTTAAGACTATCACGTTCCTACTGACTGTCAATAATTCAATAGCAGCAGTATTTACGTGGCTCTTCTAGAAAGAAAAGGATGAAATACTTGCTCCCCTAGAAAACAAAGTCAACAACTTCATTGTCTTAAAGCTTCTCTGTCTTGTCATATTTTGTTAGATTCCAACCCCAGGCTATTACACACCCAACAGAATCATCTACTGGCTGATGACACTAAACACGTGTATTAAGCATTTGCTTTGAGAGTAATCAAGGATCACACACAGATCAAGCTGAAAACAAGTTGGTAACAACTCTGTCTGACGTGTAACGCTCACTCACGTGTAGGCCAAGTCCTAACTACCTCAACACCATACTTCTCAGGTAAACTGCACTCACAGTGGTTATAAGGAAAATAATTCCTCAAAGCACTTTAAAATTGTAGTTCCTATGCCCCAGTATTTTACTATAAACAAAACTGATTTCTACAGGTGAGATTTTTAATACAAAAGCTCTTAGCTCTAGTAACATACTGCAGTATTGAAACTTGTCAGTTTTGAAAACAGGCTGAATTAGGAGGTACATTCTTTCTAATCTGCACATAACTGAATTCCAGCTACCAGTTCTACTGAGAATAAGAAAATAAGGAAAATTAACAAAGTCAGAGCACGACCCTTAGATGTGCGAGCAACTCCACAGATACATGTATTAAATTATTAAAATTAAAGGCTACAGGACTAGAAGCAATAAATAAGCAATAAAATCCGTGACTCATCTGTCTGGTATTTTTCCCAGCTAAATATATCAGGCAGAAGTACTTTTTATAGGTTATAAATAATCAATGAATACTACATTTGATCTGAAAAGACATTTCACCACATGCCACACAAATCTAAGAACACATATTTAATAATCGATCAGAATAGAAGATTACATGGAAACATGTGAAGTACTTTGGAAATGTTGCTTAAATTTACTAAGAAAGGAAGTTTTGAAGAACACGACACACAAAATCTGTGTGCTTCTTCAGTGGGATCCCTGACACTTAGCTACTCTTAGGGCTGGTCTCACTGGTATGACAGCAACATCACAAACTGAAAACTGTAAGTAACAGTAACAATGGGAAATCACAGTTGTTACACCATAGGAGGTAGTGTGCCTTAGTTTTATAATTTTTACCTGTTCTTTCCCAACAGAAGGACTCTCAGGGATCTCAAAGTAGAAACCCCACTTATCTCTTCAATCTGATTATCATATAAATCTAAGAAAACAAGATGATGAAGATTAGAAATATTTTGGATACGAGTTATAAAGTTGTGCTGGAAATTCAAAAGACGAAGATGATCTTCCCCATCAATAATTGGGCACACTGTTAGTTTTTGCCTGGAAGAAAAAAGGAAAAACAGAACACACAAGTAAGTAGCAAATCAGTACTCCACCTTCTGCTCACCCACTCTGACTGAACAGAGAAAAGTGTATTATCTTGGTTAAGGTAACATTAATTAGGTTTGCTAATTAAATTCTGTAGATAAAGCAATAACTCCTATCTATTAAAAAATTAGCCTGAAAACATAGCAGAAATATTTCCAAAATTTTCTAAACACCCCTCCTCTCAGAGATTTGCTTGTTACATGGAAACTACGTGGAAGCTTTGTGTTGTGACCACACTAAAACTCCAACAGATGTGGGCTCACAATTAGTTTTTCTTCAGCTATCACATGAACAGCCTGTTCAGATCAGAAATCTGCCTGCCGTACGGATATATTCATCACAAGGGCACTCACACAGAATTTCTCCACGGCACACAGTTCTTCTCTCAAAAACACACACACACACACAAAACCCAACAACCCAAGCCCACCACTGGCTGCAGCCATTAGTGGGGCACTGGTCACTCTGGTCATTTTAGACCGGGGGGCTGAGGCTCTGGCGCGTAAGCTCTGTCACCCTCTCACCTTTCCAGGGTAAGTCTATCAGAGTTCAGTATTTTTTCCTCAGCAGTACGTTGCAATACAGGAAATGTTATTGATGAACTGCTCCCAAAATTCGTGTTATCTATTGGAAAATCATACAGAGAATATATTAACTACTTCTCTGTAAATGCATGTCATGAACTACAGGTGATAAAAGTAAATTTTTTTTTCTTATAAAAAGTAAAGCATGAAAGTGCTTTTTGCCTCCATTCAGTACTATAATTTTTCAATTTTCTTTCCTGGTATTATTTGTTTACAACTAAATCCCTCTACATCCTCTTTCCAATGTACATCCATTTCTTTACTTTGAGGTTTTTTTCAATTTGTTGTAAGTAGATATTTTGTAAATGCCTTTATTTTGATTAGAACTACCCAATGATATTTTAACATACGATTGTAAAATTGTTTCACAATTTCAGTATCTGAACTTAAAGAAGATATTACCCAACTTAAGACTAATTTAAAGACACAAATCAAATAGATGTTGATAGGAATAGAAAATAAAGCACCAAAATATTGAAACAGCCCCACTGAACCACAAACAAATGCAAAGTCTTTCAAAGGTAAGTGCACACAATACCTATTGATCATTGGTATTTCACTCCATTATCAAGAAAAAAGCAGCCCTTTAAAACATATTTATAAAGCTATCCATCCTTACGCATTTCATTAATATAAGAAGAAAAAAGGGAAGATGTCTAAAAGTACCTGCAAAATTAATCAACAAATGTGTTCTGTGAGCTTTGGCTTATTTGGAAAATGATCCACTGAAAAATATTGGTAAAAAATAGATCATTGTGCATGCACACTACCACAAAATATAGGCCCGACTTCGGTGTGCTTGCCCTTTATTTCCCCCTTCCTTCAAATAAATCAAATATGTTACAAGGAAAAACATCAATTCTTTAATAAAAAAGACAACTGTTTTACTACTATAGCAAGTGAGTCCATCGTTGTCTGAAATATACTATCAGGTATCTGTTCAAGTAAAACAACTGGTCAGTCAATTTCGAATCTTCTCAGTGCTACTCTTGAATTTTATCATTAGCTACTCTAACAACACTCTTTACACATCCTTCAAAATCAAAACTGTTATAAAAACAGAAAAAAATTAAAAGTCTTACTTTAGTTGTGTCGCAGGTTTTTAATCCAATAAACATAAGACTAGAAACCTAAAAATCAGTCTGAAACATGACCGGATGGCAGTAAAGTGACTTTTCTTTTTCTACTGTCATCCTTCTGAAGATGTGTAAAGGATCCCTATTGCTACTCTTTCATTAAAGAAAGATTTATATAAAGCCTTCATTTAAATGCCTGTATTATATTTTTGAAAAAAATTTCTAGTGGTTTTCTGACAATGGTCTACTAACCTCTCTTAACACCCAAAGGCAGCACTAGGAAACACCTCTAGTAAGGCACCCAGTAAAAGAGAGAGAGACTAATGAGATGTTTCCATTGTCACCTGAAGCATGTGAACTAAAAATGTGGCTGCTTTGTCGAGGTCTTGCTTTTGTAGGTCTGGGAATAGAAGTCTCCCCAAGTCCTGATAAAGAACCTGTACTCTGCTTCAAGTCCGAACCAGAAAGTTCTGACAGACTGGATGGTACGGGGGGATACAGCTGCTTATTACGTACAAAGGACTTAATAATCTTTGGTTTCCTGCGCAGGGAACAAAACCAAACTGCAGACTTACATGTACTCCATAAGTTGCATAATATCCCTAAAAGTCAACCCATTCTGAATGGCTGCTAGCCTTCATTTTTTACCAAAATGAATTAAGAGTCACCATGATGACTAAATTGATCTACTCACACCAACCACAGGCAAGCAGCAGCAACATGTCAAGCAGTGTTGTTTCAAGTCTCTTCCAGTCCTCACCACAGTTAGCAGTGGTACCACCAATACCTTGCTTTGCAAAGTCAAGAGCATGCAAGCACAATAGAAAAGCTCTCTCTTAATATCACTGTTCTAAATTAGAAACTAATTTTGTCTAAATATATTAAAATGTTAAACATCCAGTAAATTGTTACATTAGAGAATGGTGTGAATATTGAGGGAATGTACAGTAGGGCACTTGATAGGTTGCGGCTTTGAAGGTAGAAGAAAAAATGCTCTTCCATGAGGGGGAAAATAAAAGGATGAAAAAAGCCAGGCAGTAGGACAGTGGGTTCAGGACACGATGCAACAGTAATTACATTGAATTACCATAGCCAAGTAGGAAACACTGTCACTCTTACATTTTCTAATCATGATACAATCCTTCTTTACTTTTGAAATAATAAAAGAGATACAAAAGACAAACTAAATCCTATCGAATATTACCTTGCCTTCCTGAGTAGTTTTTTTCCAGATCATGCTGCAGAAGTCTATTGTGGAAAGATGACTGTTCCTTATTTATCCTGAATTCAAACTGTAACACAGTATTATAGACAAATGTTAGCGTTTTCCAATGCAAATAATGTCTTTACACAGACAAACACAACCTTAGTAATAACCGCAGTTTTCAGGAATTTCTACAAATGCTTTGAAAGAAACAGAAGAAATAATTTCTCCAATAAAATGTGTGTTAATTCTTTTAAGACACTACAACTAAAAAGCTTCCCTGTTGGAAACCAAAATGAAAATATGGAAGTTACCAGCACATTCACATGCAGTTGACTGAATAAATAAAAAACAAACCCCACTCTGTAGGGAATATTGCAATTACAGGAGAGAGATGCAGATGGAACAACAAGGAATCATATGTATATATATTAAGCTTATGGCAGTCTATAGTACAACCACATGTTTTTATTTTACGTGTCTTTACTAGGATGAAATGATTTAACAAAATACAATCAGATACACTAGATACTATAAGTCAACAGATGAGTACTGAAAAGGTAATTCCTATTTGAAAGCATACAAATTTGTCTGTATCATACAACTACATTAGTTAATACAACTATCCAAGAAAAGGTAATAATTACTGGTTTGGTTTTCTCTGGGATTGATGAGGTCTGGATGACCAGCTGGAGACCACAATTATTAACCTGTGAGTCGGAAGAAAATTAAATTAAATGCCACATTTCTCAAAAATATCAATACAATTGCTGATTGCAATATTGATATTGCATATCAATACAATTGCTTTTTGAACAATAAAGCTATTTTCAACAGCAAAATCTGCCACTAAAGGAACTATTTTGCAAAATATTATGAAGAATACATCACAGCTCTAAGTAACACTAAATTTTTGGTTTAAAAAAATCACACTGGTTTTAGTTTGAAAAATACACTGAAAGCATGACTTCCATGGGGATACAACTCTCATTATGAAGAAAACAAGTGTTGACATTTAAATGTGCCTTGTATTTTCAAAAGGCAGAACATGCTGGACTTATAGCTGGATTTATGTGTGAAAACCGAAACGTCTCACAGGAACACTGAACCAAACGGCTCATGCATGCACCTCCCAGCGCAGCACGAATGATGCCGGCGGAGCTGCCGCCCGCCCGGCACCCCCAGCCCCGGCAGCACCTACCGCTGCGGGCGCGGCCCGCGGGCCTCGGTCGCTGCGGCCCTTGCTGGGCACCATGGCCCGCTGCCCCACGGCCCCGCACGGCCCCGCANATGGATGGATGGATGGATGGATGGATGGATGGATGGATGGATGGATGGATGTGGCGCTCTGCAGTCGTCCCGCTGTGCCCGGTGTCACTCCCACCCCGCCGCCCCACAGCAAAAAGACGCTATTATGATTGTATTTTTCTGAATTCTACAAGCAAGTGGCTGTGTGTGAAAACCCGTGACAGGGCGAGAAGCTGGACGGTTCCTGTCATGCCTCAGGAAGTTGCTTTCTGTGGGCACAGACTGGTCACAAAATGTGACGATCGCTGAGGTGACAATCAACCTGTGCCAGCTCCTGGCGCTGATGCCTCAGGAGCTCCACTGATGCATAGCGGGATGCTTTTAAATACACACATCAAGAAATTAGTGGTTAGAGAAGCAACGGTGTGGCTGTCAGTGCAAGGAAGGGCTGTGAATTGCCTCATGGTGTCTTCCCCAAACAGAATCACGGAATCCTCAGGGTTGGAAGAGACCTTTAAGACCATCAAGTCCAAATGTCAACCAAGCACTGCCACCGTAACCCCTAAACTACGAAGTACATGACCCAGCACCGAACCAGATGCTCTTAAACACCTCCCTGGGCAACCTATTCCAATGCCTGGCCATACAAACAAATAAATATTCCAGGTTTAGCTTTTTGTATTGTCATTTTAGTTTCCATCTGCTGACAGGCTGACAGAAGAATAATGTAGTTACAGCATATTTTGTGAGAAATGCAAAACATGTTGTTTTTTCTTGTTCGGTTTGCTGGTTTTGGGGGGGAGGGGGGGTTTATGGTATGTAGACAATGCTGTACCTACAATAAATGCACCATAAGAAATCTGTGCAGATCTTGGTCGTGCAGTTGAGGTTCATGGGTTTATGATGTTTATTGTGTACCAGTGATCCATGGGTTTCCCTCTAAGGGACTTGTCTACATTAATTCATTTAGTTTTAAGTTCTGCTATGTTTACAAATACTGCTTTATCTCTACTGGAAGTTAAGCGTTATAGAGCACTGTTATATGAAAAGGGAGATAAAACAAACCAAACAAACCCAAAAAAACATTAGTCTGGTAATTTCAATGGAGATCTAATCAACACAGTGTTTGAAATGACATCAGTCTTCATCTGGCCAAAGGCCAGTTCTGTGCTGTGACCACTGGTAGAACAAATAAATGCATCTAGTGTCCTTTTCTATAAAATCAAATTCCCTTAACCTTGACAGAAGGATACATCAGATAAACTGAAAGGTCTCTCTCAAACATCATTTGGGTTAGCTGTAGTACAAAATAGTTCTTTGTTCATCCTCCTGACCTTGTTCTTGCCCAGGGAGGCAAACAACTTCCATGAAGTCATACAAAATCTGACCCGCAGTCCCTGTCCATATTCTCACCTAGAATGTGTAATTTGTGTTTGTATTTCTGCATCCACTGAAATAAACAGCAAAGTGATGCCCTACCCAAGACATATTACAGAATGTTCCATTAGCAGAGAACTAGAGATTTGGTTAGCGATGCCTGTAAGCATATTTCATTAACAAAATACTTTATTGCTTAAGGCACATTTAAAAATCAGCCAAAGCCTGAGTTAGGGCAGTCTCAGAATGTGTTCATGCCAGCAAACCTGACTCATGAGGACTGTTTGCCACAGTGATGAGAAGAACTGGCCCTGAGTGCAGTCTCACTTTTTGTCCATCCAAATTTTTAAGAAGAAAATACTGAAGCAATGCAGACAAAAACAAGGATGCCACAAACGAAGTTGTGACTTAAAGATAATTTAGCAGTTTGGGTCCAGACAGTATCGGAAAAAAAGATCTTCCTTGAGTGATGGATGAATATTTACCTACTAAATTGAAAAGCTTTTGATTCTAATATTTAGCACATGAATGTTAATTTCACTTTAGTAGCTGAGACAGTTGACTGAAATACAGCGCAATAGTCTTACGTTCAAAATAATCACTGCCTAAGTGTTTCAGAAAAAGGGCCTCTATTTTAATTAGTTCTTAAGGGGGAATGTTTTTATGCTGTGTAAATGCCATGCAGAACTATAGAGGAGATTCCTCTGCAAAACCAACATGTATCCAATCATGTCCTTATTCACTCGTGTATCTTATTTCCAAATCTCACCGTCGGCATTTAAACCACACTTACCCCAGCGAAACCTTTCTGACTTTCTTAAAACCCAGCGCTCTGGTCAGGGAGCAGCGGCGCAGCCCCAAGGCTGCACCAGCAGAAGAGAAGCTGAGACGCTGCTTTCCGGTGAGAAGCCCGTTGTTTTCTGATGAAACAAAAGCGGTCCCTATTCAGCCGTCAAGGAGAAGGGCTCTTCAGCCGCCCGGCTGGCCCGGGGGCGGCACGGCTGGAGAAGGGTCGGACCCTCCCGCTGCCGTGCGGGCGCGCCGGGGGAGTGGGGCTGGGAGCGCCGCCCCAGCGGGAGGGGACACGGGGGGACAGAAGGGGAGGCGGCCGGGCGGCTGTCGCAACCCGGGCATCGCTGGTGTCGCGGCGGGCAGAGCCCGGCCGAGGAACGCCATGGCCCNGGAGGACGAGGAGGAGGAGGGGGGCGGCGGAGTGCCGTACCCCAGCTGCAGCGAGGAGGACTCGGGGCGGTGCGGGCGCTCCAGGTGAGCCCTGGGCACGGGGCCCGGCGGCGGGGCCGCTGTGCGGGAGGAGCTGTGCGGGGCGAGCAGCGGGGCCGCCGCGGACACCCCTGCAACGGAGCGGGCCCGGCTGATGCAACGCCGAGGGGCGGGTGGGAGACGCTGGAAACCCTCCAGCGGGGACACCCGGCGGCCGGGACGGAGCTGCCCGCCGCACCGATGGCTCCGCCCGCGAGGCGCCCCACCCGCCCCCGACGGGACTGCCGGGCCCGGGCCCGAGGCTCCCCCACAGCGGGAGGCGCCGGGCTCTCATGCCCCCGACATTTCCAATTCCCTGCCTTTTACAGAAAGAGTTTGGGGGTTAGCTGTAGCTGTGTGTTGGAGTTTTGTTTTGGGGTTTGATGTTTTGGGTTTTTTCCTCTTTTTGCCCGCTTGGCTTGGTGGCCTGAAATAGTTTTGATGCCTACTAGAATCTCCTAGTTGTAAAAGGAACATCCAGGATTTTTGTGCCAGCAAACTGCAGAGAGGAAAAGCTCTACTAGTTGTAGCTCATCCCGTGGTTTGTACTAAAGCTGCAGATGGAGTCATAAATTGTCACATAAAGATTTAGGTACAGTAGCAAGAAATCCAGTATTCTGTTTGAACATTTATTGTTTCTAATTGATTTTCTAACTTCATACCTAGCATTGACTCAGAATGAACTGCAATGTATTATTTTAAATTACAGAGGAGTAGTAGGGGAGTGAGAAATTTTCTGTAGCTACCAAAATGTCAACTATGGACTACAGAAACAGGAGTTGAACATAGCTAGGCACAGTTAAGGTCTTTAAACTGAGTCAGCTTAGTTATTCCACCATCATATGTGACTGTTGTATTTTTATAAATATGTACAGCAGTCTACAGTATTGCATTACAATTACTGATTTCTTAAATTCAGGATATTTGTTACATTTGTTATATGATAGTATTACTTGTGAAGAGCTTCTAGCCCTGGCCTAGACTAGAAAGAAAAAAAGTGGTTATTTTTTCAAGCTTTGAAAGACAATAGCTACTCTTAAATGTCACTTATTTAATGCTCTGCAGTAGGTGCTGTCTTCAGAAATGTTTGCTGACAGTGTTGATGTATATTCAGCTCTTGTGGAGGTTGCTGTTTTGTAAATGGCCTCTTCCTGATCCAGGAAAGGCCAGAGATATTGCCATGGGGAGAACGCTAAAGACTCCACATCAAAAGTAG
Organism: Melanocharis versteri; assembly: GCA_013397845.1. Classification (NCBI taxonomy): domain Eukaryota; kingdom Metazoa; phylum Chordata; class Aves; order Passeriformes; family Melanocharitidae; genus Melanocharis; species Melanocharis versteri. Next base: position 8,624 of record VZTG01009834.1, on the reverse strand, counting down.
GTGAATGGAGTTTACACATGTTTCTGCCATTTACGTATAACATTACCTAAGGATTTACTTTTTGGGAATCCAGCATCTGATAGGAAATTATTTACAAACATTTGGAAAATTATTAGGGATGATCTAAAACTGCTGGGAATGAGCCATCTCACTCTCCAGCTGAAGCTTGCAGACAATTTTCCATCAGTTGGCACCCAGTACTGTATTTTTGTTTTTGTTGACAAACGTGAACTGCCCTTGAGTGATTGTACTCTTGGAACTTATAAATTAGATTGCCACATAGTGCTTATTAATACAATACTTTATTCATTTGGAGACTCAGCTAAAAATTTTCAGAAGGTTAGATGCTATCCAAACATTTTAATGTATTATTTGTGAGTCTTGATAGTTAAAATTCCGAATCTGCTCTCTCTGTAGATATGTTTAGTTTCTTGTGTGACTAATGGCCAGATGAGTCACTATGTTAAAAGATTGTTTTTCATTCTGTTTTACAAGCATATCATCACAAAGCTCTGAATAAAAAAAATTAAGTTGTGAATAACTACTAGGGTTTGGTTCTTTGTCAGTGTTGACTGAAATTATTTATCAACTACTTTTGTAATACAGTTGATACCCTAGAGGTGCTACCAGTTGATCATTATAATGAATTAATATGGAGCTAGTTACAAATTTCTGCATTTATTGTAGGTGCTATTTCCATACAGCATTTAGTGAAGGCTATTGTAAGAACCCATGAGATTTTGTAAAAGCTGACTTGTCTGCCAAACGTAGAAATAGTGTGTAGGTCAAACAGTGACCAATATTTGAGAGGTGAAATGAGGCCTATTTTGGCCTGATTCGGTGTGTTAACTGAATAGTAGGGTAGGGATAGTGCTGATATCTGCAAACATGCAATTCGTTTTTGTTTTTGTCCAAAGAGCAGTGACCCCTTTTGTTTCCATGCAAACACCTGCAAATATCTATGCTAATAAATCCCTAAAACAACTGTAAGCCCCATCCTGAACTGAAGGCAAGCTTTTCCTAGCAGAGTGTGGATATGTAAAAAGGCTGAAATGTTTCAAGTTTCTTGTGCCCAGACTAATTCTGAATCGGTAGTAAATGAAGTAGTGGGAAGGAAGTATCATGAATGAAAAATAAACACCAGTGTTTTTTTCTTCCTTCTGAAACCAGCACCCACAGCTGGGCATTAGATATTTTTTACCATCCTAATCATAACTTCATCTATTATCCTCCACTTCTGGCTTTGCCAAGTAACATAAATTCTTTGTCTTGCTCTCTCATTCTTGTCATTCCTTTGAGCTGTACCCTATTAAAGGCTAGGGAGATTTTTAGCAGGGAGACTTCTGGGATTGTGTAAGTGAATATCCACATACATCTGATGTGTTGCCCTATCACCAGAAGAACCATAACAACTAAATGTACTGTAAGCTTCAAAAAGCCAGGTCCCAGAGAACTGTAACGTGTCCCAGCTGTGGGCACAGTTCCTGTGCAGAGCCCACTGACCTAAGCACTGCCAGAGTGCAGCACGGCCGCAGCACTGCAGTCACTGCCTCCATCTCCCCAGGACAGAACTGTCCGGGGCAGGGGAGCCGGCAGGCTGCATCCTCTCTGCCAGACAGGCCTCACAGGACTCTGGTGTGATACCTGCTCCTTTTCCTAAGGATTTCAAAGCCTGCAAAAGCCACTTAAGACAATTTTGGGGAAATGCATGGCTCCTTCTTTTAATTGCTAACGTACCTGGGAGACCAAACTAATACATGATTTATGGGGTACTTAGTGGATGTTTTTTTTTTTTAACAGAAACTTTCATGATGGTCCCACAACAAAACTAGACCACTAACAGCTTGAAAAAATGACTCTGACTTAAGATAGACTTATCCATTATAGTCATCTGTAAATGGAAAATTCTATTTCAGCAACAAACATGTTGCTGTAACTACACGTGGCAAGACATTTATCTCGAATCCATGGCTGCAGTATTTTTTGAGGAATAGGATGCTCCACAGTGCTCCATTTTGCCCGGGTACCCAGACAATACGATGGGAGGTAAAGAGAAGAAATGAGAATGACTTCTTAGGAGCCTGCATGTGTGCATATAAACCTGTTCCTGAGGTACATGAGCTGGCAGGTTTAGCCCCTCTGGTAAACTGCTAGTTATGTTACTCTGTCACCCTGGAAGTGACCTGTAAAACGTCCTGTCAGTCCTTCTTACTCTCTGGATATCAGCTCCTGCATTCATGTAGTGAAGAGGCTTAAGAAATCATGACTGCATCAAGTTGGAATATTCATTCTCTGGGATGTGACACTACTCACAAAGCACATAAAGGTCAGGCCTATGTTTAATAGCTTCATACTGAAAAATATAACACTGTCACTTGAGGAACTTTGTATAGTACCAAGTGCCAGTGCACCTTCATTTCATGTTTTGGTGGAGGATTTGAGTTGGCAGCGTTTTCAAGCCATTAGTGTAGATGTCTCATTGTTCTGCACTCAGATCAGCTTTCGGAATGAGCTCAGGAACTTGACTCCTTATGCTGACTGGAAAGCTTCATCCTCTGAGCTAGCCTGCTGGCTCAGCTGGGTAGGTGATACCTGTCCAGCACCCACATCTAAAGTCAGTTGGAACCAGCATAATGGTTATGCCCTTTCATTTCGAAAGGCTATTTGAATCCACTAATAGAAGATAAAGATCTGTTGATAAAAAGATTTAACTGTTTTCCAGTGGTGGGGAAAATGATGATGACTCTGACCAGAACTGGAAACCGCCAGAAAATGACCTGATCCAGAAGTTAATAGCACAGATTGAATATTACTTCTCAGATGAGAACCTTGAGAAAGATGCCTTCCTTCTGAAGCATGTGAGAAGAAATAAGATGGGCTATGTCAGCGTTAAACTCCTCACTTCATTTAAGAAGGTAAGTTAACTTCTTAAGACTTGAAGTGTCTCATGCAAGCCTGATGAATCTAAAAAACAGTAGAAGAAATTGAAGTAACATTTTATACAGGCAACTTTACAGTCTCTATCTGCCTGGTTTTGCTAGGATGGTTAGGTTTGTACTCATCCAGAACTTTAACTGCTGAACTCGTAGATGATTGGCTGGGTAAATCATTGGCTTAAGAGTATGTATGCTTTTAAATTATCATTCTTAGAGACAGGAGGACATTAGATAAAATTAATTTCCATGGCAACTACTCATGAATGGCTGGGTAGTCCTGGTAAAGTTATGTTCCTGTCTGAGAAGGGACAGTAAATTTGACCTTTGGACAAACAACCAAAAATGTAGAATAGTAAAAAGTACCTGATAACTGAAGTCCCTTAAACTTGAAGTGAGTTTTATTATCTTTTTTTTTCTTTCTCCTTACATTAGAAAGACCTATGTAAATCTATGTGTAACCAATTTCTAGAATTACACTAGAAACACTTTTTTAAGATTCTAAATCTCACCGTTTTGCAGTTATTCAGTCTAGAAGTTAAGGCACTCTCAATTTCTTCAGACCACTTCAAACAGATTATACTAATAACAGATAAACTCTTCAGAAACATTTAATGAAAACAGAAAAGTTTGGGGTGTTTTTAGACTGAGATTTTTGAGGGAGGAAAGATCAGTTCAATACAATGAAGACCTAAACTTGACAAAACTTCTTGTTTGGCAAATGTAACCTCCTAGAACATGCATTTTGATCAGGGTTCAGGCCTAGATGTGGAATGACTAAGCACTACTTGAGCAGGCTTTCAGATGTAATACTGATTTCCAGTTTGAGCTTTAGTGCCAGTTCCTGTTCTCATTAGATTCAACAGGACATGAGCTTTAGAGGAGCTCACTGATGCCCATTATAGCATGAAAACTGTTTGCTTTCTAAGTCTGCTACACGAAACTTAAATTCAGGGTTCTGTTTGTAGACTGAAGCCTGCACCAGCCTTAAAATTCAGTGATTAGGTTGATTGGGTTTGCTCAGTTGTGATGCTTAAACTGTGTCTGTTCCGAAGGTGAAACACCTTACCCGTGACTGGAGAACCACAGCCTATGCACTGAAGTACTCGAACACTCTGGAGCTCAATGACGATAACAAAAAGGTTCGAAGAAATACTCCAGTTCCAGTGTTTCCAAGTGAAAATGTCCCTACCAGGATGCTACTGGTATATGATATCCACATGATTTCTGAGCTGCAGGCCCTTAACAAAGAAGAAAACGGATGTATGCTAGAAAGGATAATGGAGCATCTCCTCAAAGCCTTTGTAACTTTTGGTGTAATTTCATCAGTTCGCATTCTCAAGCCTGGCAGGGATCTCCCACCTGATATCAGGAGGGTCAGCAATCGGTACACCCAGCTGGGAACCCAGGAATGTGCAATTATAGAATTTGAAGAAGTAGAAGCTGCCGTACGAGCTCATGATTTCATGTGTGCTGAAAACAAAGAGACTGGCATGAGAGTTGTCCTAATAGGCACAAAACCACCAAAGAAAAAGGTTCCCAAGGACAAGAACCGTGATGAAGATACCAGCAAGAGCCTTAAAAAGACTCGATCCCTTAACAAGAGAGTTGAGGAACTTCAGTTTGCAGGTGATGAATCTTCAGCAAACAGCTCTTCTGACCCAGAGAGCAATCCTACATCACCGCTGTCAGGACGCAAACGTACCACAGCAAATACTACGAGTAATTTGAGCCCTGCCATCCACCCAAACAACCATTTGAGTCCTAATATGTCACCCAGATCAAGTCCTTGGAACACTCCATCTTCACTAAGAAAAGTAACCAAAAAATCTCTGCTGGCTGAAGACAGCAAGCTTAACCCAAGCACTAGCCCTGAAATTCCAAGGAAATATACTGATTATTCCTCAGATAGCAGCATCACACCTTCTGGGAGCCCCTGGATACAGAGAAGAAAAGCCCAAACTCTGACACAAGAGAAGAGTCCTGTCAGCAGTCCCATGTTGGTTCGGAAAATACAAAATGCAGATGGTCTCCCTGTAGGGGTGCTGCGGCTGCCTAAAGGTCCTGATGGCACCAAAGGATTCCACAACGGCTGTGAAAGAAGGAAGGCTATGAAGGGTGAATAGACTATTGTTTAAAAACAGTTTCACAAATCAGCCAACTGCGGGTGACCAAGCCTGGTGAAAAATTGTCACTTGAGTGACTCAGTTAAGCCCATATTTAATTTTAAAAGCTTTTGTATTTATATAGAGACTTTATCATTTGTACATTTGTATATTTTCTCCACAGAAGAGATGAGGCTGGAAGGCATCTCTGGCGATTGCCCAGTCCACCTCCTTTGCTGAAGCTACAAGTCACTGATAGGTTTGAGTATCTGCAAGGACACTCCCCAGCCTGTCTGGGTGATGTGTTCCCATGTTCAACCACCCACACAGTACCAGTTTGTGCCCCTTTTCCTGTTACTGGGCATTGTTGAGAAGTGCATTTTATTTACTTCTTCTGATCAGATATTTAAAAACCTTGATGAGATCCTCCCCCAGAGCCCTCTCCACTCCAATCTAACCAGTGCCCGCTCTCTAGGCCTCACAGGAGGGACGTGCCAGCCTTTTAATCAGCTGAATCACTTAGCTAATGCAGGGCCCTTACCTGCATCCATTCTTTTTAATGTATTATTTTGAAACACCTAAATATTCAAGCGGCCATATAAATCATTGATGTAAGTACATTATTTGCCAAGCTAGGATCCTGAGGAGCAATGTGTACTTATGGTTTAGTGGTTGTATTATGAAAAGCTATGGAATGTTACCAGATTCATCATAAGGAGCTGAGGTTTTGAAGACTTCCTGTGTTTGCCTCAGAAGGAACTGAGAAACCAATGCCACAGTGAGCAGTTGTTCTCACATACACCACCAAAGCAGTATTGTTCAATAGGACCAGTGTGCATTTTCATGAGTAAAGACTCTGAGCACTGGAGACTGCTCTGTAACTGTTCTCTCGTATAATCAGATGGAAATAAAAATATTAACTCTGTATCTATTTTGTTTACTTTAAAAATATGTTGATCTGCACATTAATAGCTAATTTAAACCTCATCTTATACCACATGAAATTCTAGTAGCCGTAACTCAAAATTTCTGTTGCATTCAGGGAAAAAATGTACTCTGCCCCATTACTGATGGTTAATTCTGTGGTGATGCTTCACTCTGTGTGTCACAGTCATTTTTACACAATATTATAAACTAAACAGTGGTTATGTCACTGCTAATTCAGAATTTAATAAGCAGGCTCAGCAAGAAGAGCTTAAATTAAAATTAACTATAATGCTACATGAAGTCAAAGAAGGAAACTGCAGTTTTACTTACAAAAGTTAAACTCTGGAAAACTAGCCCAGGGACAGTAAGAGGGTTTCAAGTTGCAATGGTCAGCTTGGGAACTGTGCAGACAAAGGTCTCATCAGATGGTGATTCTTCATTCCAAAAGTCCACATCCTGTCCAACTTCCTGAGTGTAACATTTCCACCGTGTAAATAACTGCAGTAACACACAGTTAGACTCCTATATACAGAAATCCCAATTCTGTGTGTTGTTCTCCAGCCACCCACATACATTCCTGGTTCTTTTACTGCACACAAATGGAATCCTCCAGGTCTCTGGCCCTAGGTGCTTTGGTGCTGGGCTCGGCGCGTTTGTTTCTTTTGCGAGCCGACAGCGCAATCGTGTGGTTGTTTCGATGGGCGCTGACAACGCCCAGGACAAAGCCAGGCGCTTTTCTGGCCGGCCCCCTTGGTGCGCGAGCAGCTCGGGGACCAAGTCCGCTGTGGATGCTGCCTCTTGGAGACTGGAAAGAACGCGATCCTGCATGGAGCAGGGAGGGAAGAGGAATCGTTTCGTTGTTGGCTGTGCAGTTCCTAGGCTGCAAAAGAAAAGGCAATTGCAGCACGGCCTCTTTCTTTTGGGACCTTTTCTGTGCAATCAGCCGCTCAACATGGAACTCGCACGCACTGAATTGCATCCACCTCCCTGGAGATACGCACATTCCCTCAAGCTCTCTGTACCATCTATGTAGCTCTCGCAGATGCCAAACCCCTTCAAAACGTCCAGCAGCTGTTGCCAAAGTAAAAGTCCTAAATGAAGAAGCCAGTGCTGGTCTTCATCTTCCCTTTGAAGTCTCTAAACGACACAAAACACACTAGTGACTCGCACTTTCTTTCACAGCTCTATCGATATAGCATCAGCACATTCTCCCAAGGTGGCAGAGTCCATGGCTAAAGTCAAGCGTTTCCAGCTGCAGTTCGGACTGAGATGCGCAGGATAGGAAGCATTAGCTTAATCTTCCCTCTTCCCCGGCAAACCTGATATTCACAGCGCAATCATTTTCACACATTTTCGGTGTTGCCGAATCCAAGCAGCTAGAGCCCACGGAGACGGAAGTGTCAGTACAGAAGACGTATTTAGAGTACTGCCTTCTCCTAGCAGCATTTCAATTGCGCACAACAAACTGCCACTATAGCCGTTCCTTCTCGCATACATGGACCGTCTTATTTGTCACTCTAGCAGCTCCGTTGCAAACATGCAGCAGCTGCTCCCGTCTAATAGGCTCCAGAAGAAAAAGCCATGGCTGGCCTTCAGCTTCCCCCCTGCTGCATCGAAGCCACATCAAAGTCACAGGTGCACTCTGTCCTTCCCTTCTCCGCTGCATCTACCATAGTGTTCTCTGCATCGTGGTGTAGAAAGCTAAACACAGCAGCTTCCACAGACGGATGGAAGAGGACTGGGTAGAAGCAAAAGTAGCTACCGTTGAACCTACTGCTTACGACATCTAAGGAGAACTCGGTAGGCAAGCGAGTGGCAGCCACGCTCCCCTTGCAACCTGCTGGCTGCCCACACAAGCCCGCTGCTCTCGCGGCCTTCACTCTTCGCCCCTTGTAACATAACTCACTTTCTTTCTCGCCGAGAGGTATACTCACTCCCTTCTCCCGCAGAACACAGTGCCGGCAAAAAAGCTCCCAGCTAAACTGCGTCTGCAGCCTGCTGGCTGCGCACACAAACCGCGTGCACCACCTACCTTGGTTCCTCGCCTCCAGTAAAATGAGCCGCTTTCATTCTCGCTGAGGAGAAACGTGGTGCACTTCTCCCGCAGAACAGAGTGCTGGCAGCGAAGCTCTCCAGCACACGACTTCTGCAGCTTGCTGGCAGCACACACAAACACGGATCTGTCACCGCCTTCGTTCTTCGCCTCTTCTAACAGGAGGCACTTTCTCATCGGGAAGAATAGTCTCTCACTTCTCGCCTGAACACTGTTCCGGCAGAGAAGCTCTCCAGCGCTCTCCGTCTGCACCTGCTGGGTGGCCACACAAACCCCGTGCACTAACGTCCTCCGTTCCTCGCCTCTTGTAACATTAACCGGATTCATACTAGCCGAGGAGAATAGCGGTGCACTTCTCGGGCGGAACACAGTACCGGCAGCGAAGATCTCCAGCACACGACTTCTGCAGCTTGCTGGCTGCACACACAAGCCCGGAACGCTCATCGCCTTCGTCCTTCGCCTCTTCTAACAGAAGGCACTTTCTTTCTCGCCGAGAGGAATACTCACTCCCTTCATGCCCAGAACACGGTCCTGGCAAAAAAGCTCTCAGGCAGACTACGTGTGGAGCCCCCTGGCTACCCGCACAAATCCGCTGCTCTCGCCGCC